>CM029013.1:165533349-165867355 GCA_016801055.1 Panax notoginseng
AAAAGAAGAAATTCAACAATGACAATGTGAGACGTCAACACCAGCACAGCAACAACTGGTTCTAAGGAGGAGAAAAGACATCGGTCGTATGCTACAAATTCGGAAAAGAGAGACATATCAGCCCAAACTGTCCACAACAGTTCAAGGTATGCTATAATTATGGAAAGAAAACATATCACTCGAGATTGTACGGTAGCGAAACCAAGTCCAGTGGGGATGGTGACTCAAAAGGCTGTCCAGAAAAGTCAAAGTCAACGGTTCCTGTAAGAGCATTTATCGTGACTGTTTAAAATGTAAGGAACCCAAACGAGGTGATCACGGGTAAGCTAATCATAAATTCTTGTGAAGTTTATACCTTACTAGATACCGGTGCTACCCATTTATTTATCTCTCCTGCTTGTGCTCAACATTTAAACTTGACTCCGAAGAAATTAGACTTTGACCTATCTGTGGAGACTCCGTTAGGAGAAACTTTCATCACATCCACTGTTTATAAATCTTGTTTGATCCAACTTGGCACCATCACATTACCTGTTGACCTTATCTCTTTAAAGATACTTATTTTTGATGTGATTTTAGAGATTGATTGGTTAACTACTCATCATGCCAAAATTGATTGTTTTCATAAGGTTGTTGGTTTTCATATTCCTAATCAACCTGTTGTTCGAATTCAAGCAACTAAACCACTAAATCAATCACTATTATATCAAGTCATAAAGCCATTTGTTTATTAAAAAATGGATGTCAAACTTTCTTAGCCCATGTTATGGATTTGAATAAAGACACGCCAGATTTGAATAATATTCCTGTTGTTAGTGACTTTCCTGACGTATTTCCTGAAGAACTTCCTGGTCTACCCCTAGAACGTGAAGTTGAATTCTTTATTGATCTTAAACCTGGTACAAAGCCCATTTCTAAAACCCCATATCGAATGGCTCCTATTGAATTTCAGGAGTTAATGGTACAACTACATGAATTATTGGACATCGGTTTCATTCGTCCTAGTACATCTCCTTGGGGTGCTCCTGTTTTATTCGTAAAGAAGAAAGACGGGAGTATACGACTTTGTATTGACTATCGGGAATTGAACCATGTCAACATCAATAATAGGTATCCGCTACCTCGTATTAATGACCTATTTGACCAGTTACAAGGAGCATAATTCTTCTTAAAGATCGATCTTCATTCTGGATATCATCAGCTGAAGATTAGAACTGACGATATTCCAAAGACTGCCTTAAAAACTTGGTACGGGCATTATGAATTCTTAGTCATGTCTTTCAGATTGACTAATGCTCCTGCAACTTTCATGGATACGATGAATCGAGTATTCAAAGAATATTTGGATCAGTTCGTTGTTGTCTTTATTGATGACATCCTCATATATTCCAAAAGTCGTGAAGATCAGGAGCACCATTTGAAGCTGATACTCTAAAGGCTTTGTGAAAACAAGCTATATGCCAAGTTGAAGAAATGCGAGTTCTGGCTTGAGGAAGTAGCATTCCTTGGGCATGTGGTGTCAAAATATGGAGTATCTGTTGACCCGGCGAAGATTGAAGCAATACAAAGTTGGGAGCAACCTAAGTCGGTGATCGAAGTACGTAGTTTTTTGGGCTTAGCTGGTTATTATCGGAGATTCGTGGAAGGGTTTTCTCGAATCACTACTCCGTTAACTCAGTTGACTCGGAAGGATACAAAATTCATATGGAGCGAGGAATACAAAAATAGTTTTCAGGAGCTTAAGAGGAGACTCATTTCGGCACCTGTTCTGATAATACCATCTGGTTCGGATGGATTTGTTATCTACAGCGATGCTTCGGGCAAAGGGTTAGGATGTGTTCTCATGCAACATGGGAAAATCATAGTCTATGCCTCACAACAACTTCAAGAATATGAGATGAATTATCCTACTTATGATCTAGAGTTGGCAGCAGCCGTTTTCACGCTAAAGATCTGGAGGCACTATCTATATGGGGAGAAAGTGGAGATATATTCAGATCATAAAAGCCTCAAATATTTCTTCACCCAAAAGTAACTCAATATGCGGTAACGACGTTTGGCTCGAGCTGTTGAAAGATTACGACCACACTATTCAATACCATCCTGGAAAAGCGAACGTGGTAGCTGACGCTTTGAGTAGAAGATTAATGCGGGAACGAGTGCGATGCTGTCAACACAAAGGCCCATTTTGGGTGATTTACAAAAGATGAAGATAGAATTCAAGACTCCAGGGACCCATGCGATGATGGCAAATATATGCATAGAACCGACTTTAATAGATAGAGTTAAGGTTGCTCAAGCCACAGACCCAGAGCTGATGCATATGAAGAAGAAAGTACAAGAAGGTGTTATCCCAGAAGCAAGAATCGATGAAGAAGAAATACTTCGAGTCAACTACAGACTTTGTGTTCCTAACGATTCTGACTTGAAACATAGAATCATGATGGAGGCACACAACACACCGTTTGCAATTCACCCTGGAAGTACCAAAATATATCGTGATCTTCGACATACATTTGGGTGGAACAATATGAAGAGAGAGATTGCGAAGTTTATCTTGAGGTGTTTAACTTGTCAACGTGTAAAGGCGGAGCATCAAGTGCCTAACGGTCCATTGCAACCACTTGAGATTCCAAAATAGAAGTGGGAACACATTACCATGGATTTCGTTACAAGTCTTCCCAATGTTTCTCAAGGCATAAATGTTATTTGGGTTATTGTTAATAGATTAACTAAGTCTGCTCATTTCTTGCCGATACGGGATACTTTTTCCCTTGAACTTCTTGCTCGTATTTACGTAAATGAGATTGTGAGATTGCATGGCATGCCAATATCCATAGTTTCGAATCGTGACCCAAGATTCACTTCACGATTTTGGGTTAGCATGCAAAAAGCTATGCGCACGAATTTACTATTCAGTTCAGCATACCATCCTCAAACGGACGGACAATCAGAAAGGACTATTCAAACTCTTGAACATCTATTAAGACTCTGTATCTTAGACTTCAAAGGGAGTTGGGATAAGTATTTACCATTGGTGGAATTCTCTTACAACAACAGTTATCAGGCAAGTATAGGTGTGGCTCTATTCGAAGCATTATATGGATGAAAGTGTCGCTCTCCAATATGTTGGGATGAGGTGGGTGAAGCAACATTGTTGGGACCAGAGTTGGTACGTATGACTACGAAAAAGATCCAAATGATTCGACAACGTATACAAACGGCACAAGATCAACAAAAGTGTTATGCGGGTCTTCATCGAAAGGACGTGGAATTTAGTATTGGGGATCATGTATTGTTACGAGTTACTCCATGGAAGTGAGTTACAAGATTTGGAAAGAGAAAAAAGCTCAATCCACGATTTATTGGTCCATTTCGTATTCTTGACCGAGTAGGAAATGTGGCCTCTCCAAGTATGTCTCGTGTTCATAATATTTTTCATATATCTATGCTACGTAAATATGTGAAAGACTCGAATCACGTTATTGAGTTAGAACCGGACGAGATAACCGAAGACTTAACGTACGAAGAGGTACCTGTCAAGATCTTTGACAAAAAGGAGCATGTCCTATGCACAAAGGTCATACCACAAGTTAAAGTTTTGTGGAGGAACCATGTTGTAGAGGAAATAACCTGGGAATTAGAAACGAAAATGAAAGCGAGGTATCCTCACCTTTTCGAAACACCATGTACGTACGTCAATTTCGAGGACGAAATGAGGTTGTAAGACCCCAACTTATTATAAATGAAATTAAATTTCCTCTATTTATTATTTTAAAATAGTAATGGTTGATTTGATTAATGTGATTAGTTATGGGTGAAAATGCGCAAATATTTTTAAATAAGCAAGTGGTTATAAAATATTCATTGTTGTCGGGAAATATTCGGTTGGTCGTGGAATATTTTTACTGTTGGAGAATATTCGTACGACGGTGAAGTCTTGTGTAGGCCCCATAATGGAAAGCGTTGGATGAAGAAAACGACAAGTATAAGTTGTTTATAAGTAACGACGTAGTTGTTACCGTTAATACTGTTGAAATACTCGGTGGTTAAAACACAGTAGCACACGGTATTGCACAAATTATTGATTCATACGTAAGAAGGCACTACTCAATAATTGTTATAGTAAGTACTGTTCAATATTTTGTTTTATTGATTCAATAATTGTTGCATTGATATTTTATATTATTGTTATTCAATAATTGTCACTACACAATATTTTTCATTATCGGAGCAATAATTCATATTATCTGAATAATATTATTAGATAACATTATTGGCAATGTCTAGAAAGTTCTGTCTAAGGAGAGGTTTGGTCACCTAATTGCGCGTTAGTAAGGAGAGATCCTTATTGAAAATCTTCATCTTTCCTTGGAACTGTCTAGTTGTTAGTATTATGATTCCGTAATATTGTTTGTGAATAATTAATTTTTGATTTATATGATGAGAAAAATATTCATTGTATATGGATATAGATGGAGAAAATTTTTAATGTGACAATTGTTGAAAATTAATATTTTATCTTTTTCTGGTAAAAAATTCATTTAAATATATTAATATATTATAATAATATAATAATGGTGGTATTTTTACAATGAATATGGGATATATGAATAAATGAGGAGGAAGAGTATTTTTGTTACTAAAAATATTTAAAACATGTTTGTCATGTTTGTGGACCCCATTTCTTGACTGAAATTTGATTATAGCCTGTAAAATCGCCCGTTTGTGGATTTCGGTCATTTTCTATTTGGAATTTGGAAAAACTTTCTTCTATAAAGTTGTAGATAATGGAATTTCCTATGAAAAGGACATAAGATTTAATTTTTTTTGATAAAGGACTATTTATTATGAATTATTGAAGTTCAGAAGTTCTGGAATAATTAATTTTTGAAGTTTAAAATATTTAATTTAGAAAAATGATTTTGTTATTTATGTGGGGTGGGTGGCTAATGATTTTGGTCTGGTGTGGTGTATGTAGGAATATAATTTTAAAATAATAATATTTTATTCAATTTTCTGCTTTGGTGTTCTAAGTATTTTCCTATAAATAGGGTGCTTAGGTTAGAATTGAAAATCACACCAGAAACAAGTTTTCTCTCTCTTTCTCTCTTTATAATATCGAGTGTATTTTTATGAGGATTTTAGTACTTTGAGAGTTGCTATACGGTTCAAGATCCTTCAATACTATATCTAGTATTTCAGCTAGAAGTACTGTCTTTTCTAAGATAAGGGATGTTATTTTTTTTAGAAATGATATTATTTCTTTCAATATCATTATGTCAAAATATTTATCTGAATTTTTTTATCAAATTTAGAACTTTTTGTGTCTGGGTTACTATTCACATATACGACACTATTCACGTATACGGCACTATTTATGAATGCGACACCCCCAAATTCGGTACTTCCATTTCCACAAGATTTGGTGTTCATGATACAACATCATCCATCTATCTATCCATAAATAAATGTAAACCATGCAATAGATAGAAATAATAATAAATCTCCCCTTATGGGGTTACATCAATTACATAATAAACAAATCCCAGGTTACTCTAACCTTAAACATCTGTGCGGAATCATAAACAAATAGGTCTTAAACAACATCATTAACTTAAGTATTAAACAAAATACATCATCATATAAAACAACAAGTCTTTATCACTTGTTAACCTTGCCCTTTCCTTAACTAGTGGAAGGTTCGTCTACTCTTTCGTTCTTAACTGCAATGCTATTATTACACAAGAGAGCACGATTTCCCACAAGTATAACAATATAACAATGAATAATTACGTGCGAGAAAAATAATAACTTCGAATATAAAAGCTCAACTTTTGAATCAAGAATGAATAACAAGAATCAAAAGAATTTTTGAGGGTCATAAGACATTGAACTATGTCCTAGGTTGTCAAGGATTATACTTAAAACTTTTAACAGTCATAAGACTATGGACCTTTCTTCTCGTACTTAGGGGGATCAGCCCTTAGTACCATACTGTGCACAATATCTTAACGCTAAAGCGTAAATAATCCCCTATACAGGGTTGTTCATCTCAGTTTGACATCGGAGTCCGTACCAAAGGAAGTTTGGTTTGGATAATTCATCAAGGGTTCAGAAATTTAGAACGTTCATCCACTATGGACTAGTCGAATCAATAAGGGTTCGCTAGTCTAACAAGGTTTATCAGTAAATGAATATTTAACTTGAATAGAATTTCAAAAGGTATACAATAGAATAAGTATTGTATAACAGTATCATGCTTGAAAGATTAATAAACTTTAATATACAAAACAGAGTTGATCAATAATAATGAGAACTTGCTCAACGTAGAAAGGTGAATTAATCAACTCATATAACGATAACAAGTAGGGTTAGGAAACTTGCCTCGTGTGTAGATTACACTTTAACTAAACTCGTTCTTTGATTTAAGTCCTACATATCAATTACGTTCACAATACCAGTTAATTACAATGTACTAAACATCATAAGTTCATTCTCTTTGTCTAACTTTGATTATGACTATATTTAGTCAATTTATCACATTTATTGCCACATAATTTACACCTCACAATTAACAAGCTAATTATGTAATCAATAATTCAATCCACATATAATTATGTTATTTACATGTTAAGTGTCTGTTTTAATATCTCATTATACTTATAACATAGTTTTATGTTCATTACATTAAGTTAACATCACATTTATGGACTTAAACACTTTAAAATTTTCGTTTCTGAATTTTCTGGAGATTGGCGATGCGGCGCCACTGTTATACTTGTACTCGGCGCTGCGGCCGGACTCTTGGCGCTGCGGCGCCGTGGCGCTGCGGCTCGAGACATGGCGATGCGGCGCGGTGACGCTGCGGCGCGGGAAGTAAGGCACGAATCTGGCGCCGCGGCACGGCGAACGAGAAACTGGTCTGCAATTCGCGAAAAATTTCAGAACACAGCCAAAAACTCCAATTAAATTATTACTATACGAATTTAATCATACTCACATGTTATATTTCATATATAATCAATACCCAACTCTTATAGAGTGATTTTATCCCATTAGAACACATAATCACAGAATTAAATTATGAAATTTTCACTGTTCTTGATGTTTTTGAAGGTTTTGAATATAAATCATGAAATTTAATACTACGGATTCGTTATAACACCGAATCCGTTCGTTTAAGGCTTGGTCTCTTTGTATCAACATGCATAATAAAATACGAGTGTAAAATTTAGGGATAATATATGATCAACACATGAAATATCACGTATAAGGCCATATGGCCAAAACCCAAACTCTGTAATTTTTGCAGCAATCATATACGACGTAAAATTATGAACTGATGATAAAGAATTATATATAATATATATTAAAACACACTAAAACAACATCTTAACACATATATGTACATAACTCTTTCAATTTCAATTACAAAGACTTTACAGAAGACTTAGGAGTCATATTCATGGAAACTTTCAATGACGTAAATAAAAATTGGGTTAAAGAGATTACGCTCAAGCAATTCTTCTGATTCTTCAATATCACAATTTCTTCTAACTCTTTCTAACAATTTTCTCAAACTCTCTCTCTACGATGTTTTTATCAAACTTAGAAGAATAATAGAAAAGAAGAAGACGTATGATAAATAGAAAAGGAACTGACGCACTGGTGGTCAGTTACCCAGTCATGGGTTAACTGTCCATAACTTCCCTTAGTGCCATGTTTGGCTTAACAAGAAAATAATTCAAAACCATTTAATTTAATAGAGCTTTAAAATATAGTTTAATTAATGTCGCACTCCTTTTATAAAATAAATCAATATCTTATTTAATTTATTTTAAATAAAATATAATAATTTCTCATTAATTCACATAGTCACATACTTAAATTTCTCATTGATTAATAATATCAAATTATTAAATCTCTAATTACTAATTTGATTAATTAAAATAACATAGGCTTATTAAATATTTCTTTTAATACAATAAGCTCACATAATGACATACTTCGAATAACAAAAATTCTCCACATTAATTTAATAAAAGTAACACATATAATTAAATTAATCTACCACAATTTCATCAATTAATTATTTAATCTAATAATTATATCATCGAAAATATTTATTTACTTCAATAAATATTAAGAATTAAATTACAAAAATCTCGTTCGTCACATCTTACCCCCTTAAAAGGATTCTGTCCCCAGAATCACGACTCAATAAATTCGACCCGTTATAATCTCCCCCATTACAAAGATTATGTCCCCAGAATCGCTTACACATAATTTAAGTAAATAAATAAGGGTAATTCTTCATCATATTCTCTTCGAGTTCCCACGTAGCTTCTTCAGTATTGTGGTTCTTCCAAATTACATTAACAGAAGGTATTACTTTATTTCTCAGAACTTGTTCTTTTCGGTCGATAATTTGAACAGGGATTTCTTCGTAAGAGAAGTCTTTTTCAAAATGTAGGGGTTCGTATTCAATTATATGCTTGTAATCGGGTTTGTAGGGTCGTAGAACTGAGACATAAAAAATGTTGTGGACATTCTCTAGAGCTGGAGGTAAGGCTACCTCATACGCGACTTCTCCGATTCTTCGTAGTACTTCAAATGGTCCAATGAATCTTGGGCTTAATTTTCCTTTCTTTCCGAATCTGATCTTTCCCTTCCAGGGAGATACCTTTAAGAACACATAACTACCCGGTTCAAACTCAACATTCTTACGGTATGGATCGGCATATTTTTTCTGTCTATCTTGAGCTGCTATCAATCTTTTTCGGATCACTTTGACTATTTCTGCTGTTTGTTGTACCAATTCCGACCCTAGCAACTGTCTTTCACCAACTTCATCCCAGTAAAGCGGGATTCTGCACTTTCTACAGTATAATGCTTCATAAGGTGGCATTCCAATACTAGCGTGGTAACTGTTGTTGTAACCGAACTCTACGAGTAGTAGATGATCATCCCAATTTCTTTTAAAGTCCATTATACAAGTTCTTAACATATCTTCCAATGTCTAAATTGTTCTTTCACTCTGTCCATCTGTCTGAGGGTGATATGTCGTACTCATTCGCAACTGTGTACCCATGCATTCTTGTAGACGTTTCCAGAAGTTCGACGTAAAGCGCGGATCCCTATCGAAAACAATTGACACCGGCACTCCGTGCCTCGAAACAATCTCTTTTACATATAACTTTGCCAACTGATCTAAGTTGAATCTGATTTTGATCGGTAGGAAGTGTGCGGATTTCGTCAGTCGGTCAACGATAACCCAAACTGCGTCGTAGCCTTTCTGAGCCGTCGGAAGGCCAACCACGAAGTCCATTGTAATATGTTCCCATTTTCATTCTGGGATCTCTAGCGGTTGTAGCAACCCACTCGGTCTCTGATGTTCTGCTTTCACTTTTTGACAGGTCAGACACTTGGCAACACATTCTGCAACATCACGTTTCAAATTAGGCCACCAGAAATGTTGTTGAAGATCTTGATACATCTTGGTACTACCAAGGTGAATCGAATATCGTGAGCTATGAGCCTCACTCAAAATGTCTTCCTTAATGTTTGTTACTGGCGGTACCCAAATTCTATTCTCGAATCTCAGTATTCCTTCCTTATTCATCTTAAATCTCGGTTCAGTTCCTTCGGATATCTTCCTTTTCACCTTTTTGCATTCATCGTCCTGAAGTTGAGCCTCCTTAACTTTATCCAGTAGGGTTGTACCAGATTGCATCTGAAATAGCTTCTCATCAATTTCCATGGGATTCTTCACTTCCAGTTTTAACTTCTCCATGGGCAAAATTAACTCCTCCTGTTCGGTCAACATCATCAGCTTCTCCCGACCCTTTCTACTTAAGGCGTCGGCAACCACATTTGCCTTACCCGAATGGTATAAAATCTGACAGTCGTAGTCCTTAATTGACTCCAACCACCTTCTTTGGCGCATATTCAATTCTTTCTATGTAAAAATATATTTCAGACTCTTGTGGTCTGTATATATTTCACACTTCTCCCCGTAGAGATAGTTCCTCCAGATTTTCAAAGCGAAAACCACTGCAGCTAACTCCAAGTCGTGGGTCGGATACCCCTTCTCGTAATCTTTCAATTGTCATGATGCATACGCAATGACTCCACCATTCTGCATAAGCACACAGCCAAGTCCCTTATGCGACGCATCACTATAAACCACAAAATTTCTTATATCATCCGGAAGGGATAACACAGGTGCTGAACTTAACCTCTTCTTCAATTCTTGAAAGCTTTCCTCACACTTCTCCGTCCAAACAAATTTCACAGCTTTTCGAGTCAAATTAGTTAGCGGAGTTACGGTATTGGAAAAGTCTTGAATGAACCTTCTGTAATAACCTGCCAATCCAAGAAAACTTCTTACTTCCGACGACGTCTTCGGCTGATCCCAGTTGATCACTGCTTCGACTTTGGATGGATCTACCGAAATTCCGTCTTTATCGATCACGTGACCAAGAAATTGCACCCGCTCATTCCAAAATTCGCATTTCAAAAACTTGGCATACAACTTCTCCCTTCTCAACACTTCCAACGTTAATCTCAAATGCTCGTCATGTTCTTCCTTAGTTTTTGAATATACCAAAATATCATCTATAAATACTACTACGAACTTGTCCAAAAACGGCTTGAACACACCATTCATTAGTCCCATAAATGCTGCAGGAGCATTTGTTAGACCAAACGACATTACTAAAAATTTGTAGTGACCATATCGTGTTCTGAACGCTGTCTTTGGTACATTCTCTGGTCTCACCTTCAGTTGATGATAGCCACTCCTCAAGTCTATCTTTGAAAAATATCTTGCTCCCTTCAATTGATCAAGTAGATCATCGATCTTCGATAATGGATATCTATTCTTAATCGTAACCTTATTCAGTTCTCTATAATTGATGTAAAGTCTCATTGTCTCATCCTTCTTCTTTACAAATAAAATCGATGCTCCCCACGGTGATACGCTTGGTTGTATATACTTTTTATCCAGTAATTCTTATAGTTGGACCATCAATTCTTTCATCTCTACCGGTGCCATTCGGTACGGTGCCTTTGATATTGGAGCCGTTCCTGGAGCCAAATCGATCACGAATTCAACTGCTCTATCTGGAGGAAGTCCCGACAAATCGTCCAAAAATACGTCTGCGAAATCTCTCACTACTAGTATCTCATCTATTTTTGGATTTTCTTTAGGACTATTGACTGTGTAAGCTAGATATCCTACACAGCCTTATCTTAACAACCTCCTGGCCTGCATTATTGTCAGACAACTCGCTTGTCTATGCTACTTGCTACCATAACATACAACCTTTGACGGAGTCATAAGGTTAATATACTTCTTTTGGCAGTCAATTACATCTCCATAATTGGATAACTAGTCCATTCCCAAGATAACGTCAAATTCCCCAAGTTGAATAGGGATAAGATCTACGTTCATGATATTACCCTTAATATCCATGCTACAGTTCTTATGCACGTACTTAACAGGAATTATTTCTCTATTCGTAACTTCTATGTTCATTGGGTATTCTAACTCGTCCTTAGGCAATTCTAAATTCTTAGCAAAGTCATCGGATATAAATGAACAAGTAGCACCCGAATCAAATAATACGTAAGCATTAACTCTATTGATCGGAATGATACCTGACACCACATCGCGAGACTGCACTGCGTCCTGCACTATCATGTTGAATGTCCTGGCAGTTGGTCGATTGGTTGCGGTTGGTGCTGCTATAGTCAGAGTGCTTCCACCGGTATTTCCTCTATTTTCTCCTGAACTCGTTCCTCCAAATCCCTTCTTGGGACAGTCCCTTGCCAGATGATCCTTTGAGCCACAAGTGAAACATGCACCCTTCTTTGGGTTTGGACAGATTGGTGCTATGTGGCCTTCCTGACCACAATTATAGCACACACACTTCCCTTTCATGCAAACTCCCAAATGTGCTTTTCCACAGGTTGAGCACGCTTCAATCTTCTTCTTCTGCCCTCCTTGCTAACTTCCAGCCGACAAGTTATCAGACTACTTCCTCTTCTGATTATGGCTACCCTCAGTGCTACTCCCACCAGCCTTGTTATTTCCTTCACTTTCATTCATCTTCTTCTTTTGATCCTGATTATACTTCGTTACTACATCGCTTCCACCCTCAGCGAGTATGGCTTTCTCTAGTACCCCGACGAATGTCTTCAACTGAAACATCGACACCTTACTATACAACCACGGCTTCAGTCCTTGTTCGAATCTTCATACTTTTCTCTCATCCGTGTGCACTTGATACGTGGTGAACCTTGCCAATTCGTTAAATCTAGCCGCATAATCTGATACAGACATATTCCCTTGCTTCAATTCAAGAAACTAAACCTCCAATTGGTTCTGCGAGGTAGTCAGGAAATACATCTCGAAAAACATCTCCTTGAACCTCCCAGGTAATCATACCTTCTCCTCCACGAATTTTGTTTGCTTGCCACCAAAAACTGGCTTCAGATTTCAGCATAAACAAGTCAAACGCGGTCTTCTGGTCCTCTCTGACTCTTGCGACCTCAAAAACCTTCTCCATCTCCATAACCCAAGTTTGAGCTTCGATCGGGTTCATGGAACCTTTAAACTCTGGCGGTCCCACCGCCTTGAAATCCTTGAACGTTGTATTCGGTGGAGCTTGAGGTTGATTATTCATTGCTCCAGCTAGTAAGTTCGCTAATTGTTGGACGGGATTAGCATTGACGTTATTGTTATTATTCGTTGACTCTTCCTGAGCTGATTGACGGTTTTGTCTTCTAGGCGGCATATTTCTGTTAAGAATATATGTTTATTAGGTCTTTATTCAATCCTTTAAACAATTAAGGCTTAACTAGAATATTTAATCATAATTCACTTAACACATTACTTCAAATAAACTCTAACATTTCATTAAATTCAAAAGTTTTAATATCAAAAGATAACATCACTGCTATTTATATCCACTTTCCTGAGATAAGGAATCTATAAGATTTAAAACATCTAAATATTCCTTTGTTTATAAACACATCAGAATTTACATCATTAACTACCAAATAGTTTTCACATAATTAAACTAATACTATCACTGTCTGTAAAGGCTCCGAATAGCCTTGCTACGCTCCTTATCTATGATGCGAGACATCGCCCTGCGATCCAGCATGTATGATGGTAGACCTTCAAACTGGATTGGGTACCTCAAAACTCGATCCTGGGCTTCATCCATTGTGTTATTAAGTGTAGAGTATGTCTCTCCAAGCTTAGCCTTCTTCGCACGGCGATTGTCTTCTGCAAGATCAACACAACGTGACTCTCGTACCCAGTCCTCCTCTGCTATGGCAAGCCTCTTTGAGCTTTCCTTCAGTTCCTTCTTTAACTTCTCTATTTCTTCAGACTTCTCCTCATTCTGACCCTTCTCGTGGACCAAATCCCATTCTACATTTCCCAACGTGTGTGAAGAGTCACAATCTCCCTATCCCTCTACTCAATAGTAATCTGCTGACTAACCGCCCGCTCAGTCAAATCCTGAACAGTATCCTGCAACTCTATGTTACGATCATATAACGCGTCGTACATCTCAGCATCAATGGAGTTCGGTGGGAACTCCTCTTCTTCCGCTTCCTCCTCAGGATCCTCCTCTTGATCAGTCTCAGGCTCATGCTCCTGACCAACAACAGTGATCAATGGAGATGGCTCCCTCTGAATCAACTGCTCCCTGACAACATGAATGTCTCGGGACTCCTGCTCAATAGGCACTCGGGGTTCCTCCTCCCCAGCTCAACTAGCTCCTCCAACATCTGACATCCTAGCAACATAATTTTTAAGTTTTAGTTACTAAGTCATACTAGTGAGGACATACTTAAACACATAAGCACATAAAGTCTTTTATTGTCTTCAATGAATTAAGAAATTCATTTCTTAGAACTCGATAAGAGTTTACCACCACTATGTTCTCGATCTCCTACAAGGCTACTACCTAAGGTTGTTCCCCCACCTAAGGTTCATAACCTACAGCTCTGATGCCAACCTGTGACACCCCCAAATCCGGTGCTTCCATTTCCACAGGATTTGGTGTTCACGATACAACATCATCCGTCTATCTACCCATAAATAAATGCAACCCATGCAATAGATAGAAATAATAATAAATCTCCCCTTATAGGGTTACATCAACTACATAATAAATAAATCCCATGTTACTCTAACCTTAAACATCTGTGTGGAATCATAAACAAATAAGTCTTAAACAACATCATTAACTTAAGTCTTAAACAAAATACATCATCATATAAAACAACAAGTCTTCATCACTTGTTAATCTTGCCCTTGCCTTTACTAGTGGAAGGTTCGTCTGCTCTTTCTTTCTTAACTATAATGTTATTATTACGTAAAAGTGAGCACGATTGCCCACAAGTATAACAATATAACAATGAATAATAACATGCGAGAAAAATAATAACTTCGAATATAAAAGCTTAACTTTTGAATCAAGAATGAATAACAAGAATCAAAAGAATTTCTGAGGGTCATAAGACCTTGAACTATGTCCTAGGTTGTCAAGGGTTATACTTGAAACCTTTAACAGTCATAAGACTATGAACCTTTCTTCTCGTACTTAGGGGGATCGGCCCTTAGTACCATACTGTGCACAATATCTTAACGCTAAAGCGTAAATAATCCCCTATACAGGGTTGTTCATCTCAGTTTAACATCAAAGTCCGTACCAAAGGAAGTTTGGTTTGGATAATTCATCAAGGGTTCTGAAATTTAGAACGCTCATCAACTATGGACTAGTCGAATCAATAAGGGTTCGCTAGTCTAACAAGGTTTACTAGTAAATGAATATTTAACTTGAACAGAATCTCAAAATGTATACAATAGAATAAGTATTATATAACAACATCATGCTTGAAAGATTAATAAACTTTAATATACAAAACAGACTTGATCAATAATAATGAGAACTTGCTCAACGTAGAAAGGTGAATTAATCAACTCATATAACGATAACAAGTAGGGTTAGGAAACTTACTTCGTGTGTAGATTACACTTTAACTAAACTCGTTCTTTGATTTAAGTCCTACATAAAAATTACGTTCACAATACCAGTCAATTACAACGTACTAAACATCATAAGTTCATTCTCTTTGTCTAACTTTGATTATGACTATATTTAGTTAATTTATCGCATTCATTGCCACATAATTTACACCTCACAATTAACAAGCTAATTATGTAATCAATAATTCAATCCACATGTAATTATGTTATTTACACGTTAAGTATCTATTTTAACATCTCATTATACTTATAACATAATTTTATGTTCATTACATTAAGTTAACATCACATTCATGGACTTAAACACTTTAAAATTTTCGTTTCTGAATTTTCAGGAGAGTGGCGCTGTGGCCCCACTGTTATACTTGTACTCGGCGCTGCGGTGTGACTCTTGGCGCTGCGGCGCCGTGGCGCTGCGGCTCGAGACATGGCGCTGCGGTGCAGGAAGTAAGGCACGAATCTAGCACCGCGGCGCGGCGAACCAGAAACTGTTCTCCAATTCGCGAAAAATTTCAGAACACATCCAAAAACTCTAATTAAATTATTACTACAGGAATTTAATCATACTCACATGTTATAATTCATATATAATCAATACCCAGCTCTTATAGAGTGATTTTAACCCATTAGAACACATAATCACAGAATTAAATTATGAAATTTTCACTGTTCTTGATGTTTTTGAAGGTTTTTAATATAAATCATGAAATTTAATACTACGGATTCGTTATAACACTGAATCCGTTCGTTTAGGGCTTGGTCTCTTTGTATCAACATGCATAATAAAATACGAGTATAAAATTTAGGGATAATATATGATCAACACATGAAATATCACGTATAAAGCCATATGGCCAAAAATCAAACTCTGTAATTTTTGCAACAATCATATACGACGTAAAATTATGAACTGATGATAAGGAATTATATACAATATATATTAAAACAACATCTTAACACATATATGCACATAACTCTTTCAATTTCAATTACAAAGACTTTACAGAAGACTTTGGAGTCATATTCATGGAAACTTTAAATGACGTAAATAAAAACTAGGTTAAAGAGATTACCCTCAAGCAATTCTTCTGATTCTTCAATGTCATAATTTCTTCAAACTCTTTCTAACAATTTTCTCAAACTCTCTCTCTATGATGTTTTTATCAAATTTGAAGAATAATAGAAAAGAAGAAGACGTATGATAAATAGAAAAGGAACTGACGCACTGGTGGTCAGTTACCCAGTCATGGGTTAACTGTCCATAACCTCCCTTAGTGCCATGTTTGACTTTGCAAGTAAATAATTCAAAACCATTTAATTTAATAGAACTTTAAAATATAGTTTAATTAATGCCACACTCCTTTATAAAATAAATCAATATCTTATTTAATTTATTTTAAATAAAATATAATAATTTTTCATTAATTCACATAGTCACATACTTAAATTTCTCATTGATTAATAATATCAAATTATTAAATCTCTAATTAATAATTTAATTAATTAAAATAACATAGGCTTATTAAATATTTCTTTTAATACAATAAGCTCACATAATGACATACTTCGAATAACAAAAATTTTCCACAGTAATTTAATAAATGTAACATATATAATTAAATTAATCTACCACAATTTCATCAATTAATTATTTAATCTAATAATTAAATCATTGAAAATATTTATTTACTTCAATAAATATTAAGAATTAAATTACAAAAATCTCGTTCGTCACAATGAATACGGCACTATTCACCGGAAAAAAATTAAACTTTCATTTTTGTCCAAGATATCTATTATAGATACTAGCTTTGATTGTATCCATATTTTGATCATTCTTGAATTTTACTTCACTATAATTATTTATGAAGTATTTTTGAACTCAGATTGTTTAAAGTACGAATCATTAATATTTGTTCTTTTGTTTCACTGGATTCGTTTTCTTTAAAAGATTTTTCATCACCCTCAGTCCTAAATAATGATATAACTGAATATCTTTGGCATGTAGTGCAAAGATGAATAATTTTCTGATGAATATCTTTGGCCCGTAGTGCAAAGATGAACAGGTGTTTAGATGAACATGACCGACTGATGAATATCTTTGGCCTGTAGTGCAAAGATGAATATTTGATTCCAGATATATATATATTGATTGATGTTACAGGGATAAAATATCGATGATGGACTTTTAAATTCATAGATGATAGTAGATTTCATTATCTACTTAACTCTTCTAATGAATTATTATTTCTGCTGTGAATATTAATTTAAAACTTGTTGTCTATTGTATTCTATCAGATTTTCCCTGTTAAAGACTAACGATAAGTTGTTCTATATTATCTTAGTCATAATATTCTTTACTGGGCTAGTTGAGCTCACCCTTTTCCTTTTTGTTCTATTTTTCTTTT
Source organism: Panax notoginseng (assembly GCA_016801055.1). NCBI lineage: Eukaryota > Viridiplantae > Streptophyta > Magnoliopsida > Apiales > Araliaceae > Panax > Panax notoginseng. Next base: position 165,550,831 of record CM029013.1, read on the forward strand.
CAGGAGGCGAGAATATAGCAACTACAAGTCGGGGTATGGAATGATGGTTCTAGAAAGTTATTTAATAGTCTTCACCATTTTTATAAAATAATATATCAAAAACTGTAATGACGACTTATTTGGGTGTGACTATTGTCTAGATGACAATATTTGTATTTAAACTCACAGTTTATGTGTTGTATTAATGAAGTTGTAGTTGTTTCTGTACCATATTATTGACAACTCAAAATGGGTGATGTATACCTATTTTGGGGGTATCACATATTTGATTTATTTTATAAAGGGTGTGACATTTTTTTCAAACTATATTATAAAGGTTTTATTAAATTAATTTGATATAAGCCTTTAAGGCTAGCCAAATGAGGCCTTAAGAGGAGTTGGGGGCAGTTAAACCACTTATGGAGTAACTGACCTCAACTCTGCGCATAAAGGGTCAGTTGCTTTGTTTAATGTATTTTCATTGAGTGTTCAACCCGAGAGTCAGAGAATTCAGAGAGAAAAGTTTATTTACGCTGTTTAAGTTTTGTAAAATATTTGGCTTTCAAGTTTCTGTCTCTGTAATTTGTAAATGGTATAGTTATGAGAATATAGGTGATGATATGTTAGCATAACATGTATTGCTATATATTATAGATTCCCATATCATAAGTTCCATAATATTATAATTGCAACGTATGTTATGGCCTCAAAATTTACAGAGTATAGAAATATGGCCATATGGCCCTTATACGTGGTTTTTATATGTCAAACATAAATTGTTTTGTAAATTTTCCACTTGTATATAATTATTCATGCTAAAATAAAGAAAACAAATTTTGAATGGACGGATTTGGTGTTATAACGAATCCGTAGTGTTAAAATTTTATGATTTATGTTCAAAACCTTCAAGAACATCAAGAACAGTGAAATTTACATATTTTAATTTTGTAATTATGTGTTTTAATGGGTTAAAATCATTTTATAAATGTTGGATAATGATTATGTATGAATTCTAGCATGTGGGTATGTTAAATTGGTAAAATTAATGATCATGTAGTGTTTATTTCGCTGAACTCTGTGTTCTTCGCGAACTGAGAATCAAAATCTGGAGTTTCGCACCACGGCGCCAACTCTAGAACTGAAGTCCCGCACTGCAGCGTCGCAGCGCCAAGTATCCGGTCGCAGCGCCAAGACATAGTACAACAGCGGCGCTGCAGCGCCACTTAGCAGAAGGGCCCAGAAATGAGTTTTTAAAATGTTAAGTCTAGCAATATGTTATTAACTTAATCTAATGAACATAAAAACTTGTTAGACATATAATGAGGTGTTAAAATAAATTCTTAATGCGTCCATATCACTATTACGTGTGAATTGAACGACTGAATGCATAGTTAGCTTATTGTTTGTGAAGTCTTAATTTTGACAATAAGTGTAGTAATTGACTAGGTATAGTAATGAATTCGAGTTAGACAAAAGAATAAATTTGTGATGACTAGTACGTTATAATTAACTAGTATTATAAATCTAAATGATATGTAGGATTTAAATCAAGGAACACGTTTAATTAAAGTGTAATCTACGCACGAGGCAAGTTTTCCTAACCCTACTTGTTATCGTTATGTAAGTGATGAATTCACCTTTCTACATTGAGCAAGTTCTCATTATTATTGATCAAGTCTATTTTGTTATATTAAAGCCTATTAATCTTTCAAGCATGATGCTGTTATACAATACTTATTCAATTGTATACCTTTTGAGATTTTATTCAAGTTAAATATTCAGTTACTATTAAACCTTGTTAGACTAGCGAACCCTTAATGATTCGACTAGTCCATAGTTGATGAGCGTTCTAAATTTCAGAACCCTTGATAAATTATCTAAACCAAACTTCCTTTTGGCGTGGACTCAAATGTCAAACTGAGATGAACAACCCTGTATAGGGGATTACTTATGCATTAGCGTTAAGATATTGTGCACAGTATGGTACAAAGGGCTGATCCCCCTAAGTACGAGTAGAAAGGTCCATAGTCTTATGACTGTTAAAAGTTTCAAGTATAACCCTTGATAACCTAGGACATAGTTCAAGGTCTTTTGACCCTCAGAATTCTTTTGATTCTTGGTAATCATTTTTGGTTCAAAAGTTGAGCTTTATTTCAGAAGTCTTTGATTCACTCGCATGTTATTATATTTTTATTTCATTATTATACTTGTGGGCAATCGTGCTCACTCTTGCGTAATAATAACATTGCAGTCAAGAACAAAAGAATCGATGAGCCTTATACTAGCTAAGGCAAGGGCAAAGCTATTAAGTGATGAAGACGTGTTATTAAATTTTAAGAATGTTATTGTTAAGACTTGATGTTGTTTAAAACTTATTATTTGTTTATGTTTCCACACAGATGTTTAAGGTTAGTACGACCTGGGATTGTATTTATTATTAAGATGTTGTAACCCCATAAGGGGAGGATTTATTTCTATCTATTGCATGGTTTGCATTTATTATGGGTAGATAGATATATAATGTTTGTATAGTGAACACCAAATCATGTGGGAATGGAAGTACCCGGATTTGGGGGTGTCACAGACCAAGACGACAGAAAATCTACTTTAAGGTAAAGTGTTACCTTGAACGGTGGTGCAGTGAATTGGAAATGTTTCAAACAGTAAAGAGTTGTTGGTTTAGTGATAAAGGCAAAGTATATACCTGTAAATGAAGCTTCAAGTTGATTGTTTGGATGAAAAATTCATTACAGAACTAGGAATAGTTCCTAAGTCTCATCTTGGATCTAAACATGTGTTGCAGCACTTTTATTTGATTAAAGAATCATTGAAAGATAGGAAATTACTATAGAGATAGTGGACTCTCAAGAACAACATTACATATCCATTAACTGTAACAACCCCAAAATTCATACAATTTAATTCTCGACTTCGGTCGTTAATAACTTATTCAACCTCTAATTTTATATCATTAAACAATAATACAACCATTGAAATTTGAAGAATTATTAAAATGTTCTATTACAATTAAAATTTTCTATTTACAAATTGTTCTCGTTCCCAGAACTTTTAACCTTTACATTACATCTCTTCGATTCAAATTTATATCATGAATCATTACAACAAAATGACTATACAAAGTCTTACATCATCAATAGATATCCATATATACCGGATAGCTCCACTTACAATTCAACAACATGTTACATAATGTGACGATTTGATTGTTTGAATTATGATTCTGAGAACAGAATCCTTGTAAGGAGGGAATGATGTAACATTCCAGAATTTTAAATTATAACATTAAATGTTTATTGGTTTATATAAATATTTAATGGATGTGAATATTGTTGAATAAATATTTATTTGATATGTCTATTGTTGTTTTGATTTAATAATTTAGATGATATATTAAATTATTAAATAAAGTTATAATGGAAATTATAATTTTGTGGTATTTGCTAAAATGCTATATTTAATTAAAATATAGTATGTAATTATAATTATAAACTAAAGTGTTTATTAAAATGAATTAAAAATGGTTTAATTTAGTTTTTACCAAACAAGGCTTAAGTATTTTAATTCTTTAAAATTAAATAGTTTTGCCAAACAAGCCTTATGACTTTTGGTATTTCTAATTTTTGAAATTTAAAATAAACAAATAAAATAAATTAAAATAAATATAATACATTTATATTATATATGCTAGTCATTGAATTGACATTTAATAGTATTATTAAGGTTATATCAGTTTCTTTTGTTTACGCTTACTATTCAGTTGGTTTTACGCATAACCTAGTTGCTAGCCTAGAGACAACAGAGAAAGTTGAGAGAATTTGAGAGAGAAGGATTTCATAGCGACAATTCGAGTGAGTTTAGCAAGGATTGCAAGCAAATTCAAGGTATTTTTACACAACATTAGTGTTTTATATATATATACATATATATATATATATATATACATATATATATATATATATATATATATATATATATATATATATATATATATATATATATATACATGGAGGATCTAAAGCGGACCAAAAGAACTGACTAAGGAGCGGACCAAGGCAAAAACACGCGGGTTTCAGGGTCTGGGTCGCAAAAACACGCGGGTTGACCCTGAAACCCGCGTGTTTTTGCCTTGGTCCGCTCTTTGGTCCGTTCTTTTGGTCCGCCTTAGATCCTCCCTGTATATATATATATATATATATATATATATATATATATATATATATATATATATATATATATTTTATGGGTTTTACGACAAACTTGTATATAATCTGTGAATTTCAAATTGTTGAATTGTTGCTATACAATGGGATTATTTGGGATTACATGAGTATATGATGACTGGAGGTTGTGCTTAAACGAGATATTCATGCTAATTTCGGATATTAGTGGAAATTTTGTTAGTATATATATGTTTTCATATGTAGCTATGTAAGTACCAGCTTTGATGGTCAAGTTTCATGCTAAGATGTTAATTGAGTTTTATTTATGTTAGTTCAATGAGATACGAGCATAACGTAATTTGAAGGAGATAATTTGGTCAAATAATGAATTCACAGTGACGATTTTTAGAATGAATATCAAAAATTGAGTTTTGTATGAAAACATAAAAATTGAGGAATTAAAATAGTTTTAGTGATTGTTAAATTGTGCTAAGTGGTTGAATATGTTAGCAATCATGTCTATGTTAGCTGTATATTTATTTTACGTGTTATTATCACTATTTGGTGGGTGTAATTTGTGTTAGTTGGCTTAGGAAAAGTGTCGAAGCTCTGTTCTGTAAAACTGATTTTTGTGCGTCGCGCGAACGCGCAGCCCTTAGGCGCAGGCGCGCAGCTGCCTCGCGGGCGCGCGGCCTCCCGGTACTAAACTAGCGCGGCCGCGCGAGTGTCCATTTTCAGACACTGAAGTCTGCTAATTCTACATACTTTGGTCATTCTTTGTAGCTTAGCTAAAGGTTATGGTAATGTGTCCAACACGTAACAACAAGGCTAAAACAAGGTTGTGTTATGGGGTTAGTGAGTTCAAAGTTGTAAAAATGATTAGTAAATTTCGAACGCGTTATGTGATAACTTAGTGTACACAATAATTGTTAGACAAGTGCTGCGAAGTAAACACTTAGAATTTTTGAAATGTAAATGGTAAAGAAAGATTTGTGCTAAAATAGTAAGTTTAGCTTGAAATGTACATATTATGGTATGTTAGCATATCTAATAGATAATGTGATCCCTAGTTGTTGTCAACAAGTGTAATACATCTAATATGGGGTAATGGAATCTATGACGACTTTAATGAACGTTAAGTGTTGGTTTCGAAAGAAGTTTAAAGAAACACAAAATGAGATTATGTAATGATAAGTGTCATACGAAGAGGAGTAAACACCTAAAGATATGTGTTAAGTCTCAAAGAGAAGCAAGTTATAAAAGATTAAGACTAAGAGTCATTGTGGTTTCGTTATATGTGTAACTAATGCTTGTGACTATGAACCTTTGAACTGTTGTAGGAGGTACGCAAAGCAATTAAGCTATTTTTGGTAATTGTTAATCTATGAACCAGGCAAGTCTTTCAGTTCGTATTTACTACGTGAACTTGATGATTAATTGTTTTAAGTCTTTATTGCAAATAACATGATATGTGTTATATTTATGTGGAAGCATGAAACGTCAAAGTCAACTTATGACTACATTAATTGAGTAAAGCATGCCGATTGAGTAAGGAACTCAATCTTTATATTCGTTATATGAACTGTAGTACGTATGTTATGATAGTTCAATGTTTAAGAGATATATGTTGAGCATGATATTATATGCTACGTGTTGCATGAAAACTGTTAGATTTTGCTGGACTGTCGAGCTCAACCTTGCAAATAACCATTTTTTCAGGTCAAGATTTCAAGGTAAAGCTATGTGTTACCTAAAAGTTATGAATCCGATGTGATACTTGAAGATTCCTTATGTTTTATGAGAAATGTATTTAATATTTGAACATGTTACATTCAAATATTAAATTTCCACTGATATCCGAAATTAGCATGAATTTCTCGTTTAAGCACAACCTCCAGTCATCATATACTCATATAATCCCAAATAATCCCATTGTATAGCAACAATTCAACAATATGAAATTCGCAGATCATATACAAGTTTGTCGTAAAACCCATATATATATATATATATATATATATATATATATATATATATATATATAACACTAATGTTGTGTAAAAATACCTTGAATTTGCTTGCAATCCTTGTTAAACTCACTGGAATTGTCGCTATGAAATCCTTCTCTCTCAAATTCTCTCAACTCTCTCTATTGTCTCTAGGCTAGCAACTAGGTTACGCGTAAAACCAACTGAATAGTAAGCGTAAACAAAAGAAACTGATATAGCCTTAATAATACTACTAAATGTCAATTCAGTTACTAACGTATATAATATAAATGTATTATATTTATTTTAATTTAATTTATTTTTTTATTTTAAATTTCAAACATTAGAAATACCAAAAGCCATAAGGCTTGTTTGGCAAAACCATTTAATTTTAAAGAATTAAAATACTTAAGCCTTGTTTGATAAAAACTAAATTAAACCCTTTTTAATTCATTTTAATAAACACTTTAGTTTATAAATATAATCACTTACTATATTTTAATTAAATATAGTATTTTAGCAAATACCACAAAATTATAATTTTTATTATAACTTTATTTAATAATTTAATATACCATCTAAATTATTAAATCAAAACAACAATAGACATATCAAATAAATATTTATTCAACAATAATCACATCCATTAAATATTTATATAAATCAATAAATATTTAATGTTATAATTTAAAATTATGGAATGTTATATTAACTAAAGCCTATCCAACAGCAGGATAATCGTCACTTAGAGAAGAAGGGTATGAGATACCATGGCGATTGGCTTTAGTGCAAGTGGGTGAATAAAAGTAGTGTGCAGACAAGCCAATCATATTTGATGATAAAGCATATACTTTGTAACAATCTTATTCATTTATTAATAAAAAGTATTAATTTATTAAAAGTTTTTAATTATCTACATGATGCTGCTTTATAATATGTGATAAACCCATAGTTTTAAGCAATGATTTTAGAATAATGATGATGATCATTCTAATGAGATCTAAATTCTTAAAAAGCTTAAAACTAAAATAGTTCCCAATCGTTGGATTACTAAATTGGGAATTAGTGAATCCGGATAGATTGGTACATACGTTGCTTGCTCATTAGATGAGGATGATTGATCTCATGATCATTTGTGTGGAGACACTAAAGCAAGTATGTAGGTGCTTATTAGAGAATAAGTTCACTGAACGTGGCTCGTTAAGGAATACCTAAAGGAGTTTTACTTGTCTGTCAATAGGAATTCCTGTAGTGATAGTAATACAAGTGATCCTTGGACTTGAGATCATCATAGTATCTTGTGTATGATGAGTTATACTTTGACTTATTCCTTAAACCCTTAGGGTATATCAAAGGGTATGCTTATGTATAATAAGTTGTACATGAAGATAATATATGATCAATAAAGAATCTATTGCTTCTAGTAAAAGAAGAGAAATATCTTATGTGATTCGATAAATGACAACCCAGTAGTCCTTGGCCAAGGCAGAATGAAATTAGAAAGGAGTTTCTAATTTGTATTATTTGGAGTTGTGCATTTAAGAGTCGAAATACATATAATTAAATAAAATAAGACTTGACAGTAATTCAATGTCTTATATTTAATTGGGACATTGTATGGTGGAAGGATTGAATTATACGATAACTATTTACTCAAAGGTTCTTTTATGATTAATGTTGAAATCTATATTATCTAGAAAGTCGTTAATCGCTATGGAAGCTTATCCCTATTGTAGAATAAATATTATTTATTTAAATAAATTAATAGTTTAAGTTATTTATTTAAATAAGATTAGAATTGTTCTAATTGATTTATTCATAACCGGTTTAATATGAAGAACCTAAAGGGTCACACCATAAAAGGAACAATAATTATTTAAGAAGCAAATGACATACTCGTAATAATAAGTTAAGTATATTTAATTTAATCTATGGTGATAGAATAAAATAAATAGCTTAATATTTATTATTTAATATTTTAGAAATATTAAATATAAATTAATAAGATGAGTTTTATTATTATTATTACTATTATTATTATTTAATTCCTAAAGGAGTTTGGAAATTAATTAATAAAAGTACTCTCATTTATTCCTAATATGATTGGGAGCCTAATTAATTAATTAAAATAAAACTCGATTCCTTAATTGTTAAGGAGGGTTGTCCACATCTATAAATAAGAGGAGTCTTATTATGGGTGAGAGTGGTTGTTGACTTTTTCACAACAGACGTAATTCCAATAGTTGGGAGAGTACGCTCTTTTTCTATGAGAGATAGAAAAACTAGGGTTTTGCCAAACACCCATCTTCTTGAATCTTTTTTCTTCCTTGGTGGATCACCTCTAGAGGCCAAATACTTGGGTGGCTAATGTTGATCAAAGGAAGGAACCAAACCCGGTGGATTCAAGCTGAACGCGAAAGGATTTGGAGGTGAACTTGTACTTGAGGAAGCTCGGATCTTCAAGGGTATGATTCTTATTCTTTTTCTTTTCGTTTAATTATTAATTGTGCATAAAGGATGATCCGGGTATATGGTTTGTAAAATTTTAAAACCTAACAATATATGCATGCTCACATGTATACAACTCATTTACACCTAGGTTGAATAATTTAACACTTGAAATCTCATTTTAAACCATGGTTGAAAAGTCTAAATCATGTTTAGCTGGATGGTGAACATATCCGTCATGTCTAGAAGCATAACATATCCTAGCATACATTCTTGAAAGGTCAGAACTTAAAGGATAAAAGGTTTGTCATGGTTTGCTTTTCAAAACTTCCAATTTTTCATTTTAAAATCATTATAAACCAAGCAAATGCAACTCAATATTACAAAGCAACTTTAAGCCACATGCTAGATCCCTTTACATACTTAATTAAGTCAAACTAACATGCTCAGAATAGCAAAGGACAACAAAATTGGAATTCAAGACTGCCATACTTGGAAGTGGTGCGACCGCGCCACTTCGGTGTAAGCCCAGACATAGCCTATGTTCTGTAGTAGTGGAAACCCAAACATAATATTCTTCAATTATCATGCTTTAAATCAACTAAATTGCTTTCATACATGTATATAATACTCAACCAACATGCTAGCAATTCTTAAATCACATAAACAACCAATTTGGCAACTTAATCAAGGTTCTTTCTATTTTCCCATCTTTTAACATATTTAGCGAATTTTATCACCACAGATTCGTTTCTAAACTAAATTGGTCCGTTTAAATTCTGCTGTTTTCGGATTTAACTATATTATTAATGTCTAACAATAATTCATGGATTACAACAATCATTAGCCATCAATTTTTGACTCAAAAGCCACCATTTTCTTGAAATTTTTAAGAAATTGCAAAACTTAGGATTTAGAATACGTATAACAGTAGTGTTACCTTCTTTGAAGGTAAAATGATCATTTGCTTCCAATCTCAGATTGTCCACTCAATTTTAGGACCTCAGCCTCTATATGGAACTTATCAGACAACTTCAACCAATATGAAGGAGAAGGAGGAGTCTTTATTTATAGAGAATTCATTACACATATATTTGTTTTGCCTCAAAGATAGAATCCAAAAGAAGATGGAAGAAGATAATGGTTAAGGAAAAGTTAGTGGAAAGTTGATACCAAGTCCCTCCCCTCCATTCTACTTGTGACAACCCGAAAAATCGGATTGTCCAAAATTTAAGTTTAAAGAATTAGTATTAATAAAATAAATTTTTATTAATAATATTTTGTGCTATATGTTTATTAATCGTTCTAGAACCTAGGATGATTATAAGTCAGAATGATTCTGGCTACGAGCTAGACTAAACAAGTAAGAATTTTCAAGAGGAAAATAAAAATTTTCCAAGAATAAAAATATTTTCGAGAAAAAGACGAAATAAGCACTTTTCACCCGACGAAACCTAAAGGTTAGGGTTTGAATAACCTAAGCCTTTCCGAGAGTTTGGTATGTCAAAATGACATTCTGTTGAAAGATTTGACGATAATATATCGTGAAAAGTTAAGTAAGCCGATAAAAGTTTTTCTCAAAAAACGTGCAGAAATTGGACGAAATAAAAATGACGAAAAGTATTGTTATATACTTTTCATCTGTTTAGCTACGTTAAGGGAAAGCGTGAAGGAAAATGCTTATCATCAAAAAGTATTTTTCAGTTTTTCGAAGTTCCGAAGAATGCGTAAAAGTTAAACTGTAGAGGAAAGACGAAATATACAAAAATATTTAGATTGCGAGAATCACAATTTTTAAAACTATCGGATGAATTCTGCAAGACGGAAGCACGAAGCTTCAAAGGGAAGCTTCGTGAATAGTAAGGAGGTGTGAATAGTAAGGAGGTAGGAATAGTAACTTTGGGGCAAAATGACTATTTTGCCCCTAGCCTTGGTTTTCTATAAAAGGAAAGCTTAAGCTCATTTGTTGGTGATTTTGAAAATCACCAACACTTGAGAGAGAGAGAGAGAGAGAGAGAGAGAGATCGGATGAGATGAGAAAGAAAGAGGAAAAGCTAGCCCGAGTGCACGCTTTGTCCAACGGAGGAAGATTAAAAAAGAAAGGTAATCTAAAACCTAACTTCTAAGTTAATTTTTCTTTAAGTTTCTATGTTAGAAACATAGCTTAATTAGAATAAGAAGTAAAGGATGTTAAGAATGATTTCATATGGTTGAAATCATGAGAAAGTAAAGAAATAAGAATTAGAAGTTTAGTTTATAAATTTTTTAAAGAAGTTTAAGTTTCGTAATGAATTTAGACGATCCGAATGAATCATATGAACGATTCGGTGAAATTAGTAAGGAATTGTGTTTTATAACACCAAATTCCAAGGAAAAGTGAAATTGTAATCAAAATATCGATTAAAAATGAAGAACGAACGAAGAACGCGAAGAACACGCTAAGAATACGAAGAACATTGTTGATGGCCAAATTTAAAACTATCGTCGTTATAAATTGTTGTTGATGGACAAGTTTAAGACCATTGTGTATAAGCTAGTTACTTATTTCTTGGTTAGGAAAGGTAGAAACGTTCATGAAGAACGGATTGAATTTAGCTATAACGAAGTTATGGCAAAAAATTTAGTAAAAGATGAATGAGAAGTAGAAAGTATGTAAATGAACCCGAGTATGTAGGGTTTTATAAGAATGTAAGAAAACGTAGAAAACTTGAGTCGTGGACTCAAGAACAAACGAGTTCCGAGTTCGGATGACCAAATTACGGACGAACGGAGGAAGAACGTTAATAACGTAAAATGAACGAAGGATGGAATTTAAACTAATTGGATGGCATGTTAACGGCTTCAGAATAAATTTTTGTTCAGGGGAAGTTGAAGTACGTAAGATAAGGAAGAGAATGGCTTTGGAATGACCTCGTTCCGAGCTATAACGAAGAAGTTATGAGATTGTAAAGTAAGCGTCTCAAATTAGTTCAAAGACTTTGAAAATTTCAAGGTTTCATGCTTCGCGCCGAAGCGCCAGATAAGCCTTGGGAGGCTGCGCCTGTGACGCCCCCAAAATAGGTATACATCACCCATCTTGGGTCTCCAAATACATGGTACAGAATAAAAATAAAAACTTAATTATACAACCAGAGGTGAGAGTTTTTACACGAATATTGTCTCATAGACAGTATCCAAACTCAAATTCAATCCTCGTTACATTTATTATCACACTAAATAGTGAGGATTACTAAAACAGCCATTTCGTACCATCACTCCGTTTCCTGACTAGTCCTGGCTATGTTCTCATTTCCTGAATAGAATAATGAAAGCAAAAGGGTGAGCTCAACTAGCCCAGTAAGAAATATTATGACTAAGATAATGCAGAATAAGTTATCGTTAGCCTTCAACAATGTTAAACTGATAGAATATAATAGACAACAAGTTTAATTGTAGAGGAACAAGCAATCATTAAAAGAGTCAAGTAGAGCATGATATCTACTATCTTCTATGATATAAATAGTTTATCATTAATTTTATTGCTGAGACTCAACTTAATAAATAGATCACATCAACGAATCATCCCTGCACTACGGCCCAAGGATATTCATTAGTATCACGTCCACAAATTATTCTTGCACTACGGGACAAGAATTTTTCGTGTAATCATCAATGGTCATTACTATACTGAATTAACCCTGGTCATAATCATACCAATCAACAGTCCATCTACGCACGTAAGCCAAAGATAACTTTCATCACAATATAAGCATGAGGATGATGACAATGATATAAGAATTCAATTAAAAGAAACTAAAGGATAAATTTTTAAAGATTTATAATTTAATTTATCCAAAATTCAATAATGTCCAAATTTTCAACATGATACTGCTTTGTGGGGTAAAATTCAAGAATAATATCCATGTATCAAAAATAATTTGGACAGAAAAGAAATAAATTTTTCGGTGAATAGTACCTGATGAATAGTACTTCGAGAATAGTACCCCGTGAATAGTACCCCGACATGAAAAGTGTCCCAAATACTCGAGTGAATAATATTTGAGTGAATAGTAATTGGGTGAATAGTAACTCATGAATAGTATCCCGACATGAAAATTGCCCCGAATACCCGAGTGAATAATATTATAGTGAGTAGTAATTGGGTGAATAGTAACCCGTGAATAGTATCCCGGGTGAAAATAATGATATTTAATAAGAAAGTTCATATCAATATTTCAATAAAACGATACTGGATGAAGCGCAAAATTTAAGGATATCCCACTAATTTCAGGGATTATAGAAGCAATACTTACCATAGTAAGTTTAGATTTAAGAATATGAAAAGAAATAACATACAAAACTGCAAATAGATTTTCACCTGTCATACGATATGTAATCCGCGTAGACAGGTTATTCCGACATATTAAAGGATGAATATGAAAAAAATAGTATTCCTTATGAATACGAAAGAAATAATACCCTTTACCTTAGTAGAAAGCTGGATACTGCAAAAGTGAAGTAGCATAATACTCTTTTTCTTGCTCTCTATAGTTTCTCTCTCTATAGTGTCTCTTGGGAATCTCAGTGAATTGGTGAGAATGAAAGAAGAATTAAGCTTCTATTTATAGGAGAATGGACTAAATAGTAACTAATTCACGAACGGTTCAGATTAATTCACTAGTAGAACGGACGGTCCATATTGATTACTATTAAAACCACAACCGACGGTCCAGATTGATTTACTTTTAAAACCACCACTGACGGTCCAGATTGATTTAACTTATTACACTTTAGTACCCCTAAAGTTTTTTAAGTTTTCATTATTCCCCTCTAACTTTTGTAATTCACTTATCTTCAATAAACACATTCTTAATACTTCAACAATTATTCATCATTAATAGTATAACTCACAATATTTAACGACCAGATCGTTCCCAAGAAAGAGGGGGCTTTCCAATAAGAATTTCTCCCTATTAGCACGCAATTAGGTGACCAAACCTCTCCTCGACTGAACTTTCTAGACATTGTCAATATTGCAAATAATAATATGAATAACTTTGTTGTCTCAGTTATTGATTTAATAATATAAAATATTATGCAGATGATAATGTGACAATAATTGAATCAAATAACGTGAGATACTATGCAACAATTACTGTAGCAATAATTGAGTATAACTGAGTGACTTCTCACGTAAGCATCAATAATCAATACCGTGTGCTACTATACAATCACGCGCATTACTGTACTTTTACCACCGGGTAGTTCAACAGATTTAACAGTAAAACCTCTGCTGTTATTTTTATAAAAAGATATTTATGTCGTTTTCTAGCTCCGACAATAATTTCGTTGTGGGGTCCACCAATGATTGTGCCGTCGTACAAATACTTTCTATTTAAAACGAATATTCCCCGACCAATTGAGTATTTTATAACAACTTGCATACTTTACAAAATTTATAAATATTACCCACAACTATAATATTATATCAAAACCACACCATAATATTCAAAAATATATTTCGAGAAAAAAATATTTTTTATTTACGAAAGTTGGGGTCTTACAACCTCCCCTTCGTATAAAATTTTGTCCTCGAAATTAGGGTATGTACCTGATATGTCGAAGAGGTGAGGATACTTTGATTTCATTTTAGATTCTAACTCCTAGGTCATTTCCTCAACATCATTGTTTCTCTACAAAACTTTAACTTGAGGTATTACCTTGGAGCGTAGAATATGCTCCTTCTTATCCAAGATTTTAACAGGTACCTCTTCATACATTAAATCTTCCGCTATCTCATCCGGTTCTAATTCAATAATATGGTTCGGGTCTTCCACATATTTACGTAACATTGATATGTGAAAAACATTATGAACACGAGACATACTTGGCGGTAAGGCGAGTCTATAAGCCACAGTTCCTACTCGATTGAGGATTTTGATTGGCCCAATGAATTGAGGATTGAGCTTTCCTCTCTTTCCAAATCTTGTAACTCCTTTCCATGGAGCAACACGTGACAACACATGTTCTCCAACATTAAATTCCACATCCTTCCGATGAAGATCAACATAACTCTTTTGTCGATCTTGTGAGGTTTTTATACGTTGTCAGATCGTTTAAATCTTTTTCATAGTCATACGTACCAACTTCGGTCCCAACAACGTTGCTTCACCAACCTCATCCCAGCATACTGGAGAACGACACTTTCTTCCATACAACGCCTCAAATGGAGCCATGCCAATACTTGCTTGATAACTATTGTTGTAGGAAAACTCCACTAATGGTAAGAACTTGTCCCAACTTCCTTTGAAGTCAATGATATAGAGTCTTAATAAATCGTCAAAAGTTTGAATAGTCCTCTCTAATTGTCCGTCCGTTTAAGGATGACACGCCGAACTAAATCGTAAATCCGTGCCCATAGCTTTTTACAAACTAACCCAAAATCTTGAAGTGAATATTGGGTCTCGATCAGAAACTATGGATACTGGCATACCACGCAATCTTACAATCTAGTTTATGTGCATACGAGCAAGACATTCAAGTGTATAAGTTTCTCGTATCGGTAAGAAATGAGCATACTTGGTCAATCTATCAACAATGACCCAAATTACATCTATGCCTTGAGAAACCTTGGGAAGACCAGTAACTAAATCCATGGTAATGTGCTCCCACTTCCATTCTGGAATTTCAAGTGGTTGCAATGGACCTTTTGACACTTGAAGCTCCACCTTGACTCGTTGACAAGTTAGACACCTTGAGATAAACCCCGCTATTTCTCTCTTCATATTGCTCCACCAAAATGTATGTCGAAGATCACGATACATTTTGGTACTCCCAGAATAGATTGCAAATGTGTGTTGTGCGCCTCCATCATAATTTTATACTTCAAGTCAGAATCGTTAGGAACACAAAGTCTGGTGTTGACTCGAAGTATTCCTTCTTCATCGGTTCTTGCTTCCAGAATAGCACCTTCTTACACTTTCTTCTTCATACGAATTAGCTCCAGGTCTGTAGCTTGAGCAGCTTTAACTTTATCGATTAAAGTCGGTTCTACTCGTATATTTGTCATCATCACATGGGTCCCTAGAGTCTTTAACTCTATCTCCATCCTTTGTAAGTCATACAAAATGGGCCTTTGCGTTTACAATATCGCACTCGTACCCGCATATGATCTTCTACTCAATGCATCAGCTACTACGTTCGCTTTTTCAGGATGGTATTTAATGGTATGATCATAATCTTTCAATAGCTCAAGCCATCGTCTTTGCCGCATGTTGAGTTCCTTTTGAGTGAAGAAATATTTAAGGCTTTTTATGATCCGTATAAATCTCCACCTTCTCTCCATACAGGTAATGCCTCCAAATCTTAAGCGCAAAAACGTAGCTGCCAACTCTAGATCATGAGTTAGATAATTTCTCTCATATTCTTTGAGTTGTCGTGAGGCATAGGCTATGAATTTCCCATGTTGCATGAGAACACATCCTAAACCTTTGCCTGAAGCATCATTGTAGATGACAAATCCCTCCGAACCAGATGGTATTGTCAGAACAGGTGCTAAAATGAGTCTCCTCTTGAGTTCTTGAAAACTCTTCTCACATTCTTCGCACCAACCGAATTTTGTATTTTTTCGAGTCAGCAAGTTTAGCTATTTGAGAAAACCCTTCTATGAATATCCGATAATAACCAGCTAAGTCGAGAAAGCTACGTACTTTGGTCACTGACTTGGGTTACTCCCAGCATTGAATTGCTTCAATCTTTGCTGGGTCAACAGATATTCCATGATTTGATATTCACGTGCCCAAGGAATGCTACTTCCTCAAGCCGAAACTCGCACTTCTTCAACTTAGCATAAAGCTTATTTTCACGAAGCTTTTGGAGTATCAGCCTCAAGTGTTGCTCATGATCTTCACGGCTTTTGGAATATATGAGGATGTCATCAATAAAGACAACTACAAAATGATCCAAATATTCCTTGAATACTCGGTTCATCATATCCATGAAGGCAACAGGAGCATTAGTCAATCCAAAAGACATGACTATGAATTTATAATGCCCGTATCAAGTTCTGAAAGCAGTCTTTGGGATGTCATCGGTTTTAATCTTTAGCTGATGATATCCAGAACGAAGATTGATCTTTGAAAATAATTAGGCGCCATGCAACTGGTCAAACAGGTCATCAATGTGTGGCAACGAGTACCTATTTTTGATGGTGACATGATTCAACTCCCGATAATCAATACAAAGTCGCATACTTTCTTCTTTCTTCTTTACGAAGAGAATAGGAGCACCCCAAGGAGATGTACTAGGATAAATAAAATCGATGTCTAACAATTCCTGCAGTCGAGTCTTTAACTCCTGAAGTTCAACAGGAGCCATTCGATATGGGGCTTTGGAAATGGGTTTTGTATCGGGTTCAAGGTTGATAAAAAATTCAATTTCACTCTCTAGGGGTAGGCCAGGAAGTTCTTCAGGGAATACGTCAGGAAATTTATTAACAATGGAAATATCATTCAAATCTGATGTATTTTTGTTTAAATCTGTGACATGGGCTAAGAAAGCTTGACATTCGTTTTTTAATAAATGAATAACTTTATGACTTGAGATGACAGTTATTGACTTTAATGGTTTGGTTACTTGAATTCGCATAATAGGTTGGTTAGGAATATGAAAGATAACAACCTTACGAAAATAATCAATTTTAGCATGATGAGTAGTCAACAAATCAATTCCTAAAATCACATCAAATGCAAGTATTTTTAAAGAAATAAGATCGACAGGTAACGTGCGGTTACCGATTTGAACCAAACACGACTTATAAATAGTGGATGTTATGAAGGTTTCTCCCAACGGAGTTTCAACAGATAAATCGAAGTCTAATTTCTTTGCAGTCAAATTTAAACATTGAGCGCAAGTAGGAGAAATAAAAGAATGGGTAGAACCGATATCAAATAAGGTATAACCTTCGCAAGAGTTTATGATTAGCTTACCCGTGATCACCTCATTCGGATTCCTCTCTTTTTAGGAGGTTACGACAAACGCTTTCCCTTGAACTACCGATTTTGTCTTATCTGGGATGGCCTTTGATGCCTCGATCCCAGCTGGACTTGACTTTTGTGCATGACAAAATCGAGCTTGGTAACCTTCTCTTCCATAATTATAACATGCTTTGTATTGGTGCGTACAGTTTTACTGATGTGTCCCTCTCCTCCGCATTTGTAACATACGACCGGTGGTCGTTCTCCTTCCTTAACAACAGGTGCTGGTGCTGACGTTTTTCCATCATTATTGAATCTCCTCTTCTTGAAATTTCCTCTTCTATTATCTTGGCCATGATTACCACCGGAGTGGTTACCATCTCTTGCATGTTGATTTCCTCCACGTTTGTTGTCACTGCTGCTATGACTGCTACCACTAGTAGTATCGCTTTCCCGACTGCTATCTCTTGGTTGGATTGACTCATTATCACGTTCCAATAATTGAGCCCTATTTACAACATCTGAATACAAACACAGTTTGTGAGAAATTAAGTATTGACGTGTCTCGGGTTTTAAACCTCTTAGAAACATCCGTGTCATTCTCTCTTCATTATCAACCAAGTGGGGCGCAAACCGGGATAACTCAGCAAACTTAGCTTCGTACTATGACACGGTCATATTGTTTTGCTCTAACTTGATAAACTCCACCTCCTTCATGTGACGAATACTCTCGGAAAAGTACTTGTCATTGAACAACTCTTGGAACTTCTCCCAAGACATTTTGAGTGCGGCAAGCTGGGTACGCTTTACTGATTTCCATCAATAATTTGCTTCTCCTCTCAACTTGAAGGTGGCAAAGGGAACCTTTTGCTCCTCGGAGCATCCCAAGACATCAAATATCTTGGTGATCTGCTTTATCCACGTCTCTGCCTTAAGTGGTTTTGGCTCTCCCCAAAACTCCGATGGTCCCAGCTCCTTGAATTGTTTAGCGGTTACCATCTGTGAGTTGCCAGTGTGTCCACCTACATTTTGAAGAGGGGCCGCTTTCGCCTGATGTTGCATGAATTGCATGAAGCATCTGACCATCGCATCGTTCATCATTTGATCGGTGTTGTTGTTTACCTGAGGATTATTGTCTTCCTGTTGCACATTATCCTAGATATTGATCGTTGGTGACTCAATGGTCTCATGTGCTTCATTGCTTATCTCGACATTTTCAGATGCCATTTTCAAACACTGCCACAAAACAAGGGTTAATTGACATGCCACATATTATCCCTATACTCTGACCGACCCATTAAATACCAAATAAACTTAAATAGGTTATACTAGCAAAGGAATTCCCTGTCTCTCCCCTCCTAGTTCTTGTTTCACATCTCAGCCAGGGATCATAACCCTAAGCTTTGATACCAATTGTGACGCCCCAAAAATAGGTATACATCACACATCTTGGGTCGCCAAATACATGGTACAGAATACAAATAAAAACTTAATTATACAACCAGAGGTGAGAGTTTTTACACGAAAATTATCTCATAGACAGTATCCAAACTCAAATTTAATCCTTATTACTTTTATTATCACACTAAATAGTGAGGATTACTAAAACAGCCATCTAGGACCATCACTCCGTTCCCCGACTAGTCCCGGCTATGTTCTCATTTCCTAAAGAGAATAATGAAAGCAAAAGGGTGAGTTTAAATAGCCTAGTAAGAAATATTATGACTAAGATAATACATAATAAGTTATCGTTAGCCTTCAACAATGTTAAACTGATAGAATATAATAGATAACAAGTTTAACTGCAGCGGAACAAGCAATCCATTAGAAGAGTAAAGTAGAGCATGATATCTACTATCTTATATGATTTAAAAAGTTTATCACTAACTTTATTACTGGGACTCAGCTTAATAAATATATCACATCATCGAATTATCCCTGCACTACGGGCCAAAGATATTCATTAGTATCACGTCCACAAATTATTCTTACACTACAGGCCAACAATTATTCGTGTAATTATCAATGGTCATGACTATACCGAATTATCCCTGGTCATAATCATACCAATCAACAATCCATCTATGCACGTAAGCCAAAGATGACTTTCATCACAATATAAGCATGAAGATGATGACAATGATATAAGAATTCAATTAAAAGACAGTAAAGGATAACTTTTTAAAGATTTATAATTTAATTTATCCAAAAATTCAACAATGTCCAAACTTTCAACATGATACTGCTTTGTGGAGTAAAATTCAAGAATAATATCCATGTATCAAAAATAATTTGGACAGAAAAGAAATAAATTTTCTGGTGAATAGTACCCCATGAATAGTACCCTATGAATTGTACTTCGAGAATAGTATCCCGTGAATAGTACCCCAATATGAAAAGTGCCCCAAATACCCGAGTGAATAATATTTGAGTGAATAGTAATCGGGTGAATAGTAACCTGTGAATAGTAACTCGTGAATAGTACTAGACATGAAAAGTGCCTCGAATACCCGAGTGAATAATATTATAATGAATAGTAACCAGGTGAATAGTAACCCATGAATAGTATCTTGGGTGAAAATATTGATATTTAATAAGAAAGTTCATATCAATATTCCAATAAAACGATACTGGATGAAGTGCAAAACTTCAAGGATATCCCACTAAATTTAGGGAATATAGAAGCAATACTTACCATAGTAAGTTTAGATTTAAGAATATGAAAAGAAATAACATACAAAACTGCAAATGGATTTTCACCTGTCATACGGTATGTAATCCGCGTAGATAGGTTATTCCGACATATTAAAGGACGAATACGAAAAAAATAGTATTCCTTATGAATACGAAAGAAATAATACCCCTTACCTTAGTAGAAAGTTGCATACTGCAAAAGTGAAGTAGCAAAATACTCTTCTTCTTGCTCTCTATAGTTTCTGTAACGACCGAGAAATTCGGATCTTATTAAAAAATGATTTTATTAATTTAAATAATAATAAAATCCTATTTTATGTGTTATCAAGATGGTTGTCTTTGTATAACCTATTGATGTTAGAATGTCGTAGTATTTGAGCTACGTGGATGAATTAAAGTGTTTGAATTTTCAAGACAAAAATAAATGTTTTCCGATAAATTTTCTGAAAAACACTATTCATCGGTATTGGCTCGGGGTATAATTTTGGATTTTCGAGAAATACATAATGATGGAATAATAAGGTGATATGGATTATGTAATAAAAATCTAGTTATAGAAAAAATGATATTTCGCTTGTGGACTTAATTTATAAACGTTAAGGAAGGCGAAATAGTAATGAATATGTAATAATGGTATGATACTTATGTATTGTACAAAGAAATGAAAATGAGTATAATACGAAGAATTATACGAGGCTGTATGAAGGATGAAATTTCGTATATAAATTATATAGGAATTAGAATACGAAAATAATACATAAACTATGAGTATATGTATTAAGAAATGTTAATGGACTTGGAAGATTGGTTAACAATTATATACAAGTCCAAGTAAATTAAAGGGAGAGGCCCAATTATTAATTAGTGAACCAATTAGTGTTTATTAATTTATAGCCAAAGGTTAATCTAATCTGAGCCCAAACTTAAGTCCAATAAAATGGGTTGACCCATAGGGGCAAACCATATCAATATGGTTAATATGTGATGACCAAGACTTAGGAGTAATGACCAAGTTAAATGAGTAATGACCAAGCAAAGGACAAGAGAGTGGTTAGCAAGTAATGAATAGTAAGGAGGTGGCTTAAGGAGGTGGGATGTTTTAAAGACCAAACTACCCTAACTTTGCAAGTTCTATAAATAGAGAAGACTTACAAGCATTTGTTGGTTGTTCAAATAATCTAGACTTCTCAAAGTGCTTAAGTGTTAGAGACAATAAGCTATAATAAGTCACTTCCATAAGCCAAGAAGAATAAGCAAACTACTTACCAAGACAACAAAGAGTAAGACTTCTTCTCCAATAATCTTCTATCTCTACTATGATAGGATGATAAGAAAAGTTGGATTAAGAAACATAAATGAGTAAGTAATGGACTTAAGCCAACTAAGTTGGCAATAAGTCATTTAAGCTAACATAAGTTATAACTTATGAGAAAATAATATTAACTTATAAGAAGTTTATTAAAAGGGAATTGATATGAAGGTAAAAGAAGTTATATGATCATATGTATTATGTATACCTAAGTAAAGTTATATGTGAAGCACATGTAAAGTATGATGATTAAGAAACTCTAATTGTCATAAGTCATGAATAATCCAATCTTAAGTAGTTTATAATTTGATAAGTTATAAGCTCATGAGGAGTCAAAGTCCAACAATGAAAATAAGTTGTTGTATTATGTATGTTGAGATGTTCACATGATGAATGAAGTTCATTTGTAATGTTGAACAAATCGTAAGAATGAAGATTTGCCGGAAATTGCACGATTGGACGACAATCGTCGAATTCATAAAATTCTCGGAATGGAAGTCAAATTTTGTGTTTGATCACGAAATCATTGCTTTATAATGGAGTTAAGTCATATTTGGCAATTAAGAGTTGCGGACTCGAGAATGACCGGATTCCGACTTAGAACGAAGAAACGAGTGTTGAACGTTCACGAACGTTTATCGTTTCGTTAAAAAATGAACCAATTGGTGAATTTTTAGCAAATGAAGTGAAATAGATAAAATTCATGGATGATCATGTAGATTACATAATTTGTGAACCGTAGGCTTTTGAACGAGCCAATTCGGACTTATAACGAAGAAGTTATGCGTCCGGGAAGTTCACAAAATTTCAAAATTGAAATTTTTATCTGGTGCACAGAGTTGGCGCCGCGGCGCCAACCCAAGGCAAATGACCCGCGCCGCAGCACCATGTACAGTACCAAAAATTTCTAGAAAGTCGCGCCGCAGCGTGGCCCATTAAGTAAGGACTCGCACCTCAGCGCCAAGTCCGGGACATGCTAGAATAAGGCTCGCGCCGCAGCGCGAGATGTAAGTGTAAAGTTGGCGCCGCAGCGCCTGTCTCAGAACAAAGTTAGTAATGAAGGTTTCTAAGTACAAAGAAAGGAAATGAAAATAAACACAAACTAAAGGAAGGTAATGTAACATTGTTTAAACTTTGTTAAACCTTAAGGAATGTAATGTAAAGGTTAAGATAACCTAGTCAAATATAAATACAATGGTAATGTTAAACCGGAATGAATAGTAACTGAATCTAATACATGATTAGATTGAAATGAAGGGTATGATATAGTCATATACATATTTGATTATATGTGACCTAATGTAAAGTCATTATGTGATCATGTATTGAAGAGACTTGAACGACTTGAACATAAAGTTAATATACGGTAGCAGACGCTAAAGGCAAGTATTCTAACTCTTGTTTCAGTTCAATCTGAACAAGTTTAAAGATTCATGTATTCTTTCGCATGAATTAAGGTATGTTGAGGTTAAAGTCAATCCCCTTTGGCTAGACTTGATAATCTACTCTTGCATTGTCAAATGTTGCTATCTTTTGTCAACTACTTGATATGGTTTTCAAAAGAAGACTGAAATGTTAAACAAATGTTTTGTCGGTAAAACGACAGGCACGTGAGGTTGCCAAATGATTAAACGTACATACGTTTAATGGATGTAGTGTTGATCAACATAGAGTACAATAGGCTGATCACCTAGAAGTGCTCGTAAGTAATATCGGGCTTACGGAATTCGTTCCGGGTTGTCCTTTTCAATAAAGAATGAATACTCAAGGTCTTTGACCGGAGTGAAAGTTTTACTAAATATTGTTTTTATTGTAAAACATTTTGAAAGAAAAGATGAAGTACTACTTTGAATTATCACTAGTACTTCATTACTATTGTTTAGTTATTGAAGATATACGATTTGTATGTGTCAAGCATGTTGTTATTAAATTGTTATACTTGCTGAGCTAGCCATGCTCACTCTTGCTTGAACCATATGAATGCAACTAAGACTGACCGTCCCGAAGGATCAAAAAGGGATAAAGGAAAAGCTAAGGCAGATTGGTAAGCTGTCTTGTAATAGTATAGGTCTATTATTGTAATGTAACTGATATTATGACAAAGAACCTTTGTAATGGGTATAGAACCTGGGAATTGTAAATATTACTTTAATATATAGAAGTTATATTCGTTCTTTGAGACTTTTCAATTGAATGAATATATGAATGTTGTACAATATTGCACCATCTGTCGGGTTGGAAGATACCCGAATTTGGGGGCGTTACAGTTTCTCTCTCTATAGTGTCTCTTGTGAATCTCAGTGAATTGGTGAGAATGAAAGAAGAATTAAGTTTCTATTTATAGGAGAATGGACTAAATAGTAACTTGTGACGCCCCCAAATCCAGGTATCTTCTAACCCGACAATTGGTGCTACTCAGTACTCATAACTGTACATTCATTCTACTAAAACGACATCAAAATGTGTGTTCCAACGACATTCTTATTACATTAATAATAATAAATCTCGTTCCCAGGTTCTTAAACCATTACATTCTTTGTTCATCTTAAATTAATACATATACTTACTAGTCTATTACAAGATAAACTAATCATTCATCTTTGCCTTGCCTTTATCTCTACTGAAAACCTCGATTCGCTCGTCCTTAGTTGCATTCATATGGTTCAAGTAAGAGTGAGTATAATACAACAATTTCATATAAACAACATGCTTGAAACATAGAAACCGTATATCTTTGATAACTGAACAATAGTTACGAAGTACTATCAATTATTCAAAATAGCATTTCTTTTCCTTCAAAACGTTTTACAATGACAATATTCAGTAAAACATAAATTCTGGTCCAACACCATGAGCATCTCATAATTTCTTAGAAAAGGACAACCCGGCACTAAGTCCGTAAGTCCGGCATAGCTTACGAGCACTTCTAGGTGATCAGCCTCTAGTACTCTATGTAGATCAACACTACATCCATTAAATGTATGTACGTTTAAGTTTTGGCAACCTCGCGTGCCCATCGAATAATCGATGAAAAATTCCTTTGTTTATTCATACCCAAACTTACCTTGAATCCTTACCAAATACTTGGCATAGGATAGCGTTAACAGTTCTATATTGAAAAACTTGTAAATAATCAATCAATCTTTAATATTAGTCTAGCCAAGTTAAAACTGGCATCGACTCTTTCTTTAAAACCATTCATGCATCTCATAACATGAATCATTGAAAACTTGGTTAACACGAAGGGTAGACAAGTATTTAGAAAAACTTGCCTTCAACTTCTGCTACAGTATAATTACTTTTTCTTTCAGTCTTTACGGTCTCTACAACACATAATCACATAACATATCACATTAGGTTATGATTGAACATACATGGTTCCTAATGAATCTTATCCTTCTTCTCAATCTAATCATGTATTAGATTTGTTATTATTGGTTTCGGCTTGCTGTCGTTCTTTTGCATCGTTCTTACCAATTTCTTTCTTTTCTAAAATTTAATGAAAATTATTTTATTAATACAACTCGATTCGAGTTAATCATCCTTCCTCACGGCTTACTAACGTTCTTACGTTATTAATCAATACTCGATCGTCATTGGTGAAGTACCAACGTTGAATACCATTCACAGTTTACTTAATTACCCTTCACGTTCTTCATTTAATTATTCTTAATCCATACTTAACTTCATAAAAGTGATTTAAAGTTAGTCTTATCATATACATTAAGTACATGTACATTCCACGATTCGTTCCTAATCAATTGGATTTACAAAACCTAACTTGGTCAACCAACTTTCACTGTCGGCGCCGCGGCATGGTATCCCTTTACAATAGTGGCGCTACGGCGCATCCCTTCCGTCCTTGGTCCTACTGTATATGGCGCTACGGCGTGAGGATTATAACTGGAGTTGGCACTGCGGCGCTAAACTCCAGTAGCTGACGACCATGCTTGGCACTGCGGCGCCCCCTATCGTGCCTTGTCTGGCGCTGCGGCGCCAGACCTCAGTCCCACAAATTTTTGACAGTTAACTTTTTATGTGAGATTCCCGGGCTCATAACTTCTTCGTTATAAGTCTGAATTGACTCATTCAAATGCTGTTAGTTCACAAATTACATGTTCTACATGTTCATGCAAGAATTTTACAATTTCGTATCTATTAATTCAAAATTCACCTTTTAGTTCATTTTAACGAAAATGATAAACGTTCGTGAACGTTCAACGCTCGTTTCTTCGTTCTAAGTCAGAATTTGTTTATTTTCGAGTCCGCAACTTTAGAATGCCAAATGAGACTATTCTCCATCGAAAACCAATGTTCCTGAGTTCAATATCAAAATTTGACTTCCATTCCGAGAATTTCACGAATTCGACGATTATCGTCTAATCATGTGGATTCCGGCAAAACTTTGTTACTTGAGATTTTTAAACCATTTCAAATGGATTCATTCCATCACACTAACATCTTAATATACATACTTTATTAACTTATAATCATGATAAATTATTACTTATTATTCATGAGTTTATAACTTACAAAAATATAAACTACATAACATTTCACTTCACATGACTTATTATAGATTAAGTCTTCTAACCACCATTCTCAAATCTCCTTATCATACCATTTTATTAAGGTAAACATGTGAGAAGTTCATATAGGTTCCTCATGAGTTTATAACTTATTTAGGTTTGAATTACTTATTCATGACTTGCACGGCTTAAGTCCATTGATTTATTCATTCTCTTCATTTCTTAGCATACAAATCCTACCACACTACCAGAAAACAGTAAATAGACAACGCGAAAAAAACGTTGTGGTTTCAGTCAAGACACCCTTACACAACGTTTTAAAAACGTTGTAGTTAAGCACAATACACAAACGTTTTTTAGGAAAAAAACGTTGTAGATTTATTTTTCAAAAATTAACAGATGCTTAAAAACGTTGTAGTAGGTATGATTCCACAACGTTTTATGAATAAAAACGTTGTTGTTTAGTATATCAGACAACGTTTTTTAAACGTTGTAGATAAAAAAGAAAAAAGAAAAAAAAGATGTGGTTCACCTATATTACCAATACACCTGCAATATGCTAATGCCATAATATATAGCCAAAATGTATCAACCATTTAAAATACATCTCAATAATACTATTCTTTTATAGTTTCAAATTACTACATCCACAAAATATATACCAAAATATCCATATAATCACTCAACCAAACGAGTACTGCCCAAAAAATGTAATTCTTGGATACTGACTATACAACCTAGAAATCCTATATACACAGAAAAACAAGTAAATACATGGAGAATCATAAATTCCTGCATTGCAAGTTTGTTGCATGCATGTGAACCTCCATTGATTACATTAAATGCAGGTACAGGAAGTACTAATGTTTTGTTTCCAGTAAGAATTGCAATGTGCTGCATGGTAGAAATAAGATAACAGTAAACATATGGACAAATTTACAGCTTGATAAACTATCATGGAATCAAATCGAATAATAGGCCAAGGAAGGAGCCTTATTATCTAGAATCTGTTCCTCAAAGCTAGCTACTAGCAGTATAGTAGGTTTAATAATCAAGGCCAATGTCCTAACATGAACAGGCAAAAGGATATTAATAGACATGTACAGATCTAAACGTAAATATAACAACCTCAAAAGTAAACTTGATTTCTAGTGCTGCTATAAGAAGTATAACATTTGTTTTAGACATAAATATCATAAAGCCGCAAATCCAAGAGTCCAATCCCAAGTATTTAACTATAAAAGCAGCAGCAGCATATATAGGCTAAGAATTAATGTTATAAAATACAGAAATAATGATATAGTGATGAATCAACTTACACTGTGACTAAGTGAACCGGGGTAACAATACCCTGTGTTTGAGGTTTCATAATCCATCTCTAACTGAAAATTCTGCTGCTGCTGCGGAAACTGATGAATTTTTACCTTTTCACACTGAACCGGCACAACACTATCACCTCCATAGCTCTTATGTGGAACACCATGTTGCCGCTGCTGATTGTCGTTATACTGTTCAGTAGTGAACTGTTTGTCTTGGCATGAATTATACTCAACAAGGTCCAAGTACTCATCAACAGCCTGAAAGTATACAAGATCATCAACATACTTAATTCTTAAAAGACAATATATTATTCAAGCACCCATAAAGTATACAAGATCATATTTACTATCCATCTACAAACAAGAAGGGATTCAATTTGTTGTTATCACAAAATTCAAAAGGGATTCAATTTCAGCACCAACTACAGTAACTAACAGCAATTAAAAGATTTCGTAAACACATTTCAACTATTGCTATAAGTAATAGTGGTACAAGTAGTTGAGCAAGCAAGACACTTTCGTCTACAAACCTTATAATTAGAATTAGCTTCAAAGTTGGGCAGTGGAGTTTTGCAGCCAGTGCTGTAAGGCATAACCTGAAACAGAACAAACATCCATTATGACATGCTAACAATATATCGTCTTAACCCATCATATCATATAATTTTAATTTAAACTTAAAAACCTATCTTAATATTTTTTTCATGAATGAAACTGTATAAGATAACAAAATAAGCATATTTTCTTCCACCTGAAAGTGTAGGAACACATTTTGTGGCCTTATAACTATAGAACACTACAAGGGGCACGACTGCTAGAACCCATCTCTTCCTCACAGCATTCAGTGATTCCGCAGGCTATAAAAGAACAAAGAATTAAGCTAATTTTCAGTTACATATGAAGGATATTTTTAGCATGGATACTTGATGCCAACAACAAGCACAGGACAGTTACATAGGTAGCGCAACACAACCTTAACTTAAGAGAGAATATAAAATTTTCACCATTCAGAGTTCAAACAAGTATAGTCAAATGAGGCCTCTATGTGTGTGTTACACACACATGCACGCAGAAAGAGAGAGAGAGAGAGAGAGAGAGAGAAAAGAGCATTACATTTCTTCAAATAAAATGGTTGTTTCCCTTGCTTTGCTGCTTCTCTCTCTGGCTTCTTATACTCAACAAGAATCCCTTTATCAGTATGCTTGTTTGGGGCAGACTTCAAAAGTTTATCCTAGCATGTGGCACAAAAATCATAGCAAAATAATAAGTCAAAGAATCAATATGTCATCTATCTTTAGAAGGGGAAGCATTTGTTAAAAGGCCACTTAAAATGGTAAAAGATAAATTAGCATGACAACTGCTTTCTACATGTTTAAGCACTTTCAGCTGGAAGTTCATCCTTAAAGAAAAAATCATATCTCTTCTTGAACCTGTGAGATCCAAATACAAATTATTATCTGTGTAGAAAAATGCTTCACAAGACAAAAAAATAACTCCTGTAAAAGGTTAGTAATGTCTATAAATGTTCATCCCTCGATCTTCATTCATTAATTTGTCCTCACCAAACATGTAATCCTTTAATCGTTTCACATACGATAATTTTACAGGTTTTACAATAAAATCCTCTGCACCTTCTTCCAAACATCTGCATACACGATCTCAATTTACAATTTATAAAAACATTGAATGTAGTAGTAACACTTTCCCCTTTCTTTCTACTCCAGTTTCTTCATTCAAATTAAAAATAAAAGCAGAGATATTGTTTACCTATCGATCCGTGCCAAGACGTTTTCCGATGACATGATCACAACTGGCACCTCTCTAAAAGTAGATGATCCCTGAAAAACATACACGGAGGGATTTTTTTATTAATACATCAATTTAAATTCTTTTCATATGGAGTAAAAATTACTAATATGAAAACACACAAACCTTGATCTTTTTGAGCAACTCATAACCGGTCATTCCAGGTATACAGTAGTCTGTAATTATCATATCCACCTTCAAACCCTGAAACCAAACCTAGAGAAGAGAACAATCAAATTACTAATAATCTTTGATTGTAAGATTCAAAATGAATTTTAAATTTTGCAATTTATAACAATCTTATCTTACTTACATCAAAACCAACAGGGCTCTTTTCTTCATCCAATCCTAAAAATTGCAGAGCCCTCCTTCCACTATCAATCGCAGTTACTGTAACCACAAAACATTCAGAAATGTTCTATACATATTCCCTTGCAATATATATATATATATATATATATATATATATATAGATTGTTTCTTTTTTATAAAAAAACAGAGAGAGGAGAGAAAAATGAATATGAAAAAGCATGTTGTAGTAGTACCTTTGCAAGAGGTGATTTTGAGCAAGCGTTCAATCACCTTCCGATCAATGAGACTATCATCCACAGTAAGAACGTGAACATCATGAGAATCTGATGGAGAAAATTCCGACCATCTTCTCCGGGAAAACACACCGTTTCTGGCCATACATCTGATTTCCCTAGCTCCGACAATTTGAATTTGAAAAAACCATCTGGGTTATTTAACTCATCGAAAGAGTCCTCAGAAACCCAATTCAATCGAACATAATATGGGCTATCAGCTTGTTTAGCAATAGAATTAGCTCTAGAAGATACGTGGGCCGGTCCACTGGAGGCTCTCGAAAAGAGAAGGGAGCGAGACAGATCTCTATTCAGCCTAGGAGAAAGCTCGACGATTAATGGCAGCTCCGGCGTTGGCGGAGGAGGTTCAGAGCGAGAGCGTTGGCGCTGCTTGAGGTAGAGTAGGAAGAAGTAGAAGAGAGCACAGTGTATGACTGAAATTTTAGAAGAATTCTTCCTAGGGTTATATTTAGGGAAAA
Source organism: Panax notoginseng (assembly GCA_016801055.1). NCBI lineage: Eukaryota > Viridiplantae > Streptophyta > Magnoliopsida > Apiales > Araliaceae > Panax > Panax notoginseng. The sequence continues at coordinate 165,581,101 of CM029013.1, forward strand.
ATTGGGGGAAAACGTACCATGCTTGAGAGAGAAAAGCAGAGGGACAACGACGGTGGAAGAGAGGGACGGCGACGGGGAAGAGAGGCCACAACCGAAAGGCAAGAGGCTGAGGAGTGAGGAATTGAGATTTCAGATCTGGCACCAGCTTAGCTCCATTGTAGAGAGAAAGTACCGATAGGAGAGAGAAGAAAGTATTGTCCTGTTTTAATTTCAAATTTTGGGCTTCCGTGTTTTTATCAATTGCTCCGTGTTTTTTATATACATGACGTTTATTTTAAAAAACGTTATCTAATTAAAACAAAAAAAAATGTCCTTTTAAATAGATAACGTTTTTGCATATATATCTACAACGTTTTTTTTAAAAACGTTGTGAAAAAAATACCACAACATTTTTATAAAAAATGTTGTGGTTTAAGCGTTGTCTATTTAGTAATTTGTAGTAGTGCCACTACCCACTTCTCTAACAAATGAAGAGAAAAAGATTCATGGTTTAAGTTCTTACCCTTGAAGATCACTTGATTTAAGCTTTGTTCTTCCTTCTTTCTTCTTGAATTACCAAAGTCTAACTTTCTAGCTTTTCTAGTTTTTTCTCTCTAACCAATAAGCTATAAGTTGTTGGTGTTTTTAAACAAGGAACAAATGAGCTAGCAAGCTTCCTATTTATAGGAATCCCAAAGTGAGGGCAAAATGGTCATTGATCCAACCCACCTCCTCAATTACCTCCTTACTATTCCTTAATTATTAAATTAACTTGCTCCCCACAACACTTGGCCATTAAGTCTACTTGGTCATTAAGTCTACTTGGTTACCACATTTACTTAGCCATTAAGTATACTTACTAATCACCTAGCTTATCCATTACTTGCTCATCAAAACTTTTACTTGCTCACCACTTAAATTATCCATTGCTTAGCCCTTAAGTTTACTTGCTCCTTACTTCCTTTACTTAATCATTAAGTTTACTTTACTTGCTCATCACTTTGAATCACCCAATGGTTGCCCCATGGTTCATGCTTACCCATTGGATACTTACTTTGGGCTTTACATTTAATTAGATTAACTAACTTTACTTATACTTTTGGGCTTGCATTTAACAACACATGGGCTTGGTCATTAATTCACTTTGGACCTTAACCTTTAATTCCAATTGGACTTTACTATTTCCTACAAAATCCTACTAGTCCATTACATTTGGCTTAAAGCCTTATAACGTATAATCTACGTATTATTCTCGTATTCTAACTCGTATTCTTATTTATATACGCCATATCATCATTCATACATACTCGTATTTATTACCTCGTACAATACCTACGTATTATACGCTCATCACTTAATTCCTTATACGGATTTAAATTCCTTCTCAACAATCACTTTCCCTAACCGTTAGATTTTAAGTCCGTAGGCAAAAAACTGTGTTTTTCATAACTAAAATATTATTGAATATTCCATCTCACCTTGATATTCTATCGTTACGTATTTTTCGAAAATTCAAAAATAATCCCCGAGCAGAAATGCATGAATAGTATTTTTCAAAAAATTTCTCGAAAAGCTTTTATTTTCGTCTTGGAAATTCAAACACTTTAATTCCTTCACGTAACCAAAATACTACGACGTTCTGACATGTCTAGGTCATAGAACGACCTTCAATTAGCTTACTCCCATAAATAATTAATTAAATTCATTTAATCCACATAATCAAATAAAAATTTAATTCTCATAAAATTCGATTTTTCTGGGGCGTTACATAACTAATTCACGAACGGTCCAAATTAATTCACTATTAGAACGGACGGTCCATATTGATTATTATTAAAAGCACAACCGACGGTCCATATTGATTTACTTTTAAAACCACCACTAACGGTCCAGATTGATTTACTTTTAAAAACACCATCAATGGTCCAAATTAATTTACTATTAAAACCACCACCAATGGTCTAGATTGATTTAACTTATTACACTTTAGTACCCCTAAAGTTTTCCAAGGTTGCATTATTCCCCTCTAACTTTTGTAATTCACTTATCTTCAATAAACACATTCTTAATACTTCAACAATTATTCATCATTAGTATTATAACTCACAATATTTAACAACCAGATCGTTCTCAAGAAATAGGGGGCTTTCCAATAAGGTTTTCTCCCTAGTGGCGCGCAATTAGGTGACCAAACCTCTCCTCGACAGAACTTTCTAGACATTGTCAATATTACAAATAATAATATGAATAACTTTGTTGTCTCAATTATTAATTTAATAATATAAAATATTATGCAGATGATAATGTGACAATAATTGAATCAAATAATGTGAGATACTATGCAACAATTACTGTAACAATAATTGAGTATAATTGAGTGACTTCTCACGTAAGAATCAATAATCAATACCGTGTGCTACTATGCAACCACACATATTACTATACTTTTACCACCGGGTAGTTCAACAGATTTAATGGTAAAACCTCCGCTGTTATTTTTATTAAAAGATATTTCTGTCGTTTTCTAACTCCGACAATAATTTCGTTGTGGGGTCCACCAATGATTGTGCCTTCGTACGAATACTTTTTGTTTAAAACGAATATTCCTCGACCAATCGAATATTTTATAACAACTTGCATACTTTGCAAAATTTATAAATATTACCCACAACTATAACATTATATCAAAACCACACCATTATATTCAAAAATATATTTTGAGAAAAAAATAATCTTTATTTAAGAAAATTGGGGTCTTACAGCACCACAGCGCCAGCCCAGGCAAGTAGGCACTGGTTAGTGGCGCTGCAACGCGAGAGGAAGAGAGGGAACCGGCACTGCAGCGCCGGTGCAGGGAAAGGCCCAGTGATGAGCTTTTAATTGCTCAACTCATAGGGGAAGTGTAAGGAAAGATAAAGAACATATAGTTCACCAAATGTAACACTTAATCAAGCGATTTAAACCTTTAGTAAATGTTGAACGGAAAGATTGAACAAGATTAAAAGACAAAGAATGTAAACGCAGATTACGTAACCGATATATACAGGGACCGTGGTCGCGATAAAATGAACGTGTGGGATTGCTTTGATTGTGATTCCTTAGACGTTGAGTGACGAGGATGATGTATAACATTTTGATGTTATGATGTCGTAAGGAGAGTTAAGTGTAAAGCGTATAGACGCTGTAAATGCAACGTGGTTGCAATGAACGAATGGTCTTAGCATGCAACAAATCGTATGGCTTCGACATTAAGAAAGAATAATGAACATGGGGTTCATGAGATGGATAACAATTGAAAGTGATTAAAACCTTTGAGAAAGGTTGAAGGAGAGATTAAGAGACGAGCAATGTGAACGCAGAATATGTAAACGATCCTCGTGAATCGTATTCGCGTCGAACGAATGTTCTAAGTGTACAATGGTTGTATGACTTAGACATTGACAAAATTAGTTAGTAAGATATGAATTATCAAGAAAGTCGTAACGAACGGTAACAAGAATAATGAAAGTTCGAATGTGAGTCGGATAGAGAATGTTAAAATGAATGTAAGCATTAAACACTTTAGCTGAGGTGAGGGTTGAGTGTACGCAAATATTAAACGGATAGGACCTACACCCCATGTATGGTTTGACCGTAAGGTAATGAAGAATATTGATTAAACTTGTGTAAGGTGAAGAAATTGAATTAAAGACGACGTATAACGTTAAGAAGCTGAGTTAATAATTATAACTTGGATAACATTCCGAGTCGAATGAACCGGACGTTGTAAGATATGAGTAAGGTAACATAACATGCTTAACACTATGAATGCGTAGAATTAATATTGAATGATCATTCTGAGTATACAAAATACTGTATGACTTAGACGATAAAGAATGAATCTTGAGGTATGGCATTTGGTTGCCAGAAAGCCATAAGGAATAATAAATTGACTTAACGAACATTATAGTTTAATGGTTCGGATAGGTTAAGATAAAGTTAGGTTGTGGTACAATCGTAACCTTTGATGGTTGACATATGGGAGTTAGGATAAATAATTCCTTCAAAGAGCGGAGGTATATAAGAAATTGGCAAACAATCTAACTTACTGTGAAAGACAATGTAGACGAGACGGGAACTTGTTTGTTGGTTGTTTGTGGGAAACCTCTCAGAGTAGCATATGGACTACTAGCAGAGACGCGATGTGTACTGAATCCTATAAGAGTTATAAGAAGAAGATAAGAATGTAAATCATCAAAGATGATGATCATATGAGTAAGACATTCTCGTATGTCATGAAGCCGTAAAACAGTAGAAGAAAGTTGGTCGCGTAAACTTAGATTGCAAGAACGCGAACCCTAAGAAGTAAAGTTAAGTTTAAACCAATTCGTAAGTCAAGTGTATGACTAATTGGTGTATGTGTTATTTCCTTATGTATTATATAGGGTTTGCAATGAGCAGCTCAGCGTAAACTTTAAGTTGTAGTTATGCATAAGACAAGTTTCCTAACTTCATTCTTATTTTAAATGAATTGTAACAACCTGATATTTTCTATAAAAATTAAATTATAAATTTTGCGTATAATTTTTTTTCTTTTTTTTCTTTTTTTTACGGATGAGGATTTGTACAAGATAATGTGTGTATGTAATTATGTAATAAATAAAAATATATTTATTACATGAATGTTTACAAATTATTTTATTTAGAATTATTGATTATTATAAATTATATTCTTTTAATAATTAATTTTATAGTACAAATATTTTTATTAATTATTTTCCATGAAAATATATGAAATGATTTTTAGAATTATTATAATAATTATTTATTTTATTATATGAATTTATGCAAGATTAATTAAGTTAATTATTTTAACTTAATTAATAATGTTATATATAAAGAATAAATCAGATATGAAATCCAAACCCTAATTTTGAATTTTTATCAATGGATAAGAATAATAATATAATAATATTATATTTTAATTTTTCAGTGCTATAATTACGTACTGTATATTTGTACACTGATAATGATTGGTCAATTATGGGGTATTATGATAAAACCCTAATTTTACTGACAAACACTAATTTCGAAGTCAAATGAGACTTTAAAATCTATTAAGGTAATATGTTATGTGATTCATGATAATTATAATTATTAATAATCAATAGAAAACCCTAATTGTAAATTAAAACCCTAATTTCTTAAATTAGAAACCTTAAACCAATAATTAACTTATTGATAAATGGAAACCCTAATTTGGAACTCGATTATGAGTTCGAGGTTGTTATATAACTGTGTTATGTGATTTAAGTGGTGTATTATAGAATTTAATGTTAATTATAGAAATCCTAATTAATATTTGAAATCCTAATTTTAGAAACCCTAATATTTAATTTATAAACCCTAATTGATTTGTAACCCTAATTCAAAGGCCATTTATGATTTTAAGAATTTTTTATGTAGTTATGTAATCATGATAATGTTTTTAATGACCGATATTAAAGATATTAACCCTAGCTAGGGAGAATCTTAATTGTTTTCAAAACCTTACTTTTTTTTAAAGGGTATAAATCCTTATTATTAATTATTCTAAATTATAAACCCTAATTTTGCTAATTGCAAACCCTAATTGCTAATTAGGCACGCTTAATGATAATTAGTAAAACATAAACCTAATTATCAAGTCTACGTGAATAAGAAACCGAATTAATTAAGAAATCCTAATTACATTTTTGGAAACTAAATTGTTATTTATTTTTCCTAATTTTGGAAATCCGAGAATTTTGGCTCTTAAAACCTAAAATGGTTCAAATCCTAAACCCTAACCCAAACCCTAAACCCTAAGGGTTAGATTAGATTGTCAATAATGCCCTTAAAATTTGAAATCAAATTGACCATATTATCCTTTTCGTATTTTTTGAGAGATAACTTGCAAATCTAGCTAGAATATGTAGTTGGTAAACCACCAAGATTGCCTGTGTGACAAATATAACATAAGTCAGCCATATATTGACAGCTAATTCAGCCAAATTCATTGCACCAAGAGATTATATAAGATTTAGAGAGAGAGAGAAAGTACTCATTTTTGTTCATTTCTTTCCAAAGCTCTCACCAACTTTTCTCTCATCAAAACCCACGAAATAATGTAGTGTATCAGTCCCAAATAACAGCCCCACGATCAACCATATCAAATCTTAAGCATAGAATCAAGATTTGCTCATGGAAAGGTATAAAGCTAATCTTACAATCTGATTTTGAATGATATGTTAAAAGTTATGTTTTTGTGTTGTAATATGTTCTATGTAGTGTCTATAAGTGATCTGGGTTGGCACATGTTAGATCCATAACATCAAAGTGGTCGAAATTGAAGTTTTTCAAAATCTGGAAATTTTTGTTTTTGTATCTGAACATTGTCGTTGAAAATGTGATCAACCAGATGTTAAAATTTTTCCTCATCCACGGATGTCGGGAGATAGGCTTCTTCTAAAACCTTTAACAAGATCTTCCGGTGATTCTCGGAAGTGAGGACCAAGTCCAAAAATGATATTTGTTGTGGAGCTTCTTTCAAGCTTAAAACCACCGTAGCTTCGTTATGACCCATAGTGCGGAGGAATTTTTCAATCTTCTCCGTGGGCATTTTTCCATTTGATTTGACGGTAGATTTCATCACCCGTTAGGGAAGGTGCAGTGGATTTTCTTTTGACACTGTAGCAGTGGTATGTGAGGTGGATCCTTCACCTTCTCCATAATTCCAGGGAACTTTATGCAAGCTAATAATAGGATATTGTGCTCTACACGACAAGTTGATTGGCTCGGGAGCGGCCACTTTCAAAGGATTGTTGCTTCCTTTGAGTTGAATTATTGACATGACGAGTGATTGATCAGCTTCATTAGATATGACGGCTACCACACTCTTCAATTTAGTGGGACCTGCATTCTCACTGGCGTGTAGCACAGTGTCATCATCTGCCAGGTGCAGTACGCCACTGTCGATTAGGTTCTGAATAAGGTGGCAGAGTGCCCAGCATTCTTCTGTGCTGTGACCATGAGATTGGGAATGATATTGACATACTCCCTCAGAATTGTACCATCCTGAACGGGGGTTGATTGGAGGTAGAAGGGAACTGATTCTTCCTTCATTGATTAACATGTGAAGTATCTCCTCCATAGGTTGACCCAAATAGGTGAATTCCCTTTTGTTGGCGAAATCCCGACGGGCCTTGGCATTTGCTCTCTTCATCACTTTATCTTCCAGCATTTCATTTTCTGAAAGTGAAGAGGGAATATTCATGACAATGGGCAGGAGACTAGCATGCTCCTGGCTGATTAGCTGATGTGTCACTTGATGTTGATAAGTCACCAGTTCCGTCAATTGCTCAATTTGTTTGCAGAGAGCTTTCATTTTTTGTTCCATTGTGAACTGGAACTTGGCATAATCCCATCTGTTATCACCATCTTTGATGGTTTGGGAAGAATCACAGCTAAAGTTAAAACTCTGTCCACTGCTCCAATTAATCATGTTGACCTCTTCTTCTTTGTTTTGAGGAAGAGGGTTATCTTGAACGTTAGGTTGATCTGGTTTAGTGACCACGATCTCACCGTTGTCTTATCAGGTCTTCGATCTTATGTTTCAAGGCCCAACAATCCTGAGTATCATGTCCAGGTGCCCCGGCATGATAAGCACATTTCCGAGCAGCATTAAAACCCCTTCCATTTGGGTTGGCTGGTGGGAGTAGATGTGTAATCTTCTTTTGTGTTGTCAGAAGATTAAGGATATTCTCGAGGGTATCCCCTAAGGGTGTGAACACTCGAGGGTGTTTGGCTTCTCCATCTTTTGGTATTGGAGGGTTTACAGACTGTGCTGGAAAGGGAGTATAGTTTCTCCTCTGAACAGACATATTTTGACTGCCTTTTTGACCCTGTAGTATCAGGGAAACATCTTCCTCTTTCTTTTTATGGACCCTCCTGGGGTTGTTCCCATAATTTCTAGACTGGATGTGATCAGCAACAGCTTTAAGTGCAGCTAGGTCTTGAATCTTTTCGGATTTCAATCCCATCTTAGCCATCTCCCCATGTTTGACCATTTCAGAAAATGGTTTGCCGATGCCGGCTAAAACTCTCTCATAGAAGGGAGCTTCTTGTATGTCTATAAACGTCATGACCATTTCTGATTCGGTCATGGAAGGATTCACTTGGGCAGCCAGGCGTCTCCACCTCTGGGCATACTCTCTGAAAGACTCGTTAGATTGTTTTTTGATCTTGGTAATTTGGTACCGATCAGGAGCCATTTGAGACTGAAAGCTGTATTGAGTGAGGAAGGCATGTGCTAGCTCTTCCCAGCGGTGGATTTTGGAGTTGTCTAATCTTGTGTACAATGAACGGGCTTCTCCAGTTAGACTCTTTTGAAATAATTGCATTCTGAGCTTTTCATCCTCTGCATAAGATCCCAGTTCTCTAATAAATACCTTTAAGTGTGTATAAGGATCTCCTAACCCGTCATATTTTTCAAAGTCAGGAGTTTTAAACTTTTCTGGATAATGAACACCAGGAAAAAAACATAAATCAGCATATGAAACACTCCCGTGTGTTCCGATTCCTTTGATAGTACGAAGGGTCTCTTCCATTTGGAGGACTTTCTTTTTGATGTCACCAGTGTCTGGATCTCTAGTGGGATAGGTAGCATCATGAGTTTTGTTGGTCTGATCCAACTGTAGTTCAGGTATGGTAACGACCTGGGCTCCTCCTTGTGTGGAGGATTCAGCATGTACGGGTATTTTCTGACCCTGTGTAGACTGGTGTAATTCTTTGAGTAGAACAGCCAAATCTGCAATTTGTTTGCTTAATCCGTCGAATTCTTTGCGAGAAACTGGATTAAGTTCAGTCTGGTCGGATGACGACATAATTAACTGTAGGCCTGTTGCCTTTTTGGACTTTGAACGGGTAGTAGGCCCGATTGACTCCCTGCGAAAGACTTGCATAGTTTAGTCCTTAGGGAAGGTGAATATTAATATGCAATGTGATGAGTCCATTTTAGGAATTTTATCCTGCAAAAATGGATGTCAGCTGTTTGTAGCATGTATGTATATGTGTACACATTCCTTCATATTTCTCATTACATGGAGATAGATATGTTATGAAATTGTGTAATTTAAAATGAGAGTATGAAGAGACTTTCCTCCGTTTTGGGTTTATCAGAGGCTGACCTATCTTAGGTGACTCTCGCGGTTTTTTGGCATGAAGGTTCCCAAATCATCGCAATCTACTTGACGGGAAGTTAATCCGGTTTTTCAACTGGAGCGAATTTGGGTGGTGCCTTTCCTGAGCCTCGGAGAATCAGGCTTCTCACAAGTCCAGTAATCAAACACCGATGGGATAGCCTCCTGGTGGAGGGACCACACAACATCCATTCACATACATCGCGTTTCACCGTATGAAATGATGACATGTGCGAAGCACTAATATCATGAGCAGTTTATAGTGCGAGGCACTAACATCACAGGCAGTTTATAGTGCGAGGCACTAACATCACAGGCAGTTTATTGTGCGAGGGACTAAATAAACAAGACATGCATTCGTACACATTTATCCAATGTAAATGCAACATCCACACACAAACAGATAACAATTTTGAAAAGATTGAAATAGCGGCTTAAGTCCTCTTACTGGAGTCCCCAACAGAGTCGTCACCTGTCAACGTCGGGATTTTTAGATGTCCCTTTCCGTTACTTGTTCTTTGGTGTTCTCATTTTAGGTGAGATTTGTTTGAAAAAATAAGTGAAAAAGGTCCGACATGTATAATGTCGACGATGGACTGTTAAGAGTCGCCAGTTGGTTTTTTAAATGATTGTACCAACACAACCGAGAAAAGGTTTGCACATTGACCCAGTGATGTGACACTGCTATACGAGTCGGTGAAACCGAGATTCATTTAGGGTCCGGGGACTTGGTTATGCGGGGGGAAGGTGTTAGGCACCCCCCGACATCCGTGTTACGACGATGACCACCTCTTTTTAAGAAACTATTATCTGAATGTGTGTGTGTGTGTGTGTGAGTCAATGTGCTATTATTTGAAAATGGTACGAGGCCTCGTTCGCACCTATGTACACAGGGTTTGAATTTATGTAAAAATTCAATTTTATCAAGATATGGCAGTGATGTTTTATAAAAGAGGTTTTTTAAACCCTGACGCTCAATAGTAATTGAGACCTTTTACACTCCCATTTTATTAAATGCGCGGCTTGGTTGATTTTATTTGACAGATGTGAAGCATCTGTACGAAAATAATTTACAAAATAATGTCGACTTCCTCGTGGGTATGGAAACCATCTGAGGAAATTCAGACACCACAGAATAATTTACAAGCTGCTTACAGCTTAAAATGTCCTTCACGGGAACCGAATCTAGATCCAATGGGATGAATCTGTGATCACATGATTCCTAGGCTCACATGATACCACAATTTGTATGAAAGTAGTAAGCAGGTATATATATAAAAGCCGTAAATATATATATACAGACATGATCACCAACCACGAAGTAGCTCTATGGGGGACCAGAAATGTAAATAAAGCTGTTAAAGGCTATCAACCGCCACGGAGGAAACTCCAGGCGGGACGAAATGTACAGAAAGCTGTAAAAACGGTCAACCACCATGAAGTAAACTCCAGGAGGGACGAAATGTATATATATATATATATATATATATATATATATATATATATATATATATATATATATATATAAAAGCATGTAAACGGACCGGATGTAAAATCCAGGCTCATCGAACGGAGTTCGACCACAGTTTATATATATAAGTATATATATATAAGAAAGCAATTAAACGCACCAAACCGAAGTTTAGGCTCATCGAACAAAGTCCGACACACAGTTAATATATATAAGTATATATATATTAAAGCAATAAATGCACCAAACCGAAGTTTAGGCTCAATCGAACAAAGTTCGATACACAGTTCATATATATATATATATATATATATATATATATATATATATATATGTATATATAGACTGAAATGAAACCACGGACCGAAGTTCGGGCAAAAGTAAGCAACACGACTCTCAACGTGTAGAAGGGTGTGTGCAAAAATGAAGAGAAAGACTCTAAAGTGTGTGAGAAGGCTTACAGTGGGTTGCCAAAGAAGACTTCTATATCTCTAGAGTGAGTAAACACAGACTTGTGCAGGTACAAAAGAGGGTTGTATATGAGCTCACAGGTGTTTAAAGTGGGAAAATACACTGTATGGCAAGTGTAGAACGAATTCTGCAGGGTTTTCCCGTCTTTTTTCTCTTAAAAATCAGCACCCCAAGCCTCTTATTTATAGGCAAAAGGTGCCGCAGGTGTACCTGCGGCTCAGCCGCGGGTGTACCAGAGGCGGGTCGGGTCGTCTCGAAGTACGTGCACGCGGGCACTGTAATGCCCACTCGGTTTTTCTGAAGTGCAATCCGGGCATCCGTTTGAGGTATACAGGACCTATTTCGGACCGCCGTTGTCGAGAGTTTGTACGATGGCATGGGATTAGAGTTTGTACGAAGTCTTTGAAGATGGGACGGTGCCCTCCGGTCTTCAAGCTTCAACTTTCATCCGTTACCCCGCACAATAACAACTCAGGATTGGTTAGCCTTGTGGGCCATTGTTGCATAGATGTGTTGAGACGACTTGGTGTGGCATCGTGTTGGTCAGATGACGATGTTGTCCCTTACCGGTGTTATTGCCGTGTTGGGTCGATAAAGCAGACGTTGCTCAGCTTCGTTGAGATTGGACTGCTGCAATTAGTTGAAAGTCCTCATTGTCATCTTTGAGGTGTGTCTATCTTCCCGATGTCATCGCCGGGCTGATACAGTGTATCTCGTTGTGAGCGCCGAGATTGAAGCTGGTTGCACTTGTAACAAGCATTTCCGGGGTTAATGCCGAAACTACATTCCTTGGGGCTATCACCAAGGTTAGAGGCTATTCCCATGTTTAGGGCTGAGACTGGATACCTCGGGGTTATCTCTGATATTATTCGGTCTCCTCCGGTGTGTGTTCTGGTATTGATCTGCATGCCTCGGGGTTCTCCAAGATTGGAACGATTACTCCCAGATTGCGATCTGGGGTTAATGCTGAACCTCCGGTAGTATTCGGTATGGTTGTGGATTGTCTTTCAGGGTTCTCTCATAAAAGACGAATCTGCCTTCCTGCAATATTAGTGTCAGTAGTACAGAAAATTTCGAGTGCCTACACCAGCTTTAAATGGTGCTCATGATCTTCACTGCTTTTGGAATAGATGAGGATGTCATCAATAAAGACAACAACGAACTGATCTAAATATTCTTTGAACACACGGTTTATCATATCCATGAAGGCAGCAGGAGCATTAGTCAATCCAAACGACATGACTAAGAATTCATAATGCCCGTACCGAGTTCTGAAAGCAGTCTTTGGAATATCCTCAGTTTTAATCTTCAGTTGTTGATATCCAGAACGAAGATCGATCTTTGAAAAGAATTGTGCTCCTTGCAACTGGTCGAACAGGTCATCAATGCGAGGTTGGGGATACCTATTCTTGATGGTGACATGGTTCAATTCTCGATAGTCGATACAAAGTCGTATACTCCCGTCTTTCTTCTTTACGAATAAAGCAGGAGCACCCCAAGGAGACGTACTAGGACGAATGAAACCGATGTCTAACAATTCCTGTAATTGGACTTTTAACTCCTGAAGTTTAATAGGAGCCATTCGATATGGGGTTTTAGAAATTTGCTTTGTGCCAGGTTCAAGGTCAATAAAGAAATCATCTTCACGTTCTGGGGGTAGACCGGGAAGTTCTTCAGGAAATACATCGGGAAATTCTCTAACAATAGAAATATTATTCAAATCTGACTTGTCTTTGTTCAAATCCATAACATGGGCTAAGAAAGCTTGACATCCGTTTTTTAATAAACGAATAGCTTTGTGGCTTGATATGACAGTGACTGATTTTAGTGGTTTAGTAGTTTGAATTCGTATGACAGGTTGGTTAGGAATATGAAAACTAACAACCTTACGAAAACAATCAATTTTAGCATGATGAGTGGTTAACCAATCAATTCCTAAAATCATATCAAAAGCAAGTATCTTTAAAGAGATAAGATCAACAGGTAATGTGATAGTGCCAACTTGGATCATGTAAGATTTATAAACTGTAGATGTAACGAAGGTTTCACCCAACAGAGTTTCAACAGATAAGTCAAAGTCCAATTTCTCCGGAGTCAAGTTTAAACGTTGAGCACAAGCAGGAGAGATAAAAGAATGGGTAGAACCGGTATCTAGTAAGGTATAAACTTCGTAAAAGTTCAAGATTAGCTTACCCGTGATCACCTCGTTCGGGTTCCTCATGTTTTGGCCAGTCACGACAAACGCTCTTCCAGGAACCGCTGATTTCGACTTATCCGGGACAACCCTTGGAGTCACCATCCCCGTTGAACTTGGTTTTGCTACAGAATAATCCCGAGCTATGTGGCCTTCCTTTCCACAATTGTACATACCTTGGATTGTTGTGGACAGTTTGGGCTGATATGTCCCTCTTTCCCGCATTTGTAACATCTAACTGGCGGTCGTTCTCCTCCCCTAGAATTTGTTGTTGGTGCTGGTGCTGCTGCTGATGTCTTCCCGTCATTGTTGAATCTCCTCTTTTTGAAATTTCCACTTGACTCACCTCTCCTATTATCATGGCCATGATGACCACCCGAGTGGTTACCGCCTTTGTTTGTATTTTCCTTCCTCGTTGGTTATCATCGCTCTGATGACTGCTGTCACCAGTATGACCCTGATTGTGGTCCCTCGGTTGCACATACTCATTATCTCGCTCTAATAATTGAGCCTTGTTTACAACATCTGAATATAAAGAAAATTTATGAGAGATAAGATATTACTGAATCTCGGGTTTTAGACCTCTCAGAAACATCCTTGTCATTCGTTCCTCATTTTCGACCAAATGAGGTACAAACCTGGATAACTCTGCAAACTTCGCCTCGTATTGGGACACCGTCATGTTGTTTTGTTCCAGTCTGATAAACTCCACCTCCTTCATATGACGAATACTTTCAGGAAAGTACTTGTCATTGAACAGTTTCTGAAATGTTTCCCAGGACATGTTGAGTGCGTTAGGCTGGGTACGCTTCATAGACTCCCACCAGTAGTCTGCCTCACCGCGAAATATAAAGGTGGTGAATGGAACCTTCTGTTCTTCCGTGCATCCCAAGACATCGAATATCTTGGTAATTTGCTTGACTCACGTTTTCTCCATGATCGGATCCGGCTTTCCCTTAAATTCTTGTGGTCCCAACTCTTTGAACTGCTTGGCTATGACAGACCGCGCGTTGCTATCACTTCCACCCGTATTTTGTACACGAGTCTCCCTCGTCTGATTTTGCATGAACTGCAAAAAGCTCCTAAACATTCCATCATTCATCGTTTGCTCGGTAGTGTTGTTTACAGGAGGAATATTGCCTTCCTGTTGCACGTTCTCCTGGTTTGTAACTAAAGGTTGTTCCACAGTCTCATACACTCCATTGTTAACGTTCTCAGCAGCCATTCTTAAATACTGCCATAAAATAAGAGTTAGTTAAACAAATTAATATATCACATAATATTCCTATATTATGACTGACCAACAAATAAGCTTAGATAGGACACACTAGCGAAGGATTTACTCGTATCTCCCCTCCTAGTTCTATTCCCCGATCTCCGCCAGAGACCATATTCCTAAGCTCTGATACCAACTGTGACGCCCCCAAAATAGGTATACAACACCCATTCTGGGTCGCCAAACATATGGTACATAAAGCAAACTACAACTTCAATAATACAAATGTCGTGTGAAATACGACAATACATACTGTGAGTTTAAATATAAATATTATTTTCTAGACAATATCAACACTCAAATAAGTCCTCATTACAATTATTTAAATACTATTTTACAAAAATAGTGAGGACTACTAAAACATCTTTCTAGAACCATTACTCCATACCCCGACTCGATCCTGCTATGTTCTCACCTCCTGAGAAGAAAAATGCAACAAAAAGGAAAAGGGTGAGCTCAACTAGCCTAGTAAAGAATATTATGACTAAGATAATATACAACAAATTATCATTAGTCTTCAACTGGGAAAAATCTGATAAAATATAATAGACAACAAATTTTAGATCAACAACTGCAGCGGAAACACCAAACCATTAGAAGAGTCAAGTAGAGAATGAGTTCTACTATCTTATAAGATTTAAAAGTCCATCATAAATATTTTATCCCTGTAACAACAATTAATAATCATCTTTAATCAAATATTCATCTTTGCACTATAGGCCAAAGATATTCATTTGTATCACCAGTCGGTCATGTTCATCTCAACACCTGTTCATCTCAACACCTGTTCATCTTTGCACTACGGGCCAAAGATATTCATCAGTTAATCATTCATCTTTGCACTACATGCCAAAGATATTCAGTAATATCATCATTTAGGACTGAGGATGATGAAAAATATCTTAAAGAAAATAAATCCAGTGAGACAGAAGGACAAATAGTAGGGATTCGTATAACAGTTTATCTAAGATCAATAATACTTCATAATAATCAATTGTGAAGCAGAATTCAAAAATAAAGATCAAAACATGGATACAATCAAAGATAGTAACCATAATAGACATCTTGGACAAAAAGAAAAAAATTTTATTTTTCGGTGAATAGTGTCGTATTCGTGAATAGTGCCGTATACGTGAATAGTGCCGTATACGTGAATAGTAACCCTGACACAAAAAGTTCTAAATTTGATAAAAATTCATAACAATATTTTGGCTTAATGATATTGAAGAAATAATATCATTTATGAAAGAAAATAATATCCCTTACCTCAAAATAACCGTACTTCTAACTGAATTTCGGATATAGTGCTGACAGAAACTTGCACCGTATAGTAACACTCAAAGTATACTCACAAGAATACGCTCGATAATATAGAGAGAAAAAGAGAGAAAACTTGTTTCTGGTGTGATTTTCAATTCTAACTTAGCCCTCTATTTATAGGAAAATGATAGAACGCCGTAGGAGACTAAATAATAAAATAATATTATTATTAATTACAATTCCTACGCATGCTTTGAATTTTTTGGGCAGCCATGTTGGAAGAATTCAGCAGCCCATTCGTGTATTCCACCAACCAAAAGTGGGTCTCCCCATAAATTTAATAAAAATTATTTTATTTTTCCGAAACTTCAACAATTTATAGAAAATAGCCCGTTTATCAGAAAAATTCGAAACTCGCATGTTTTCCATAGAAAATTTAATTATCTACAACTTTGTAGAAGAAAGTTTTTTCAAATCCCAATCAAAAAATACCCAAAATTCATAAACGGATGATTTTTAATACCTCCACACTGACAAAATACTGATAAAACACCTCAACATTAATTCTTTTATTTTTATCCACATAAAAATAAATATATCCATCATTTATATTCACATAAAATAAATATTTTCTTATCATATAAATCAATAATTAATTATTCACAAATAATATTCCAGAATCACAATTATGACAACCAAGTTGTTCCTAGGAAAGAGGGGGCTTTTCAATAAGGATTTCTCCTTACTGGCACGCAATTAGATGACCAAACCTCTTCTTAGACAGAACTTTTTAGACATTGCCAATAATGTTATCTAATAATATTATTCAAATAATATGAATTATAGATCCGATAATAGAAAATATTATGCAGCAACAATTATTGAGACAATAATAATATAAAATATCAACGCAGCAATTATTGAATCAATAAAATAAAATATTGAACAGTAACTACTGTAACAATTATTGAGTAGTGCCTTCTTACGTAGGAATCAATAATTGGTGCAATACCGTGTGCTACTGTATTTTAACCACCGTGTATTCCAACAGTATTAACGGTAACAACTACACCGTTATTTATAAAAACTCAATTTTGTCGTTATCTTCATCCAACCGTTTTCTGTTATGGGGCCCACAAATAGCTGCGCCGTCGTACAAATATTCCCCGACAGAAAGAATATTCTTATACCAAACGAATATTCCCCGACAACAAATGAATATTTTATAACCACTTGCTTATTTTGCAAAATTTACACATTTCACCCATAACCAAAGCATTATATCAAATTAACACCTTATTATTCACAATAATATTTAGAGAAAATTTAATTTTATTCATTAATAAGTTGGGGTCTTACAATGACCATTGGTGATAACAATGAATATCCTTGGCCCATAGTGCATGGATAATTCAGTGATGTGAATTATTTATTTAGCTGAGTCCCAGCGATAAAATTGATGATAAACTTTTTAAATCATAGAAGATAGTAAATTTCATGCTCTACTTGACTCTTCTAATGGATTGCTTGTTCCGCTGCAGTTAAACTTGATGTTTATTGTATTTTATCAGTTTAACACTGTTGAAGGCTAATGATAATTTATTCTGCATTAGCTTAGTTATAATATTCTTTACTGGGCTAGTTGAGCTTACCCTTTACTTTTATTGTTCTCTTCAAGAAATGAGAATATAGCTAGGACTACTCGGGGAACGGAGTGACGGTCCAGATGGTTGTTTTAGTAGTCCTCACTATTCTATGAAATAGTGTGATAATAATTGTATTAAGATTGAATTTGAGTTTGGATATTGTCTAGAAGATAATATTCGTGTTAAAACTCTCAGCATATGTTTTGTCGTATTCACACGACAGTTGTATTAATTAAGTTGTCTTTAAATTTTGTACTATGTATTTGGCGACTCAGAATGGGTGATGTATACCTATTTTGGGGGCATCACAAATCCTCCTAAAATTGTGTCTCCACAACCAACGGTAATACCACACCAATTATTGGGGAAGGATCATCACATCTTACTAATAATTTACATCTTGATCCTGTGTTAGTGGGTTCCTCTTTAGATTATATCCTTTTGTATGTCTCTCAAATCACTGCCACCTTATCTTGTGTTGTTATTTTTTGGCCTGATCATTGTGTGTTTAAGGACATTCAGGCTCGATAAGTGATTAGTTATGGTATTAAAAGAGTAAAGTTGTATTACTTAGACTTGAAGTCACAAACTTCCAGCAGATTACGATAAGTTTTAGGAGTGGAGAGCACTAGTTCATCAAAGAAGATAACTAAGATCTGGCTTTGGCATCGACGTTTGGGACATGCCTCATTTGGTTATTTAAAAAAGTTATTTCCTAGTTTGTTTATGAATTTGGATATTTATGCTTTCAAATATAATGTGTGTGAACTTAAAAAAAGCCATCGTGCTTCATTTCCTTTAATTTTAAATAGAAGTCATGTTCCTTTTATGGTTATTCACTCTGATGTTTGGGGACCATCCAAAGTTCCCACATTGAGGAGTCACATTGGTTTGTTACCTTTATTGATGATTGTACTCTAATGACTTAGTTGTGTTGATGAAATCCAAATCAAAAGTTAACTTATTGTTTCAAAAGTTCTATAACACCATTAATACACAATACAATGCCCGAATACAAGTATTACAAAGTGTTAGTTCTCAGAGGCACAATAGTTATCTAGAAGGGGGGGAGGTTGAATAGATATTTTTATTTTTTTCTTAAAAATACTTGTTAGTTTTGATAATGATTTAAACACAGCGGAATTGAGATTTGTTTGTTTTCCCTTTAAGATATAACGAGTTAATAGGAGTAAAGCAGTTGTGGCAGTTATAGCAGTTATGACAAGAATATAAGAGACACAACGATTTTAAGTGGTTCAGAGCACTTAAAGCTCCTAGTCCACTCTTCTACTCCACGAGTAGGAAATCCACTAAGGATATCTTTATAATATTTGAATCTCATAGATTTCTTCAAGACCAACAGTCTTAGAACTTCTTAGTTTACTTTTGAACTCTTCAAGTCTAGCAGACTTGGTACTTCTCAGTTCACTTAGAACTCTTCAAGTCCTTCTGACTTGCAACTTCTTACTTCACTTGATAATAGTTGAGTTCTTGAATGGTGCTACTCAGTTGCAGTTAAGCTTGTGTTCGAAAGAACTGAGTAGCTGAGCAAGCTTTCTTTTTCAGATCGTAGAGTTGAGCGTTGAGTGTTATTCAATGTTTTTGTTCAGTGCTTGCTTAATTCTTTCATCTGCTGATGTTTTGTATATATGATGCCTTTGAGATGTATCCGTTGAAGACATTCGTTAAAGCATTAAATGCATTTGACATTTTTGAGCTTTGATGGAGACTTTCTGCACAACTTCTGATCAGCAATCTGGCCCACTGACACATCAGACTGCTGTCTCACCTAACATTTGAAAAGATATTTTCTGCTGACCCATAGTACTTTTCTTAGCTTCTTCAATACGTTTCTTTGTTATATACTAAGGATGACTGTTGTGTCATTGGGACTCCCGAGGACTTCAATGTTTATAATCCATTCCACATTTGTTGGGATTTATTCTTAAACAAATGGGCAAGGGTCGATGCTTCTGATACAGACAGATGAAGCTCTACGATTCTGATCGTGTTGTCTTGCCACCTTGGTACTTGATCCGGTACTAGCAAAAGAGAACACTACGATTTATCTCAAGTACTGGCACCCTACAATCTTCACTTGCAGACTCTACGCTTCATAGAGCACACTACGATCTCTGAGTTGGCTCGACAAGCATTTAGACCACTCTATGATTCTAGAAGAGGCCCTCCAAAGCAGACATACTACGATTCTTGATGCTCTACGATACTGCCTTGGCTTCTGCAATCTTCTTAATCAGCTTGATAGACTACGATTATGTTAAAGCCTATCAATTACATCTCAAGATAAAGATCAACCTAACAACTTTGATCTTTTCATCTATACATTCATTTACATAATGATGAACATTAAAAGCTCAGATCAACTTAACAATTTTTGATCTACCACTAAGTCCTTGTATATATATTCCTTGAAAGACTTTATATATAATCATGAATATTTATTTTCAACATGAAATTTAAATATGCAATCTCCCAACAATCTCCCCCTATTTGATGCTGACATAACCAAGGAGATTTGTGTCATGATTATCAATTTCTAGATGCAGTTGCTAGAAAGTAAATATGACTTAGTGTTTCAGTGATCAACTGAAATCTCTAGAGAATAAGCATGAATTTTTTGATGTTTGTAAAGTCAGATATTACAATTAAACTTAGTTACGTCAATAATAATTGAGTTTCAACTTATCTTTATTTCTTTTACCTTTTATTTCTTGGTGGATTGGAATATTCTGCAGCTCTCTTTCTCTTGTTGGCGTCGTCTCTCCATGCTATATCTTCCACCTCGCTTTGACTTAGCCGTTCATAATGAACGTGTCTGTTCATGAATGCAGGATCACCAATTGGCATGTTTAGGCCTGTAGTGGTTACACCTTGTGAGCTGGGAGATGGCTCTTGACTTCTCAGCGGTTGTGCCATGATAATTTGCTGTTGTTCTGGTCGTGGAGTCTGATAGCGAGGCTGTCTTACAGGAGGGCTCCTTGAAGATTGAGAAATGAATTTGCCTCTTCCTCTGTCTTTGCCTTTCTCTCCTTCTCCTTTATTCTCCCCCTTTATGTCAATATTAAGGGTTCAAATGTCTTCAAATAGTTGATTCATGCCTTGTACAAGTTCGTGAAGCTGATTCTTGGATTGAGCAATATCTTCTCGACTTTCTTGAACTAGAGAATCAATTCGAGATTCTCGCTTTTGTATAATGGCCAAGACATTTTCTGTTTGTTGCATTTGGCCCACGAAAAATGCTTGGAATTCTTTCATTGAAGTTCGTAGACTCGTGAGACTTTCCATCATCAGATTATTTTGGGATTCCTGAGTATTCTGCAAAACAAGAACTGTTTCCCTGTGTTTCTTGGCAGCCTGAAAGTGGATTTGATCCCTTTCATTGATACTCTTAAGTATTTTGAATACTCTTAAGTATTTCTTTCAAAATCTCCCTAAGCTTCTTTGTAAGCTCAGTACTTAGGTTGCTTGGGAGAGTGTTGGCAGGATCGATCAAATGAGTTAGCCTTAGGTGAACAAGGTCTGAGTGAACTTCAAGATCTTCTTGTATGTCCTTGGTCACCTTCTGAGATGCTTCAGACAACTCCGTTTTGGTAGGAAGATCTGATATGAGCTCAAAGAGTTGCTGATTATTTGGAAGAGAGGCTTTTGTATATCGATCTTGCATATTGTAGAGAGCAAGATTAATATTGAAATAGTTATCGGTTGATGGGGAAGGGATATCTGATGGAGGAGCAGGTGTGTGAGGTTGAGTCTTAGGAGGAGGTGACTCTACGTTTTGAGTAGGTGACTCTACGATTGGATTTTGATAAATAATCGTAGAGTGAGAGATGGTAGGAGACTGGATCAACACAAAATTTGGCACATTTAGTTCATCAGTTATAGAATGTTGGGATTCTGTAACTGGAAATTGATTTAGTGGATGTAGTATCACTTCCAACCATCTTGGCAATTTGTAGAATTGGTTAAAGATTGATGGTGGACAGTGACTTATTCTGAAAGAGATGGGAATAGATTGTACCTCATGACCATTTTCTGAAGAAGGACCATTAGTGATCAGTTTTTGGGCAAAAGTGAGGTTACCTAGGAATCCATGAGCTAGCACTGAGATTGCTGGATAGGCTTTGAAGGTCCAGAACATGTGATCCCAGGAGTTGAGGATTTGGGCTCTGTGAAAGGACATCATAGGTAGATAGGAGAACAGTTGATTGTAGTTAGCTCTCCTATATCCATCCCAGCCCACTGCAATAATCTCAACTTCGTCATCCTCTTCTTCTTCTCTGTGTTCATTTGAAGTTTCCACTACATCAATTAACTCCACTTTTGTTCTTTGTTCTTCTGCATTCTCTACCTCCATAGCTTCAACCCTTTCCATTTCTTCAGTTTCAGAAGCTAAGATCTCTTGAGGGACTGAGGGCGGTTCATGATGATCTCTCGATAATTCCTCCTCAGCTGTAGTCTTTCTTGACATAGGAACTTCGTGAGGCTCCCCCTCAATTTGATCATTCATTTGAACTTCAAGTAACTCCCCCTCAACTGGAGCCTTTTCTAGTGCAGGGACTTCAGGAAGCTCCCCCTCAATTTAGGCTATAGTCTCATTACTTGCTTCGGGTATCCCTTTCTCAGCTTTTATCCTTCTGTATTCCTCCTTTAACACTCCTTCATTGACAAGAATATATTTATTGATAAGTTTTCTCTTTGACTTCCTAGGCTGAGCCACATCCTCAACACTTTCTTCAGCTTTAGCTCTGAAAGGTTGATGTGAGGACCCCAAACTCGGGTACTTGAAACCCAAACTCGGTTCGTCATGATACCATTTCTATGAGCGGAATAATACAAATAATAATAACAATAATATAAAGATCAACTTAATTTACATATCATCAGAGTCTAATCCCCCAAGTACGTAACCTTTAAACATTCATTACAACCCATGATAAATAATATATATCATAATTGTCTTAATACTATCAAACTATTACATAACATAGTAATTCGATCATTCAGCAACCTTCCCTTTTCCTTTGTTCTTAGTAGAGCTCTCTAGTCGTTCGCACTTAGCTGAAAACATTTAAATTTAAGCAAGGATGAGCATTTGAGTGCCCAGCAAGTATTTGTAATTATATATATATATATATATATATATATATATATATATATATATAAGCTGAAAGGATTTAAATGTTTTCTTTGTACTATTCTTCTACAACAAGTCAATAGTTGTGAAGTATTCTGAACCGATAATAATAACATAACAACTCTCTTTCAAATTTTTGAAACTACATAATGACTATAACTGGGGTTATGGTGACATGCCATGAACATTGTTTTAATTTTCGAAAAGGTTAAACAGAAATTCATCTGTAAACCGACATAACTTACGGGCACGGGGGGTGATCAGCCCGTTATGCCCTGCATTGATCAATACTACATTACAAGAACGATAGGATCGTTCACTCTGTTCCACCTTGGGCGCATAAATGTTTTCCCGTGTAGGGATGTTCATACTTGTCTGGGTTCCAAATCAAAGGTTTTATCTTGTTTCAACAATAATCTATAATTCAACATATATATATAAGGGTAATTGACAAAGGTATATCAACATGTGATTAAGTACAATGATTATCCAAGTGGGGACACTTGTATAACCATTTACAGAAATTAACGAACAGAATATATATATCTGAATTACCATATACTAACATGTTGATAAGCAATGAGCTTATATAATATAAGGTTAATAATCTGTACAGTAATAATATAATTTAAAAACATTCTTACTCATGTCCATTGCATAAAGAAAATACAAAGGTTAGATACTTGCCTGAAGCGCTGCTTACAGTTTGCAATTTAGATTTATCGCTTATCTCACGACCTATCATTAATAAGATCGTTCGTTCTATTAGAACAACATACTATAGCACATAACACTGCTTATTGCAGTCAACACATACCCTAATCACATTGGCACATAGATTTAACAACCATTGAATCACAAATAATCACTTATCTAAGTCCAGATCAATTTCTGAAACATGTCGGTGTACCGACAATTTTATCGGGTAATTATCGAGTCTAAGACTCTATTTTGTAACTTAATATCAGTCATATTATTTTTAAATGACTTAATATAATTTTAAAATATTTATTATAATTTATCACGAAATTTCAAACATCAGAATCACATTAAAATGATTTAAATACTAATCAATTCTATTATCATTAATATTTAATTAGTATTAAACTATTAATGAAATCATTTCCAAAATATTAAAGTTATTTATAATAACTCAAAATATTTTTAAAGTATTAATATTACCCTTAAATGATTTTTAAAACTTTTAAAATCATTTCTAAATAATTACCATTAATATTAAGGTATTAATGTTTCAATTATCAAAATATTAAAAGTCATTAATCATAACTTAAAATATTTTGAATTCATTTCTATCATTTTAAATGATTTTTAAATTAATAAAACCATTTATAAACTATTTATTTAATATAATTATTAAATAAATTTAATATTATTAATAATAACTTAATAATCGTTAATATTAATTCATTAATGAAATTATCCTTTAAATATTAAAAGTTATATTTTATAACTTAAAATATCTTTAAAAACTTTATTTTCATTTAAAATGATTATTATAATATTAAAATTATTTTTCAACTAAATTATTTAATATAATTATTAAATAACTTTAATATCATTAATAATAATTAATTAATAAAATTTACCTTTAAATATTAAAAGTTATATTTTATAACTTAAAATATTTTTAAATACCTTTTTATTATTTAAAATGATTTTTAATATAATAAAATCATTTTTAATTAATTTATTTAATTCATTTAGTAAATAAATTAATTACCATTAATATCAATTTATTAATAAAATTTATCACAAAATATTAAAAGTCATTAAAAATAACTTAAAATTTTTTCTTATATCATAATATAATTTTTAATAATTTTTCTAATATTTAAATCATTTTTAAATAATTTATTTAATATTATAATTAAATAAATTAAATACTTTTAATATTCCAAAAATATTAAATATTTATGAAATATATTTAAAATAATTAAAAACTAATTTTCAGAATTTAAAATAATTTTTAATATTTTATTTTGTATTTTTAATAATTTAAAACTAATTTTTCTATTTTTTTTTATTAATTTCCAGAAAATAATATATTATCTGTCGCTAAAGACCACCTATAGCGACAGAACCGTCGCTATAGGTGTTCTTCATGTTCTTGGCCAAACCCAAAAATGCATAGTCAGTTGCTAACGCCTGGTCATGGCCGGTCAACCACGTTTGACCTTGAATATCTTGCTACCTAGACCAGATCTAAGTCTGATTTCAAGTTCAGATCACAGACCACATAACATACTACAAATACAAACCTTCAAATATATGAAAACATAAACAGAAAGAGATCTACACGATCTGACATTTGACTGTCAGAAACATTAAAAAAAATTTCCAGATTTTTGAAAACACCAATTTCGTGTATTTAAATGTTATGGACCCATAAGATACCAACCCAGATCATTAAAGTAGACTACAAACAACACGTTACAACTTCAAATCACAAGATCTAACAACAGATTTTTGGACAGAAATTCTAGAGTTTGTTTATACCTTTAAATGAACAATTCTTGATTCTATGTTTCTGATTTGGTTATGACATACGCGGGGCTTCAACATATGACTGATATACTATAGTTTTTCATTGGTTTTAGTGGGAGAGAGGATTGGTTGGGTGTTGGACAAAATAAATGAACCAAATTATTTTTTCTCTCTCTCTCTCTCTTAATCTATATTTATATTAAGCTAGATGCAATGTATGGCTGGTGTATTGGCTGATATGAAATGATTTTGGCACATGAGATATCTAGGGTTGGTAAACAACCCAAATTATGGCAAGATTTGCAAGCAAGCAATCTTATATAAAAAAAACAAAATCCTAAAATGTTATTTTAGTAAACTAACGAAGCAATTAAGGGTATTCTTGACCATGCTTCTTGAATCTAGGGCTTAATCAACATAGCTTATACTTTAAGGTTTCCCAAATAATTTCTAAGGTAAAAAAAAAATTTAAATTCAGAGTTTAATAAAATTTTAAATAGAACTCACTTAATTAAAATTAGGATTTTTTTAAATAAAAATTAGGGTTTTTAATTATAAAATTAAGGTCTTCTAATTTCACGATTAGAATTTACAATTAGTAATTAGGATTTATAATTACTAATTAGGGTTTCTAAATTTAGAAATTAGGATTTCTAAAAATTACGATTTCTAAATATTAATTAGGGTTTTGCTAATTAACATTTAATTCTATAATACATAACCTTAAACATAATAACACAATTACATAATAATCTCAAACTCATAACTGAGTTTTTAAATTAGGGTTTCTAATTATTTTGGTCCACAAATATTATTTAGGTTTTATAATACTTAGGTTTTTGACATTATACACCATAACTGACCAACCATTGTCAGTCCACAAACATACAGTACATATTTATAGCACTGAAAAATCAAAATATAATTAATATTTTATTATTATTCTCATACCTTGACAATAATCCAAAATTAGGGTTTGGATTCCATATCTGATTTATTCTTCCTATTTAACCTTAATAATTAAGGTAAAATAATTAACTTAATAACTTGTACTACAATTCATATTATAAAATAATTATTATAATTATTCTAAAAATCACTTCATATATTATTTAAATAATATATGACTATATATTCATGGAAAATAATTAATAAAACATTTCTATCATAATTTAATTATTATTAGAATATACTCTATAATAATCAATAATTCTAAAATAAAATTACTTGTAAATATTTATGTAAATAACTATATTTTTATTTACCACATAAATACACATACACATTATCTTGTACAAATTCTCATCCTTAAAAAAAAAATTTATACGCAAAATTTCTTATTTATTTATGTAGAAAATATAGGGTTGTTACAGTTGATCAGGTTGAGAAGCTGTTGCAGCATCCTCTTCTGGAGTGGTGTCAAGTCTGGACTCTACGATCGGTAGTGACT
This sequence comes from Panax notoginseng, assembly GCA_016801055.1. Lineage (NCBI taxonomy): Eukaryota > Viridiplantae > Streptophyta > Magnoliopsida > Apiales > Araliaceae > Panax > Panax notoginseng. Next base: position 165,607,705 of record CM029013.1, read on the forward strand.
CTATAATTGAAGAAAAAGAAGATTTCTTGGACATATGGCTGCGTTTTCCCTTCTTAAGCAGCTGAGAGATGGTGACTCTATCTTCTTCAGTCTGTTGTTCTTTCCCTTTCATTATCTTCAGGGTTTCAATGCCTGAACTTCCTTGAGGCGCATCAGTGGTTGAACCTTGAGGCTCCTCTGTTGTCTAAGCCTTCATCTTCATCTTCCTCTTTCCCTTACTTTTTCTGACCAAAGCAATGGGTTCCTCTTTGTTGATTTCTTCTTCTTCATCAGTTTCCTTTACAACTGGCATATTTCCTGGTAGCCCAGACTCCTTCACTTCACCAGTTCTTCCACTGGATTCAGACGTCATCATGACATTTTCTGCAGGATTTCTTTTCCAATTTTCAAACAGCTGTTAGGTCATCCTTCTGTTGGGATTGATAGATTCTCCTTCATTATCCCCAATTTTGTCACCCAGTGCTGATTGTAGGATGATGCTTATAAATCACCCGTAGAGCATCTTTCTAAAGCTCTTTGATTTCTTTGAGCTAAGTATCCATTTTCCAATCCAGTTGATGAGTAGGGCCCCATAGTTAAGTTGAATCCCAAAGCAGATTGTTGTCATGAGCTTCGGTTGAACTTTATTGACAGAGTCATGGCCAGAGCTCTTATAACATATGCATTTCCCAACAATGTTAGCCATAAACTCATATTTTTGGGGAAACTCTTTCTTCTTGTACCCTTTGACAGTCTGAAACTTTTTGTAATGCATCTTCCTCAGACCTTCATGAAAGTTGATAACCTCCATCTACAGAAGTCCATTTGATTTGAAATCTAGGGCAAGGTTTATATCTTCAGCATTGAGTTTAATTTCCACGCCCTTGACTCTTGTGGTGATATCATCGTTCTTAACAGCTCCATTTCTGTAGAACTCTTTTACCAGCTTAGGGTAGATCCATGTGTTGGTACCCAAAGCTTCTTTAAGACCAACTTTCTTTAATAGAGACAGAATTTTGAGGAATTGAGGGTCAGCTGTCTTGAACTCATCGAAGCAGAGTCTGTAACCTGTGATAACATTTGAATCCGCCATTGATTTCTTTGCACTGAGGTTAGTTGAGCGTTTTTGAAGGCTAGGGTTTTTGCTGGTAGAGAGAGAGAAATAAGCTTTTTAAACTTCTGATTTCAAAAAGATATTTTCAAACTGTACTTATAACTTCCTTCCTCTCAGTCTGCTTGGTGGGGCATGTGTCAAGTTCTGCTTGGCTCCACGAGTTTAACTTGTGTGGAAAATATTGATTTGCCCTTTGCTCCTCCTGAGCTAATGTGTCCTTTGGGAGGATTACGATCGTTGAGGTAGCACTGCGATCGTTGAGGTAGTCATTACGATCATTGAGTTTGCTGCTGAATCTGCTCTACGAACTTTGTCTGTCTTGGTCCTTGTGATGAACTTTGACTTAGCATTCCTTCCGAGTTAAGGTAGCTCAGGAAGGGCCAATCTCTTAGAATGAACTAAGGATCAGGTCTGTCCCTGAGGCGCTTATCAGAGGGGTTTCTTGGATTTATTGAAGATGCTGTCATCACAGGATGCTTCTTTGTTATGTCGGGGCAACTCTACAATCATGGTCCTTCATGTCACGGCAGCTCTACGATCGTAGGCTTTCATGTCATTTCTACGATTTTCAACATAGCCTTTATATCTATATGGTTAGCATAAGCTAGAGCATAGATTTTATGGTTATAGATTTAGCATGCCTAACTCACTTATCAATTTATTAAATCTGGATTCATCTAGTGGCTTTGTAAAGACATCAGCAAGTTGATTCTCAATAGGGATATATTGTAAAGATATGGTTCCATTTTGAACATGATCCCTAATAAAATGATAACTTATTTCTATGTGCTTAGTCCTAGAATGCATGACAGGATTGTGTGTTATTGCTACGGCACTTGTGTTATCACAATGAACATGTATAGATTTGAAATTAAACCCATAATCTGCTAGCAGATTTTTTATCCATAAGATTTGAGCACAACAGCTGCCAGCAGCAATGTATCCACCTTCTGCTGTTGATGTAGATACTGAGTTTTGCTTCTTGGTAAACCAGGACACAAGTCTGTTTCCTAGTAATTGACAGGTGCCACTGGTACTTTTTCTATCTATTTTGCAACCTACAAAATCAACATCTGTATATCATGTTAGTTCAAAGGAGGACTCCTTGGGATACTTAAGTCCCAAGTGAGGTGTACCCTTGAGATACCTGAAAATCCTTTTTACAGCAATTAAGTGTGATTCCTTAGGATTAGCTTGAAATCTAGCACATATGCATGTTGCAAACATTATGTCAATACTTTTACCTTTTTCATCTTTGTCAAGCTTGGTTGCTGGAGCAATTGGTATTTTCATGGGAGATGCTGATTCCATGCCATACTTTTTAAGTAAGTCTTTAATGTACTTGGCCTGGTTTATGAAGATTCCTTCATCAGTTTGCTTTACTTACAATTTGAGGAAGAAATTCAGCTCACCCATCATGCTTATTTCAAACTTGCTCTACATAAGCTTGGCAAATCTCTTACACAATTTTTCATCAGTAGAGCCAAAGATAATGTCATTAACATATATTTGAACTAATAAGAATTTATCTTTATGCTTTCTAAGAAATAATGTGGTATCTACTCTACCTCTAGTGAAACCATTTTCAATAAGAAAGTTAGTTAGTGTTTCATACCATGCTCTAGGTGCTTATTTAAGACCATATAAGGCTTTATCTAATCTATAGACATAATTAGAGAGAGTTGGATTGATGAAACTTGGAGGTTGCTCCATATATATTTCTTCTTGAAGTTCACCATTCAAGAATACACTTTTGACATCCATTTGAAAGACTTTGAATTTAATGTGGGCAACAAAGGCAAGGAATATTATGATGGCTTCTAACCTGGCAACATGTGCAAAGGTCTCGTAGTAGTCAATGCCTTCTTCTTGAGAGTAACCTTTGGCCACTAGTCTTGCCTTATTCCTTGTTATTACTCCATCTTCATCCATTTTGTTTCTGAAGACCCACTTGGTGCCGATGACTGGATGGCTTCTTGGTCTTGGAACTAATCTCCATACTTTACTTCTTTCAAACTGATTTAGTTCTTCTTGCATGACTTCTATCCAACTAGAGTCTTCCATAGCATCTTCTATCTTCTTGGGTTCCATTTGTGATAGAAAACTTAGATAGAAACACTCATTTGGGTGGCAGCTCTTGTCTTAACTCTTGCATTTGGATCTCCAATGATTAAGTCTTGAGTGTGATCTTTTGCCCATCTGTTTCCTGTTGGAACATATGATCTTATGCCTTGTTGTCTGAGTTCTTCAAGATCAATTTCTACTTCTTGATGTGGAGGTTCGTTGTCTTGCGTAGTTTTCTCTACGATCTCCTCTCCTTCCTCGACAATTTCATTTCCTGGGACTACGATCGTGGTGTTGAGCTCGACGACCTCGTTCGTAGTGTCTAGATTGTCATTCGTAGTGTCTTGAGACACTATTTTGTCTAAGTCTGTTTCATCGAAGATGATGTGAATTGAGACTTCAACACTCAGCATCTTCTTGTTGAACACTCTGTAAGCTTTGCTGTCTGTGGCATATCTGAGAAAGATTCCTTCATCTGACTTGGGTTGGAACTTTGTCAGATACTATTTTCCATTGTTGAGAATATAGCATGGACAACCAAATACATGAAAGTAGCTGACACTTGGCTTTCTTCCTTTCCACAGTTTTTAGGGAGTCTTCTTTGTCGTAGAATGTATAAGCGATCTGTTCTGAGTGTAGCATGCAGTGTTGACAGCTTCTGCCCAGAAGTATTCAAGCAGATGGGCTGCTGCTAGTAGAGTTCTTCCAGCCTCTATCAACGTTCTGTTCCTTCTCTTAGCTACTCCATTTTGCTAAGCAATTCGTGGAGCTGAGAAGTTGTGATTGATGCCATTTTCTATGCAAAACTGGTCCATCTCAGAGAAGTCAAATTCTCTGCCATGATCACTCCTTATAGCCTTGATTTTCTCCCCTTTCTCATTCATCACCAGTCTAAACATCTTGATTAGTTGGGAGCTTATTTCATCTTTTGAGTTTAGAAAGAACACCCATGTGAATCTGGTGTAGTCATCCACTACAACCAATGAGTATCTCTTCCCTCCAAGGCTTATAGTTGGAATTGGCCCAAATAGATCCACGTGAAGCAGCTGCAGAGGCTTGTCAATTGAATTGACAATTTTGCTCTTGAATGAGCTTCTAGTCTGCTTTCCAAGCTGACAGGCATTGCATGACCTTTATTTGACGAAGCTGAACTTGGGCAAGCCTGCTACTAGATCCTTGGAGGCCAGTTTTGACATGCTTTTGAAGTTGAGATGAGATAGTCTTCTATGCCATAACCAACTCATTTCTTCAGATGCTTTAGCTAGAAAGCATATTGTTTCATCCGAGCTCAGTTGAACAAGATTAACAGTGTAGACATTTCCTTCTCTTATTCCTGTAAGCTTTATAGAAGATGTTTTCAGATCTCTGACTTGACATTGATTGTTGAGGAAGGTGACTCGATGACCTTTATCACAGAGTTGGCTTATGCTCAGAAGATTATGTTGTAATCCTTCCACATAGGCTACTTTACTAAAGGATACTGCACCATTCCCAGCTGAGCCATATCCTCTTGTCTTGCCAGAGCCATTATCTTCGAAGATAACTGACGGACCTTCTTTCTCTATGAAGTTAGACAGGAGGGCTTTGTTTTCGGTCATGTGCCTTGAGCATCCACTGTCCAAATACCAGGTTATGATCGTGGAGCTCTGTTCCTGTGGTAAGATTAAACTCTCATTTTGGTACCCATACTTGCATGGGTCCTACTTTGCTAGTACTCTTGGGAACTCAGATTTGCTTGATTTTGGGTCTCACATGCATAGGATTATTGTAGCATATTGCATTCTTATGACCAATCTTATTACATACAAAGCATCTAATATGATACATGCTTGTGTGTGTATGTGGATTCTTCCACCATTTGGATTTATGTGGGTTCTTAGCATTCCTTCCATTATACTGGTTCTCCTTTTTCCATATGTCCTTGTGATTCATGATTTATGAGGAGTGAAGCTTATCTCTACTGTTCCTTCTTAGTTGGTTCGTGGAGTTGATTTTACTCGACTCTACGACCCTTCGAGGTTGGAGAGTAGTGACTAAGTTACTCTTCTCTTTTCTGAAACCTAGGCCAGCATGGGATCCTTTATTCTTTGGAATATGGATTGAATCAAAAGAGCAGGGTTGGACTGGTTCTTCTTTCTGTGAGGATTTCACAAATGTAATGCTTCTATTAAAACTTGAAACATTACTAGAGCTAGTTTCCTTTATCATTTCCACATACGGTTCTGAGGTGGATTCTCCAAAATCTAAACCTGTTCTGTCAGATGCAGTTCTCTGACTGGAGATCAGGGAGTCCATGGAAGAAGAGGATTTATTCCATGTAGAGATTATCTTTTCTAGTTCCTCAATTTTAGAGGTTAGACTTGATTCTCTTTGTGCATTAAGTTCATCGGTCTGTTTTAAGAGCTTATTCTCAGCTTCAAATTTGGAGAGAGAATTGGTACTTAGAATACCTGTTTCCAGTTCTTCCTGAACTTTCTCTTTCTCTTTTTGAAGAAGAGAATAATCTTTAGACAGAACTCTAAACCATTTCATGTATTGATGAAGATAAGATGTTATGCCATGTAGTGCAGTTCTTAAATCATCAATATCTACATCAGGAGAGTTAAAGTCAAATACCTCATCTATACTTACTTCATGAATGTCAGAGCTCTTCTTATCCTATGCATGTTTGGCCATCAGGCAAAGATTTGCTATTTGAGGATCTTCATCATCTCCAGATTCGGGAGTTGAGTCGTTGTCTGAGTCACTCCACGATCCTCCGGCCACAAGACCTTTGTCTTTCTTCCGAGGTCTCTTGTTGCCTTTGAATTCTTTCTTTGAATTTGATTTCCTCTTTAGTTCTTCTCCAAGAGGTTTGTTGCAGTTTGCAATGAAATGGCCAGGCTTCTTGTAGTTGTAGCATAAGTTATTTATCTGCTCCTAGCTGTTGTAGTTGTTGACTTTCTTTGGTTTGCTTATTCTGCCTTGACACATGAACCTTTCGAGTCTTCTTACCAGCATTGCAAAGTCCTCATCATCATCTTCGTCATAGTCAGAGTCATTTTCAGTTTTAGCTTTGAAGATGTTATTTGTTACTTTGAGAGCAACCCCTTTGTCCTTCTTTCTTCCTTCAGATAGAGTTTCTGATTGTTGTGTCAGCTCCAGTTCATACGTGAGAAGGTTGCCATATAACCATCGAACAGTTATTTCATGAAGATTCTTTGATTCTCTGATGGCAGTGGTTTTGGCATCCCACTTGCTAGGTAAGGCTCTCATGAACTTTATGATTAGATCTTTATTTGGATAGATCTTTCCATAGGCACAGAGAGAGTTGAGCAATACATTGAATCTTTCGTAGGTCGAAGTGACATTTTCTTCTGGAACGTGGGCAAACATTTCATATTGTTGAGTCAGAAGATATTGCTTGTTTTCTATGACTTCTTCTGTTCCTTCATGCATGATGAGCAATGCTTCCCATACTTCCTTTGATGTTTTGTTGTTGACCACATTTCAAACAGGTCATCCTCTAAAGATTGGAACAAAATGTTTTTGGCCTTTTTGTCGAGTTGGACAGCTTTCTTTACGTTGTCACTCCATTCTTCTTTAACCTTGATCTGAATTCTGTTTCTGAAGTTGGTGCAAGCTTTGTAGGAATGTAGGGCCCATTCTGAACAGTTTCAAATAGATCTTTATCTATTGAATCCATGTAGGCTTGCATACGAAATTTTCAGTTGGTGAATTTATCTTTGTTGCACATAGGTGGTTTGCTGCCTCCTCCAGTCTTTAATTCGCTTATCAGATGTGCCATTAGATCTACTTAACCTTTGTAGGCTGTTTTTTAGAACCTGCTCTGATACCAATTGTTAGTTCCCAGAGGCACAATAGTTATCTAGAATGGGGGTCAAATAGATATTTTTATTTTCTTCTTAAAAATACTTGTTAGTTTTGATAATGATTTAAACACAGCGAAATTAAGATTTGTTTGTTTTCCATTTAAGATATAACGAGTTAATAGGAGTAAAGCAGTTATGGCAAGAATAAGAGACACAATGATTTTAAGTGGTTCAGAGAACTTAAAGCTCCTAGTCCACTCTTCTATTCCTCGAGTAGGAAATCGACTAAGGATATCTTTACAATCTCTGAATCTCACAGATTCCTTCAAGACCAACAGTCTTGGAACTTCTTAGTTCACTTTTGAACTCTTCAAGTCCAACAGACTTGATACTTCTCAGTTCACTTAGAACTCTTCAAGTCCTTCTGACTTGGAACTTCTTACTTCACTTGATAATAGTTGAGTTCTTGAATGGTGCTACTCAGTTGTAGTTAAGCTTGTGTTTGAAAGAACTAAGTAGTTGAACAAGCTTTCTTTTTCAGATCGTAGAGTTGAGTGTTGAGTGTTCTTTAGTGTTTTTGTTCAGTGCTTGCTTAATTCTTTCATCTGCTGATGTTTTGTATATATGATGCCTTTAAGATGTATCTGTTGAAGACATCCGTTGAAGCATTAAATGCATTGGACATTTCTGAGCTTTGATGGAGACTTTCTCCACAACTTCTGATCAGCAATCTGGCCCACTGACACATCAGACTGCTGTCTCACCTAACACCTGAAAAGATGTTTTCTGCTAACCCATAGTGCTTTCCTTAGCTTCTTCAATACGTTTTTTTGTTATATACTAAGGATGACTTTTGTGTCATTGGGACTCCCGAGGACTTCAACGTTTATAATCCATTCCACATTTGTTGGGATTTATTCTTAAACAAATGGGCAAGGCTCGATGCTTCTAATACAGACAGATGATGCTCTACGATTCTGATCGCGGTGTCTTTCCACCTTGGTGCTTGATCCGGTACTAGAAAACAAGAACACTACGATTTCTCTTAAGTACTGACACCCTACGATCTTCACTTGCTTGACTTGCAGACTCTACGCTTTCGAGAGCACACTACGATCTCTGAGTTGGCTCGACAAGCGTTTAGACCACTCTACGATTTCGGGAGAGGCCCTCCAAAGCAGACATACTATGATTCTTGATGCTCTACGATTCTGTCTTGGCTTCTGCAATCTTCTTAATCAGCTTGATAGACTACGATTATGTTGAAACCTATCTATTACATCTTAAGATAAAGATCAACCTAACAGCTTTGATCTTTTCATCTATACATTCATTTACATAATGATGAACATTAAAAGCTCAGATCAACCTAACAATTTTTGATCTACCACTAAGTCCTTGTACATATATTCCTCGAAGGACTTTACATGTAATCATTAATATTTGCTTTCAACATCAAATTTAAATATGCAATCTCCCAACACAAAGCGATAATGGCGGGGAATACAATAGTTATGAACTTCAGAAATTTTTAGACTATCACGGCTTATTCCATTAAACCAGTTGTAAAGATACACCTCAACAGAAAGGTGTGGCCAAATGCAAGAATAAACACTTATTGGAGGTTGTTCGCGCTTCCCTCATCGAGGCTAACATGCCCTTATGCTAATGGGGCGAAACTCTTCTGTCTGCCGCATATATCTTCAATCGTGTTGTATCTCATTCTATTAACTTCCAAACACCCTTCCAGACACTTACAGTACCCCCTTATGTCTTCATATGTGTTACATATATTCATCTCCCCAAACTCCAATGAAGTAAGTTAATGCCTTGAGCCTTGAAATGTGTCTTTGTTGGATATGTTATTCATCAAAAAGGATACAGATGCTATCGTCAACCTACTAAACATATGTATATCACTATGGATGTTGTCTATCATAAAGATACTATATATTTCTCTAAGTCTGACTTTCAAGGGGAGTACCTTAAGGAAATTCAGGCTTTTGTGTACAACCTTAAGGAAAATGTTGTGGAAATATTTGATCAAAATGTAGGTGATTAGGATCCCAGTGGTCAATACTTGGATTTAAGTGGTGATACTCTACACAACGACATAAAAAGCGTAGAAGTGGATGAATTGGAAACTAGTGTTCAAAACTTAGATCTCAGTGGAAATGACCCAGAAAGCCAAGAATCGTCTGAAACCAAGCCTGAGTCTATCCAAATTTATACACCAAACCAATCTTTGTCTGAGGATATTCCTTATATAGTTCCTGAGTCATCCAGGAGACAGTTACCACAACGTCTTGCTAGAGGTATTCCAAAACCTACATATGAACCTCAATTATCTAGTAAAGTAAGATATACCATGAGCCATTATATGTCTACACATCGCTTGTCAAAAATAAATTAGTCAGTTGTCAATCAATTTTATACTGTATCTATACCTAATAGTGTGCAGGAAGCCTTAAGTGATCCAAGATGGAAAGCCACGATGAATGAAGAGATGACCTCCTTATAGAAGAACCAAACTTGGGAACTCGTTGATTGTCTCGTAGGAAAAAAGCCAGTTGAGTTCTGATGGATCTTTAAGGTGAAATACAAAGCTGATGGTATGATTGAACATTTTAAGGAAAGATTGGTGGCAAAAGGATACACCAAGACTTATGGAATTGACTACACTAAAACATTTGCACCTGCAACCAAAATCAACATAGTCCGAGTATTGTCATCCTTAGCTGCAAATTTTGATTGACCATTACAACAATTTGATGTGAAGAACGCATTCCTACATTTTGAACTATTTGAAGAAGTCTACATTTGTAGCAACCCCAAAATAGGTCCATACCATCCAACCCATTTGGAGTTGCCAAATACATGGTACAGAAAATAACTACAACTTTATTACAACAATTGTCGTACAAAATACAACAACACATATACGGTGAGTTTGGATACAAGTATATACCAAATGTGACACATGTCCCAACCGTGGACAACACCTCACAATGACACCTTACATAAAGGTATAGTCAAAAACTGTTTTAGAAATTAAAATCTTTGGGAAGTGCTCAAGGAAACCTTCATACATGGGAGGCCATGCGTCTAGGTTATGATTGATATCATATGGCCACAGAATTATCCTTGGTTGACCCAATAGACCCCAAAGAAAAATAAGAAGATTACTATCATATTCTTCCCAATGGTGAGTCTTCTCTTGACTTATCATTATCTCCACTATCTCTAATTGAGAATTATACTTCAAACAAACACCAAGATTATATAGGTAGTGCTCATAAATATACTCAGCAAGTGGATGAGCACATCCCTGTCTTATGATGATACGAGGTTGTATGTCATTAGACATCTTGTATGATAGTGACAAAACAGCCTTCCAACGTTGGGTTCGCCTCACCCTCAACAGCTATGGACCACCGTTCTATTCCCCTGTTATCCCCCACTCGACCCAGCTACACTTTTATTACCTGAAAGGAATTGTGAAGCAAAGGGTGAGCACAACTAGCTCAGTAAAGAATATCATGGCTAAAGATAATTAAATTATCAATAGCCTTCATCAGTAATAAATCAGAGATTTAGAACATATGGTAGATGATAAAAATTTTCAACCATAGTTGCAGCGGAACGAGCAATCCATTAGAAGAGTCAAATAGACTATAAAGTCTATTATCTTCTTCATGTTAAAAATCCACCAACAATATTTTATCCCTGTAACATCAATCAACAATTCTGGTCCACAATCATATGAATAACTCATAATCATAACTGTAGTTCTAAATTCCTCTTCTCATCCAGGACGAAGATAATTTTCATCACCTATCTTTACCTGAAACATCAAAGATCATGGTTACACCAAATCACATTGCCTGTTCATAATCATACTAATAACTTCATCTTTGCACTACGGCCAAAGATATTCATTTGTATCACCAATTGGTTATGTTCATCTCAACACCTGTTCATCTTTGCACTACTGGCCAAAGATATTCAACAACATGTCATCTTTGCACTACGGGCCAAAGATATTCATCAACAGACCATCTTTTCACTACAGGCCAAAGATATTCATCTACAATTCATCTTTGCACTACAGGCCAAAGATATTCCTCAACAATTCATATTTGCACTAAAGGCCAAATATATTAATATCTCAAAGAATATATAATCATTTCAGAATTTATATAAACAATAATTATAACCATGTTGATCATTTCATCTTTGCACTTAAGCTAAAGATATTCAATTATAAATTCAATGGTCATGATCACACCAGTCAACAATTCAACTTTGCACTACTGGCCAAAGAGAACCCATAGTCATGATCATACCAATAATCTACCCATCTTTACACTCAAGTCAAAGAGAAATATCATCATCAGGGTTATAAAAATGTTATATATGATAATAAAATCAATATAATCAACATATAGATTTAATCTCAAGAGTAATATTCATAAATCAACTATAATTTGGTCAGAAAAATAAACCAATTTTGTCGTGAATAGTAACTCGTGAATAACTCATGAATAGTAACTCCAGAATAGTAACCCCGACACAAAAAGGTAGAAATTTCACAATAAAATACATACCAATATTTCAGTATAATGATATTGAAAGAATAACATTTCTTAAACTTATAAGAAATTTATTTTAATTGTTTACACTTTACTAAAATAATGCATTTAATCATTCTAAAATGTCAAACTCATAAGATTTCATCACCAATAATCAAAACCCTCATAAAAAAATCTATATATACCTCATATAGGATTCTCAAGCCATAAAATCCTATTTTTCAATTTTCTTACTTCACATAACATATTTAATTCATTTACTCATAACTAGTCCCTTTTCATGAAAAATAACAAATCAATGTAAACAATTTTTCTTTTCTGAGATTTAACATAATATAGTCCCATATCGAACATATATTTTTCCCGAAATTTTTAAAACTCATTTACTATTTTTCATATGGCCAAAATAGCCGAATATTTAAATATTTAACAAAAATTGTACTTTTGTCCAAAAATTCTGAAATTTACAAAGTATACTTCTATCATATTCATGTACTCCTAATAAAAATTTCACCAATTTTGGAGTTAACCACAAGGAGTTATAAGCGGTTACTTTTAAAATAATCTTTTCCCGTAAAATTCATTACTCTTAATCTATACATCCAAAAATCACCATTTTTGGACACAATCAATAAAACTCATCAAAATATCATTTCAAATTTTTCCAGAATTTTCTGAAGGTCAGAAGAAGTACGAACTAAAAAATATAACAATCCTTATAATCCCTTACTATCCCTTACCTTAAAAGTGCAGTATTTCTGACTGGAATACAAAGCCGAAGGAAACTTGTACTGAATAGCAACTCTCAAAGTATCTAAGTACTCACAAAATATGCTTCATAATATAGAGAGAGTGGTGTGATTTTCAATTCTAACATAAGCACTTATTTATAGGAAAATGCTAGAACGCCAAAGGAGACTAAAATAATATAATAATATTATTTCTTTTCTTCCTTCTACGCCACTTCACCAACCAAGCCACCAGCATCCTTTAAGGAAGAAAATTCAGCAGCCCACATGCTTATAACATAAGTGGGTCCCACCCATAATTTAATAAAAAATTATTTTATTTTCCGAAACTTCAACAATTCATAGAAAATAGCCCTTTTATCAAAAAATTCGAATCTCGCGATTTTTTACAGGAAATTCAATTCTCTACAACTTTACGGAAGAAAGTTTTTTCAAATTCCAAACAGAAATTGACCGAAATCCATAAACGGACGATTTTACAGGCTATAATCAAATTTCAGTCAAGAAATGGGGTCCACCGACACACAAAATATGTGTTAATCATTTAATACAACAAAAATATTCTTCCTCCTCATATACTCATATATCCCACATTCATTGTAAAACTATCACCATTATTATATTATTAAATATAATAATAAATTATTTTATCAGAAAAGATAAATTATCATTTTTCAACAATTGTCACTTTAAAAATTTTCTCCATCTATATCCAAATAAAATTAATATTTTCCTTATCATATAAATCAATAATTAATTATTCACAAATAATATTACAGAATCACGGTACTGGTAACCAGGCCGTTCCCAGGAAAGAGGGGGCTTTCCAATAAGAATTTCTCCTTACTGGCGCGCAATTAGATGACCAAACCTCTCCTCAGACAGAACTTTCTAGACATTGCCAATAATGCTATCAAATAATATTATTCAAATAATATGAATTATTGATCTGATAATAGAAAATACTGTGTAGCAACAATTATTGAAACAACAATAATATCAACGCAGCAATTATTGAATCAATAAAATAAAATATTGAACAGTAACTACTGTAACAATTATTCAGTAGTGCCTTCTTACGTAAGAATCAATAATTTCAAAAATACTATGCAATACCATGTGCTACTGTGCAATAACGCGTATTACTGTATTTTAACCACCGGGTATTCCAACAGTGTTAACGGTAACAATTACGCCGTGAATTATAAAAACTCAATTTTTGTCGTTATCTTCATCCGACCGTTTTCTGTTATGGGGCCCACAAATAGCTGCGCCGTCGTACGAATATTCTCCGACAGAAAGAATATTCCACGACCAACGAATATTCCCCGATAACAATGATTATTTTATAACCACTTGTTTATTTTAAAAAAATTTCATATTTTACCCATAACTTTAACTTTTTATCCATTAAACCATTTACTGAATTGTAATTATAAGAAAAATTGAATACTTTTATTTCATAAAATTCGGGGTCTTACAACATTGATCTCCTACCAGGGTGCATGGTAATAGAAAAACAAAATTAGAAGGTGTTCAGGTTGAAGAAATCACTATATAGATTAAAATAATCCCATAGAGCGTGGTTCAGACGATTCACTAAATCAATGGCAACCTTTGGTTATAAACAAAGTAATTCGGATCACACATTATTTTTAGAGAAGCGATATGGGAAAATTACTGCACTCATTGTATATGTAGATGACATGATCGTCACAGGAAACAATCTAAAAAGAAATGAAAACACTGTAGGAGCACTTGTCCAAGGAATTTGAAATGAAAGACTTAGGCCCTTTAAAAAGCTTTATGGAATTTAAGTATCCCATTCGAGTAAAGGAATCTTCCTATCTCAAAGAAAATATGTCTTAGCTCTACTATATGAAACTAGTATGTCAGCCTACCAACTTGTTGACACTCTAATGGAAGAGGGTCTGAAGTTATGTATCGAGACATGCCAGATACCGGTGGACAAGAGGAGATACTAGAGACTCGTTGGAAGACTGATGTACTTAGCTCACACAAGACCAGATCTCGCTTATTCCCTAAGTATTGTTAGTCAGTTCATGCATAATCCTGGTGAGCAACACATGAATGCAGTCACGCACATTTTGAGGTATTTAAAATCTGCTGCCGGAAAGGGAATTCTATTCTCTTAAAACATAAACAAGCACAATATTGAGGTATATACAGATGCTAATTGAGCCAGAGCAGTTGATAATAAGCGGTCAACTTCGGGATACTTTACCTTTATAGGTGTGAACCTTGTTACATGGAGAAGCAAGAAGCATAATGTTATTGCAAGATCTAGTGCAGAAGTTGAGTAGAGAGGAATGGCCTTAGGAATTTGTGAAACATTATGGTTTAAATTTCTCTTACAGGACCTAGGCTACTCACCAAAGCAACCAATTTAGTTATACTGTGACAATAAAGTAACATGTGATATAGCCCATAATCTAGTTCAACATGATCATACAAAACATGTCGAGATAGATATATTATTCATTAAGGAGAAACTGAACGAAAACGACGTGGAACTACCAAAGGTTCGGTCAGAAGATTAGTTAACTAGTTAGCTGATATCCTTACCAAAGGATTATCCAATCGGGTACTCTCAAAATTCTAAGACAATTTGGGCATGTTTGACATCTATGCACCAACTTGGTGGGGAGTGTAGGGGTGCACAAATGGCCTGCACCTTGGCCTTAGTCTGGCCTGGGCCCAACATGGTCAAAGTCTGGCCTGGTCAAGGCCTGGACCGGTCAAGGCCTGGACCGGTCAGGCCCGACCTGCAAGGCTAAAAAATAGATCATAAATTTTTGACAAATATTTGGCCTGGTCTGGCCTTCCAAAAAGCCCAAACTGGCTTGGCCTTCGGCTTGGTCCGGTCTAAAGCCTAGACCGGCATAAGGCCTGTCCTGGTCCAGCACTCTAAGTCTCTAGCGAGCTGCCTCACCCAGCCCAGCTGTTGCCTAATTTTTTAATAGCACTTTACACATAAGTATACGCGTTCATTTATAATATTCAGCAAGTAAGAATATATCGTTCCCACGAGGAAATAGATTAATCTTTATCAATTACAAATTTCAATTCAATTAATCCAATTTTAAACAATGAAATATTGTTTGTGATTTTAAAATTAAAATTAACAAAACTAAAGTTTAAGATCAAAGTTCACAAGTTTAATGCAGATTTAACAAGTTAAGATTACAACTTCCCTTGGTATTTCATTTAAATCAATTTACTTTCCATTTAATTCAATTAATTAATATGAATAATTATCCAAGAATGCTTATTAGTACTCACACACTTCTTTCGAAAGACACGTGAAAAAATCCCCCTAAATCCATTCTCTACGAATTAGAATTATGAGGAAGACCCTAGTCAATCAACTCACTGTATTCCTATGTGACTCAAGTTAATTAGGGTTTTATGCACAAATTCTTTCAATGGATACAAAAGACATATAGGTATATTCCTATCCTACATGCTAATCATATTAACCCTATTCAGATTATATGAACATATGTTATTATATCTAGATCTCAATCTATACTCCAATTAATCAATAAATGCAAGATATAATAAATAATTCAATAAAAACCAACTTTCATTCAATGGGAAGGTTTGATTTTAACTACATACCAAGTTCCGTTGCAATCTTAATTAAAATTTAGTTCATAATGATTAAGAAAAACATAAACCAAGTTAATAATCCAAACATCCCAGATAATTACAAAGAATAAAAACTAAAGAAGAGAAGAAGAAACTCTGAATTTGCTCATAGACTCTCTCTTTGATCTTCAGCCTTTGTAATCCTCCTTCATGTTTTTCCTTCGTTGTTCTCTCTGCAAGTATCTTGAAAAATTGAGTGATACGTCTTTTCTGAAGTCTTCTCCAATTTGTATTGGTCCAAACCCGCATTCCAGATTCTTATTTGGCTTCAAAATTAACTTAGTAGCAAAATATGGCAATATTGGGCGTGCATAAGCGCCTAGGCGTGCATAAGCGCCTAGGCGCTCAACTTAGTTCATTTCCAAGCGCCTAGGTGCTTTACTAGGACCACAAATTTACAAAAATGTCATCTAGCTTGAATTTTAATGATTTTTAATTCTTTTCTTCTCCCAAATGACTAATTTGACCCTCTAGCTCCATCCTACAAGAAATAAATACAAAAAAAATAAAATTATACTAAAAACACTTAAGGATACCAATAATTAAGCTCAACAACACCTGATTCGTAGGTATAAAATCCACTTAGCACCAGCCCTCAGCGGCCAGCCCAGTCCCCGCTTTCTGATTTAGTCATTCCCAAGCGGTTAGGCT
This sequence comes from Panax notoginseng, assembly GCA_016801055.1. Taxonomy (NCBI): domain Eukaryota; kingdom Viridiplantae; phylum Streptophyta; class Magnoliopsida; order Apiales; family Araliaceae; genus Panax; species Panax notoginseng. The sequence continues at coordinate 165,624,338 of CM029013.1, forward strand.
GGCAGGCCCCAATGCCATAGCCCTTAAGTTGGATGTTGCCTGCTGGAAAACCACAACGGCTACAATGACAAGATGGCAATTGGCAGGCTGACTGCTAACAGCCTATTTACTACTGGTTAGCATTTGCAGGCCTAATATACTGCGTCCGTCAGTCCATCACTCCATGCCCATCATTACCTTTTTCAACCAATTTCATTTTTGGATGTGTTATACTCCCAACTTATATAATTTTCGCTCTATCGATTTATGATTTCATATAGGTGTATTAACTGCACATTATGATTATATGAGGATGAGCAATAATTTATCATTGTCCTAAATTAACCGACCACTTCATAAAAGAGAATTGTAGACCTCAATATTACAATACCATTATTACCCATGCTAAGTAGCCTATATATATACTATATGTTCCCGTAACATTTCTGATTTTAAAGATTGTTCTGGAAAAGAGTTAAAATTAATTGCCCAGGCATTAAATAAAAGAATTGATGAATTACATGAAGAAGCCTCTACAGGTTCTTCATCAGCTTCCCTCAGTCAGTATGAAGAAGATGATGATCCTTATGGCACCATCAATCTACAGGATGCTCAGGACCCATTTTCCTGATATTTCTTCTCAGTCACATGCACCTGCTCCCTGCAGCCAGTCAAAAGATGCCCTCACCCGAAAGCAGATTCGTCTTTTCCACCAAAAGCATCTCCTTTCCACCGAAAGCATCTCTCAAGTCAAAAGTTGTGGCCACTTTGTCAAAAGTTGCCAGACGCGTCAATAAATAGTACTGTGCATCCATCATGAGTGTCCGCGGTGCATCAACCTCTCGTGGTCCAGGTCGCCCTACTGGCCCTAGTAATCAGCCAAGAGGAACCTTGGTTCCTCATCCAGTTAACCCAATTTACCAAACCAGTAACAAGTTCACTGTCCTTGGGACAATGCCCAAGCCCTATAGTTCAGCTTTAGCTAGTAACCCAATTCCCGTCGACCCCTTTCAGTCCAAAGCCTCTAGTTCAAACCCCAGTAATCCTCCCTCTGAGTACATGCTTAGATGGACCAATTTCTTATTTCATATTGAGCCTCACATGAAACCCAGAAATGGCCCAGTAAAGTTAATTTCCCAGTTTTTCCCTTCTGGTTGGCATTTCATGCCTCTTGCTCCTTATAAATCCCTTGTGTATTATAAGGACATTCTTGTCGAAACAGAGTCAATCTTCGTTAAACCCATTTATGCCAACAATGATAAAGCCAAAGTTCTTTACCATTCATTGTATATTAAACAGTTTATCCAAATGTCTGAATGGGGAAAACATCCCTCTGATCTTATGCAGCTTTCTAATCAGGATAACTCTTTTTGTTATTATGATTATATGGAAGCTTGGTATAAAGTTTTCCTCCATCAAAATGAGTCATACAGTCATTCTTGGTTTGTTCAATTTGACCATAAGTTCAAAAGTCATTTCCCATATTGGTTTTCCCATTGGTGGTCGAGATTTGGTTCTACCTATGACCTTCTTCCCGATCCCCTGAAAGTTTAACTCAATCATTTTTGCAATCACAAAAAATTAGATTCAGCATATGAAGGTGTCCCAGTCCTTCTTCAATTTGTAAGTAAATATAAGATTCCCTGGATTCTCCGATGGGAATACAGCATTCAAAACCCCACCAGTGAAATCAGTCACAATGCTTCCCCTACATCTCCATCGTCAGACCCTTTTCCCCTAGTCACTCGCCAATAGTTTGTCAAATGGTGGGATAAATTTGACGTCAATAGAATTGTAGGTCAAGTCCAGTTAGAATTCCCTGCTTCTCTCAAGGTTCTCCCAGTCTCTACAGCAGAACCTTCAAGTCAAAAATCAAAAGAGTCAAGTGTCAGTAAAAAATCAAAAGAGTCTAGAGTCAGTCCCACTGGTTCGACTTGTTCCCGTAGCATTTCTGATTTTAAAGATTGTTCTGGAAAAGAGTTAAAATTAATTGCCCAGGCATTAAATAAAAGAAATGATGAATTACATGAAGAAGCCTCTACAGGTTCTTCATCAGCTTCCCTCAGTCAGTATGAAGAAGATGATGATCCTTATGGCACCATCAATCTACAGGACGCTCAGGACCCATTTGCCTGACATTTCTTCTCAGTCACATGCACCTGTTCCCTGCAGCCAGTCAAAAGATGCCCTCACCCGAAAGCAGATTCGTCTTTTCCACCAAAAGCATCTCCTTTCCACCGAAAGCATCTCTCAAGTCAAAAGTTGTGGCCACTTTGTCAAAAGTTGCCAGACGCGTCAATAAATAGTAAAAAGTCAGCACTGTTCATGAATAGTAACTTTTATCTGTAATCATTTATTTTGTAATAGTAACTTTGTAATAGTTCTTTCCTTATTCTATAAAAGGAAACCAAACTTAGTTATTGAGGCAGACTTCGAAAGACTCTGAGTTCCTTCTCAAATGAATCTTTAGCCTCTACCGTTGTTAAGCCTTTCTTAGCCCCTCTTTCTACTATTCTCCATTTCTTAATGTTTTGAGTAAGTCAATTTAATTTGTAATTTGTAAACGTTTTGTACATTTGTAAACATTTTATTCCCAATCAATAAAACTATATGTTTTAGTAATTAAACTGTTATATTATTTGCACCTCCGATTCTAGTATCAAGATTCCGCCCTAAATGGTATCAGAGCCATCGTTGTTTCTGTTCTAGTTGCCTGTAAGATATTTACAACTGTTCATCTTCAACCGTTTTCAAAATTTCTCTTTTATTTTTATTCCGAAGTCACCTGATTTACTGTAGTCCACCTTGTTCGTTTCAAACCTTTGTAAGTCTCTTGGGTGAGCAGTGTTGGTTTTTGAACATAGGTATGAGTCTGCTTAAGGTAATAGGGTATGAATGGAAGAATAATGAATAAAATTTTATTTTGAACCTGGTAAAAATGAATAGATTGTTTAGATCTAACTCCTCAACTAGTAACCGGTCAATATTGCCTCCTGTTCCAGACATAGTTAACCAGGAACTTCACAGTTATGAAAATATCAGTCAAGCCTTGCACAATTGGAATATACCTAGGGTCTCCCCTAAGGAAATTTATCAGTCAACATTTTTAGACAATTATAAAACAGATTATAATGTCAAAACTGTTGAAAAGGTTTATGCCATTAATAAAGAATACGAAAATTGTAGTCTTTTGGATCCCGAAGTCATTAAAAAACATAAAAAGAAAGGTTATAATTTTATTCATATTGGATTAGTTCAAGTAGCTGTTAAACCATTAAACATTAAAGGGATTAATTCAAGTATTTATCTCTGCCTTAGAGATGCACGATTCTTGAATTATTATCCTAGCATGATCGGCGCAATGGAATCTAGTCTGCATAATGGACCTATCCATTTCAATTGCTTTCCTGATTTCACATTGAGCCTAAGTGATAAAAATTTATTAAAAGCCTTGACATTAAATATTAAAACTGCTGGAGAAATTACCCAAATGATTGAGGGTTCTCAGCCGATAGCTTTGATTTACCGGATTTATTATAAGACCATGAAAACTAACCTAAACGTTCATGCTCTCAATAAAAGTCCGAAAGATCAAACTGTCTTGATTCAAAGTTCAACTAGTGATGCTAATATTCAAATTAGCATTTATTAATATATATATATATATATATATATATATATATATATATATATATATATATATATATATATATATCATATGTGAGTGGAATGAATTCAGTAGGCCATTTCATTGATTTTAGTGGAGTTCCACTTCTAACTTATATATCTAAAATTTTCTACTATAACAAGTGACAATTGTATTTTTAAATTTGTTTTTTATGTAAGATGAGAGTACTATAATTGTAAAATATTAAGAATTGAAGATATAGGAAGAAAGTTCAATGAACTGTCCAATTCAATGTAGTTGACTAGCAAATTCCAATAAGCAACGTTCAAAATTGAAACTTGAGAGTTGAGATTGTGTTGTCCCGTCCGTCTTAGAAAGCATAAACCTAAATACAAAAAATAATTAACAGCTACAAACAAACGGTTATATTTTACTTCTATAAAAATCATTTGTTAAACTGCAAAACATTCACAATTCTCAAATATTTGTATTCAGTATTCTGCATTCATTTTTTTTTCATAACTCTATCAGTATTCTCTCTATTCATAATTTTCATATCTCTCTTTATTTAGTATTATGATATTCTCTAATACTTACAAAGCTTCAATAGTTATTATTACAATTCTCAATTTGTATCATTATTACTGTAACAACCTGATATTTTTTATATAATTAAATCAGAAATTTTGCGTATAAATTTTTTTTTTATATTAAGGATTAGGATTTGTACAAGATATTGTGTATATGTATTTATGTGATAAATAAAAAAATATATTTATTACATGAATAATTTAAAATAATTTTATTTCAAAATTATTGATTATTATAAAGTATATTCTTATAATAATTAATTTTATAGTAGAAATGTTTTTATTATTTTCCATGAAAATATAAGTATATATTATATAAATAATATATGAAATGATTTTTAGAATAATTATAATAATTATTTTATTATATGAATTTTAGTACAGATTATTAAGTTAATTATTTTACCTTAATTATTAAGGTTAAATATGAAAGAATAAATCAGATATGGAATCCAAACCCTAATTTTGAATTTTGATCAATGGAGGAGAATAATAATATAATATTAATTATATTTTGATTTTTCAGTGCTATAAATATGTACTGTATGTATGAACTGACAATGGTTGGTCAATTATGGTGTATTATATTAAATCCTAGTTTTACAGTACTAAACCCTAATTTGAGATCCAAATTAGAGTACAAGATTGTTTTATAATTGCGTTATGTGATTTATGACCATTATTATAAATATTAACATTAATTAGAAAAACTCTAATTATAAGAGACCCTAATTGTAACCCTAATTTGAAATCTAAACTGGAGTTAGTGATCAGTCAGAAATTGTGTAAATATGTTAATGTTATTAATTAGCAAGTGTCAAAATTATAATTGTTAATTAGGGAAAACCTAATTAGTAATTTAAAACCCTAATGACTAGAACCCTAATTATAAACCCTAATTGTGATTTGATAACCCTAATTATCAAAATTGTAAACCCTAATTACTGTAATTAGTAGGGTTAATTATAATTAATGATTATAACCCTAATATTCTTGTATAATGTATTTAGAAACCTAACCTAATTAAGAAAACCTTAATTTTATAATTTTTTTTAGAAATTAATTTTTGAAACTAAAATTTTATATTTTTCAAAACCTAATTGTTAAATCTTCCTTAGGGTTAAACCCTAAGGGTTAAACCCTAAGAGTTTGCCAATTGACCTCAATGCCATTAAAATTGCAAGGAAAATGACTTAAATACCCTTTTTGTCAAATTCTTGGATTGCTTGCTTGCAAATCTTGCCATATATTGGCAAGTGACCAACCCTAGACTTTTTATTGACTTAAAATATCAGCAATCAGCCACCTATGCTAGCCAAATACATTGCACACATGTTGTATATAAGATCTAAGAGAGAGAAATTGCATTTGTTAGCTCATTTGTTCACCACACTTATCCTAGAGCTTCTCTCTCTAAAACCCACGAAATATAGTAGCATTTCAGTTACCAAATCAAGCCCCAAGAACACCCTTAGCAAATCAGAAGCTTAGATTCAATGATTTGTTCATAAAGGTATAAAACCCTATTCGAGAATCTGACCATTGATCTGTTATTTGATGTTAAAAGTTTTGTGTTAAACATGTTATATATGGTGTATAATGATGATCTGGGTTGCTAGATGTTAGATCCATAACATCTAGAGGCTCGAATTTGAAGTTTTCAAAAATCTGGAAATTTTGTTTTTGATGTCTGACAACCAAATATCAGGCCTTAAATCTCTGTGATCTTTAATGTGTTTTGTGTTTTGAAAGTTGGTAGTTGTAGTCTAATATGTGCTCTTGGATCTGGGCTTGAAATCAGACTTAGATCTGTTCTAGATTGCATGATATTATTTGTCAAAGGTCGTTGACCGACCATGACCAGACCATTTCTGGGTAACCCAGAAATGGGTTTTCAGCATCTGACAGGATGTTTGATGGCCAAGATCTGTCAGATTATTGAAGTTTTGATGTTGTTGTTATAACTAGATTGTAGACTGTAATCTGGACTTTGAATCCTGACCTTTAGATCCCTTAAAGACTCAACTGATCGAACGTAGTGAGTGGTCAAATCAGGCCACTTGGTCACAATTGCATTTTTATAGAATTTCCAGAAACGTGAAGAACACATATTCTGACAGTCGTTGACCGATCAATATCTTACTATTGTTTTGATGTTATGGTTATATTTTGTAATAGATCTGTAGTGCTATATGTGAGCTACAATATGGAAGTCTTAGATCACTAAAACCTCACCTGTACAACAAGTAGTGGAAGCCCAAATATGACCATCCGAACTGTTCTTCATTTCTAGGTAACCCAGAAAATGAAGAACAGCTCTGACAGTGTTTTCATTGGCTTAGATCTTTCAATTGATGCATGTTTTGATCATGTTTGTTGTTGGATCTTGTAATCTTGCATTAGCACTACACGATCTGATCAACATCATGTCCAGAAACACTTTGTGTTAAGAATTAATCATGGTCAAACATGGTCCCTCGAAACTATGTATGAAGATCTGGGTTTGCATGAAGAACATGAAGAACACCTATAGCGACGGTTATGTCACAATAAGTGGTCTTTAGCTATAGTTTCAATATAAAAATTATAATTTCATTAAATAATTATAGAAAATTAGATTTTAATTATTAAAAATACAAAATAAATTATTAAAAATTATTTTAACGTCTAAATTTTTTTTTAATTATTTTAATTATATTTCATAAATATTTAATATTTTTGAAATATTAGAGGTATTTAATTTATTTAATTATTATATTAAATAAATTATTTAAAAATGATTTTAATACTTGAAAAATCATTTAAAATTATATTATGATATAAGAAAATATTTTAAGTTATTTTTAATGACTTTTAATATTTTGTGATGAAATTCATTATTAAATTAATAATAATTATATTTAAGTTATTTACTAAATGAATTAAATTAATTAATTAAAAATGGTTTTATTATATTAAAAATTATTTTAAATAATAATACGGTATTTAAAAATATTTTAAGTTATAAAATATAACTTTCAATATTTAAAGGTAAATTTTATTAATTAATTATTATTAATGATATTAAAGTAATTTAATAATTATATTAAATAATTTAGTTTAAAAATAATTTTTTTATTAGAAAAATTATTTTAAATGAAAATAAAGTGTTTAAAAATATTTTAAGTTATAAAACATAACTTTTAATATTTAAAGAATAATTTTATTAATAATTTAATATTAATGATGTTAATTTAATATTAAATGATATTAAATTTATTTAATAATTATATTAAATAAATAGTTTAAAAATAATTTTATTAATTTTAAAATCATTTAAAAAGGATATAAATGAATTAAAAATATTTTAAGTTATAATTAATGACTTTTAATATTTTGATAAATAGTACATTAATATTTAAATATTAATGGTAATTATTTAAAAATATTTTTAATTATTTTAAAAATTATTTAAGGGTAATATTAATACTTTAAAAGTATTTTGAGTTATTATAAATGGCTTTAATATTTTGGCAATGGTTTCATTAATAGTTTAATAGTAATTAAATATTAATGATAATAGAATTGTTTGATATTTAAATCATTTAATAATAATTTCGATGTTTGAAAATTCATGATAAATTATAATAAATGTTTAAAAATTATTATAAGTCGTTTAAAAATAATATGACTGATAATTACAGATATTGTGACGAACGAGATTTTGTAATAAATATTTTTGATGATTTAATTATTAGATTAAATAATTAATTGATGTAAGTGAAATCCCAAATTTTATGAAATAAAAGTATTCAATTTTCTTATAATTATTATTTTATTTCGTAAATGGTTAAATTGATAAAAGGTTAAAGTTAAGGGTGATATGTAAAAAATTTTTAAAGTAGACAAGTTGTCATAAAATACCCAGTTATTATTCACTCTAGTATTGTTCACTCGAGTATTTTGGACACTTTTTGTGTCGGAGTACTATTCACGAGTTACTATTCACCCGTAAGATATATTTCTTTTTGGTCCAAATTATTTTTGGGTACAATATTATTCCATAAGGAGATGTGCTAATTTTTCAGACCGTTGGTTGAAATTATATTAGTAAATCAATATGGATCGCTGGTTTAAAGTTTTAATAGTGAATCAGTATGGACCGTTGCTTTAAAGTTTTAATAGTGAATCAGTATGGACCGTTGCTTTAAGTTTTAATAGTAAATCAATATGGACCGTCCGTTTAAAAGTAAATCAATCTGGACCGTTCATGAATTAGTTACTATGCAGTCCATTCTTCTATAAATAGAAGCTCATTCCTTCATTATTTCTTACGAATTCACTGAAACTCTAGAGAGAGAAACTATAGAGAGAAAGAAGAAAAGTGTTCTGCTACTTCACTACTCCTATATCCAGTACTTTTCTTTCTAAGGTAAGTGATATTATTTGTTATACTCGTAAGGAGTATTATTTCTTTTGTATTCATGAAGAGAACTTCTGTTATTCCATTCTTTATTATTCTATTGGAATAACCTGTATACGCGGATTACCGTATACCTGGTGAATTCTGTTGTTATTCCATTCTTTATTATTTTGTTAGAATAACCTGTATACGCGGATTACCGTATACCTGGTGAATTCTGTTGTTATTCCATTCTTTATTATTTTGTTGGAATAACCTGTATACGCGGATTACCGTATACCTGGTGATTTCTGTTGTTATTTAATTCTTTATTATTCTGTTGGAATATCCTATCGGTGCGAATTTTGCCTGACCTGGTTCCGTTCTATATTATTCTGTTGGAATAACCTGTCTGTGCGGTCTATCGCATGCATGATGATTTCTGTTGTTATTCCATTCTTTATTATTCTGTTAGAATAACCTGTCTATGTGGATTACCACAAGCATGGTGAATGATCCTTTGTATTTTCATTCCTTATTAAATTGTGGACATGATCTGTTTACGTGGATTATGATGAAAGTCATAATAAAAGCATTGGACTGATAAAAATCATGGGTATACGTGGTTTTAGTAAGTGTTATGATGAGTTATGTTGGTTATTATGTGAAAACATAAAAGTTTATTAGAAATCACAAAGGGTTGAAAAATCAGATTTTGGTGAAAATGGAACATAAAATTCAATTGACCATATCTCCTATTATATTTCGAATTTTTGAGTGTGATCAAGTTCTAGAGTTAGATCTATGAGTTTCCAAACTTATTCAAGTGGAATCACTGGAAAAGGTATTGTAGATTTTCATGTGGACTGATTTTAGCAAAGGAGTCAAAAACTGCCAATTTCGAAAAAGCTACTGCCCAGATTTTTAAAAGGGCATTTTCGGCCACTTAAATTGTGAGAAAAATTTAGGCCTTTTGGGACGTTAAAATATATGGTATAGAGTACCTTCTGTCCAAAAATGAGCTCATTCCGACTTAAAATGAGCAAGTTATGACCATTTTAATATTTAGGTTTTTCCGACAAAAAACGCTATACCGGAGTTCTATAATTTCGATGACCATGAAATTTAAACTGGAAGCTCACGTTAACATGTGTAAGATCCTGCCAAGATTTAGAAATTTCTGGAGTTAAACTTGAGGTAGCTAATTTCTTAAGGAATTAATTAGAAATTGATTTTTAAAAAATAGTAAATGAAATTTAAAAATTCCAAGAAAAATATATGTTCTTTATATGACTATATTCTGCTAAATCCTATAAAAAAAATATTTTTGGGACTAATTTGGTATTTTTCATGAAAATAGTTTAGTTACGAACATATGAATTAAATATGTTATATGAAGTAACAAAATTGGTAAATAGGATTTTATGGCTTGAAAATCCTATATAAGGTATATGCAGATTTTTGATGAGGGATTTGATCATTGATGATGAAATCTTATGAGTATGACATTTTTGAATGATTAAATGCATTATTTGATAAAGTGTAAACAATTGAAATAAATTGTTTATAAGTTTAAGAAATGACTAAAATATTATTATAATATTAATGACATTGGATTATGAGATTATTAAGTTATTGATAACATTTAGTTATTATTGAACGCTTGATAAATTGTATGATAAAAGTTTAATATTTATCATTTATCTCATTTAATTGATTCTTTATGTCATTGTCATCATCCTCACGCTTATATTATGTTGAAAGTCATCTGTGGCCTGTAGTGCATAGATGGACTTGGTATGATTATGACCACGAATTATTCGGTATAATCATGACCGTAATGTTACAAATGATGTGAAAAAAAGTCATCATTGGCCCATAGTGCTTTGATGGACAGTTTTTGGTATGATTATGGCTATGGATTCTCAGCCAAGGGTGTAAAGATGAATTATTTTATGGCGTGATCAAGACCGTTGATGAAAACACGATTATCTTTGGCACGTAGTGCATGGATAATTCGTGGTCGTGATACTAAAGAATATCCTTGGCCTGTAGTGCAGGGATGATTCGATGATGTGGATTAATTATTGAGCTGAGTCTCAACAATGAAATATTAATTCATGGATGTGATAATAATGAATATCCTTGGCCGTAGTGCATTAATAATTCATGGATGTGATATTAACGAATATCCTTGGCCGTAGTGCAGGGGGTGATTCGATGATGTGGATTAATTATTGAGCTAAGTCTCAGCAATGAAATATTAATTCATGGATTTGATAATAATGAATATCTTTGGCCGTAGTGCAAAGATGATTTAATTAGTATGATTATGAGAAGAAATTGTGATTTGGTAAAACCATAATTTTTGATGTTTCAGGTGAAGATAGGTGATGAAAAAATTATCTTCGTCCTGGGTGCGAAAAGGAATTTAGAATCACAATTATGATTATGAGTTATTCATATGATTGTGGATAGGAATTGTTGATTGATGTTACAGGGATAAAACATTATCGGTGGACTTTTGACATAGAGAAGATAATGGATCTGATGGTCTATTTGACTCTTCTAATGGATTGCTCGTTCCGCTGCAATTATAGTTGAAAAGTTTTATCATCTATCATATGTTCTAAATCTCTGAGTTATTATTGATGAAAGCTATTGATAATGTAATTATCTTTAGTCATGATATTCTTTACTAGGCTAGTTGTGCTCACCCTTTTGCTTCACAATTCCTTTCAGGTAATAAAAGTGTAGCTGGGTCGAGCGGGGTATTAAGAGGATTAGAACGGTGGTCTCTAGCTGTGGAGGTTCTCCCTAAGCAGTATAGAAAAGTTCATGTAGTAGTTATATTTGGTGAATCTAATAGGGTGAGGTGAACCCAACTTTGAAAAGGTGCTTTGCCACTACCATACAAGATGTCTAATGACATACAACTTCGTGTTATCATAAGGCAGGGTTGTGCACATCCACTTGCTGAGTATATCTCTGAGCACTTCCCAAAGATTTTAATTTCTAGAACAATTATTGACTGTACCTTTATGTAAGGTAACATTGTAAGGTCTTGTGGTCAAGGCACCACGAGAGTATTATATATATTTGTATTAAAACTCACAGATTATCTATTGTCGTGCTCTGCACGACAGTTCAACGGTTGTATAAATGAAGTTTGTATTTGATTTTTATAGTATGATATCTGACGACTCAGAATGGGTCGTGTGGACCTATTTTGGGGGCGTCACAATGTAATTGTAGTAGATTAATTTAATTCTATGTGTTATATTTATTAAATTAATGTGGAGAATTTTATTATTCAAAGAATGTAATTATGTGAGTTTATTTAATTAAAAGAAATATTTAAGAAGCCTAATATTATTTTATAATTAATGAGAAAATTAATTATATGACTATGTGAATTTATGAGAAATTATCATATTTTATTTAAATTAAATTAAATAAGATATTTTATATTTGGGTGCGACGTTAGTAAACTATAGAATAAACGATTTATTAAATTAAATGAATATGAGCCATATAAGGTTAACCAAACGAAGCCTTATGGAGAGTTAATAGCAGTTAACCCATGATTGGGTTAACTGACCACACTACGCTTAGTTATTTTTATAAAATACGACGTCTTCTTTATTTTCATTCATTGCTAAGTCTAGAAAAATAATCAGAGAGAGATTGAGAAATTGTCAGAGAGAAATTTGAGAGTTGTTTGATTTAAGAAGTGTCTGAGAAAGGAGAAAGAATCATTCCTACTAATCTACACTCTACACTTTGGGTAATTTCTCCAACCCAATTTTTATTTACGTTGTTTAATTTTTTTTTAAGAAAATGGCTTTTATGTTCTGTAAAAGCTCTGTAGTGGAAAAAGGAGTAACGATTATGTGACAACCCAAAAATAGGTTCATTCCACCCAACCTATTCTGAGTCGCCAAAAACATGGTACAGAAAACAACTACAAATTTATTACAACAATTATCGTGCAAAATTCAACAACACATATGCTGTGAGTTTTGATACAAATATATACCAACTGTGACTCTCATCCCAACCTTGGATAGCACATCACAATGTCACCTTACATAAAGGTATAATCAAAAACTGTTTTAGAAATTAGAATCTTTGGGAAGTGCTCAAGGAAACCTTCGTACATGGGAGACCATGCGTCTAGGTTATGATATATATCATATGTCCACAGAATTATCCTTGGTTGACTCAATAGACCCCAAAGAAAATGGGAAGATTACTATCATATTCTTTTCAATGGTGAGTCTTCTCTTGACATATCATTATCTCCACTGTCTCTAATTTAGAGTAATACTTCAACCAAACACCAAGATTATATAGGTAGTGCTAGTAGATATACTCAACAAGTGGATGTGCACAACCCTGTCTTGTGATGACATGAGGTTGTATGTCATTAGACATCTTGTATGATAGTGGCAAAACACCCTTCCAACGTTGGGTTCGCCTCACCGTATTTGATTCACCAAATATAACTACTAAATGATGTATAAAATACAACACACTTTTCTATATTGTTTAGGGAGAACTTCACAGCTAGAGACCACCCGTTCTATTCCCTTGTTACCCCCGCTCGACCCAGCTACACTCTTATTACCTGAAAGGAATTGTGAAGCAAAAGGGTGAGCTCAACCAGCCCAGTAAAGAATATCATGACTAAAGATAAATAAATTATGCATAGCCTTCAACAGTAATAAATCAGAGATTTAGAATATATGGTAGATGATAAAAATTTTCAACCATAGTTACAGCGGAACGAGCAATCCATTAGAAGAGTCAAATAGACCATAAAGTCTATTATCTTCTCCATATTAAAAATCCACCAATAATATTTTATCCCTGCAACATCAATCAATAGTTCTAGTTCATAATCATATGAATAACTCATAATCATAATTATGATTCTAAATTCCTCTTCGCACCCAAGACGAAGATAATTTCATTATATGTCTTTACCTGAAACATCAAAGATCATGGTTATACCAAATCACAGTTCCTGTTCATAATCATACTAATAAAATTCATCTTTGCACTACGGGCAAAGATATTCGTCAACCGTTTATCTTTGCACTACGGCCCAAGGATATTCAACAACAGATCATCTTTACACTACATGCCAAAGATATTGAACAACAGATCATCTTTGTACTACGGGCCAAAGATATTCAACTACAGGTCATCTTTGCACTACAGGCTAAAGATATTAATATCTCAAAGAAATATATAATCATTTCAGAATTTATATAAACAATAATTATAACCATGTTGATCAATTCACATTTGCACTTAAGCTAAAGATATTCAATTATAACTTCAATGGTCATGATCATACCAGTCAACAATTCATCTTTGCACTACTGGACAAAGAGAACCCATAGTCACGATCATGCCAATAATCTACCCATCTTTACACTCAAGTCAATGAGAAACATCATCATTAGGGTTATAAAAATATAATATATGATAATAAAAATAATATAATCAACATATAGATTTAATCTCAAGAGTAAGATTCATAAATCAACGATAATTTGGTTTGTAAAAAAAAACCAATTTTATCGTGAATAGTAACTCGTGAATAGTAACTCATAAATAGTAACTCGTGAATAGTAACTCATGAATAGTAATCCCGACATGAAAAAGGTAGAAATTCCATAATAAAATTCATACCAATATTTCGGTATAATGATATTGAAAGAATAACATTTCTTAAACTTATAAATAATTTATTTTAATTGTTTACACTTTACTAAATAATGCATTTAATCATCCTAAAATACCAAACTCATAAGATTTCATCACCAATAACCAAAACCCTCATCAAAAATCTGCATATACCTTATATAGGATTCTCAAGCCATACAGTCCTATTTTTCAATTTTCTTACCTCACATAACATATTTAATTCATTTACTCATAACTAGTCCATTTTCATGAAAAATACCAAATCAGTACCAACAAATTTTCTTTTCTGGGATTTAGCAGAATATAGTTCCATATTGAACATATATTTTTCTCAGAATTTTTTAAAATTATTTACTATTTTTCATATGGCCAAAACAGCTGAATATTTAGATATTTATCATAAATTGTACTTTTATCCAAAAATTTCGAAATTTACAGGGTATACTTCTGTTATATACATGTACTCCCAATAAAAATTTCACCAATTTTGGAGTTAACCACAAGGAGTTATAAGGGTTTATTTTTAAAATAGTCTTTTTTCATAAAATTCATAACTCTTAATCTATACATCTAAAAATCGCCATTTTTGGACACAATCTAGAAAACTCATCAAATTATCATTTCAAATTTTTCCAGAATTTTTGAAGGTCGAAAAAATTACAAAACATGAAAAACATAATAACCCTTAAAATCCTTTACCTCAAAAGAGCAATATTTCTGACTAGAATATCGGATGAAAAGCCGAAGGAACCTTGCACTGAATAGCAACTCTCAAAGTATCTAAATACTCACAAAAATAAGCTCGATAATATAGGGAGAGAAAACTTATGTTTCTGGTGTGATTTTTAATTATAACATAAGCACCTATTTATAGGAAAATGCTAGAGCGCCATAGGTGACTAAATAATAAAATATTATTATTATTATTATTTCTCTTCTTCTACGCAAGCCACCTTTGACAAATCTACAGCCACCACAATTGAAGAACCAATTCAGCAAAAATCAAGAGATAAAAGGACAAGTGGGTCCCACCTTCTAGAATATTTCCACCAAAATCATTTATGAAAATAATTTCCGAATCAGTCACCTCTTAAAATTCATAAATAATCATACGTTAATTTTCAACGGTTCAAAATTTGTGGATATATACTCAACTTATATATGTATAACATATTCAAAAATCACAACGATCCAACGGTCGGATTAAAAATTATAACTCACGCAATATATCTCAAGAACACTGATTTTTCGGGTTATGAGTCCTTCAAACCAGTTTCATTCAAACAGTCACCACGAAAAATTCACAATGAATTTTTGGGTGATTCTAATTTCTACGGTTAGCTTACTTCCTGGGCTTTCTTTTGATATATGGCTCATCTCCTAACTCATTATACACAAAGAGTTATGGATTTTACAACATCAAGTAATAAACTAACTTTTCTGAAAATTCCATATTTTGTTCTTCTTTTGATTTCTAGATTTCTCTCATTTGATTCATGCATCGTGAATTTAGTGTAACATATCACCATTATTATATTATTATACTATCGAATTATACACTTATAATTTAATATAATAATATATTTGAATGAATTATTTTATCAAAAAAGACAAAATAACAATTTTCAACAATTGTCACTATAAAACACCTCAGCATTAATTCATTCATTTATAATAACATAAATAAATCCATCATTTATATCCACATCAAATAAATATTTCCTTATCATATAAATTAATAATTAATTATTCACAAATAATATTACAGAATCATAATTATGACAACCAGGTCGTTCTTAGGAAAGAGGGTGCTTTCCAATAAGGATTTCTCCTTACTAAACCTCTCCTTAGACAGAACTTTCTAGACATTGTCAATAATGTTATCTAATAATATTATTCAAATAATATGAATTATTGATCTGATAATAGAAAATATTGTGCAGTGACAATTATTGAACAACAATAATATAAAATATCAACGTAGCAATTATTGAATTAATAAAATAAAATATTGAACAGTAATTACTGTAACAATTATTGAGTAGTACCTTCTTACGTAAGAATCAATAATTTAAAAATACTATGCAATACCGTCTGCTACTGTGCAACAACGCGTATTACTTAATTTACCCACCGGGTATTCCAACAGTGTTAACGGTAACGATTACGCCGTTATTTATAAAAAATCAAATTTGTCGTTTTCTTCATCCGACAGTTATTCTGTTATGGGGCCCACAAATGGTTGCGCCGTCGTACGAATATTCTTCGACAGAAGGAATATTCCACGACCAAACGAATATTCCCCGACAACAATGAATATTTTATAACCACTTGCTTATTTTGAAAATTTTGCACATTTCACCCATAACCAAAGTATTATATCAAATTAACACCTTATTATTCACAATAATAAATAAAGGAAATTCGATTTTATTCATTAAAAAGTTGGGGTCTTACAACCTCCCCTCCTTATGAAATTTCGTCCCCGAAATTTACGTACCTGGTATTTCAAAAAGTTGAGAATACCTTGCTTTTATTTCAGATTCTATCTCCCGGGTCATCATGATTTCTCCATTGCACATCTCCCGTGATAACTTCATTTGGGTTCCTCATTTGTTGGGAAGTCATGACAACCGCTCTCCCTTGAACTACTCGGCTTTGACTTGTCTGGGGCAGCATTTGGTGTCATCACTACCGTTGGAATATACTTTTCTATAGGGCATATTCCACCCTCAACCGGTTCGTCATACTCCTGATTCATGATCTGAATCATCAATCTTCGATCCATATCGAATTGAGGTTGACCACTCTGTACAGGGTAATTCAAAACTCGATGTTGGGTTCTCCCAATTGCTGTCCAAAAAGAGAAATATATATCATCTATTTTAGCCTTCTTAGATCGGACATCTCTTTCCACAATATCAACGCGTCGTGTGGCTTTTACCCATGCATCACTCATTCTCACTCGTTCAGTTGTTTCATCTTTCAGCTCAGATTCCAGCTTTATCATCTTATATTCTGCCAAAGAATGCTTCTGTTCAAGCATCACATATCGGGTAACACAAGCTTGAATTGTTGCATCCTCTTTGTGACGCCCCCAAAATTAGGTATACATCACCCATCTTGGGTCGTCAGATACATAGTACAAAATACAAATACAACTTACTAATACAACTGTCGTGTACAATACGACAAAACATAAACTGTGAGTTTGAATACAAATATTATCTTCTAGAGAGTATTCATACTCAAAAGGAGTCCTCATTACATTTATTAACACACCATTACATAGAATAGTGAGGACTACTAACTAATACTGTCATTCGGACCATCACTCCGTTCCCCGACTTGCCCCAGCTACGTTCTCATTTCCTGAAGAGAACGGTGAAAGAAAGGGTGAGCTCAACTAGCCCAGTAAGAAATATCATGACTAAGATAATGCAGAATAAATTATCATTAGCCTTCAACAATGTTAAACTGATAAAATATAATAGACATCAAGTTTAACTGCAGCGGAACAAGCAATCCATTAAAAGAGTCAAGTAGAAAATAAACTCTACTATCTTTTATGATTTAAAAGATTTTCCAACACTGTGATCGCTGAGACTCAGCTTAATAAAATAATTCACATCATCGAATCACCCCTGCACTACGGCCAAGGATATTCGTATATTCATTAATGGTCATGATCATGCCAACAACTGTCCATCAATGCACTACGGGCCAATGAGGACTTTTACCACATCATTCGTAACATTACGGTCATGATTACACCGAATAATCCCTGGTCATAATCATACCAAGTCCATCTATGCACTACAGGCCACAGATGACTTTCAACAGAATATAAACATGAGGATGATGACAATGATATAAGAATTCAATAAAACAAGTTCAAGAATTAATTTATCCAAGAATTAACAACGTCCAAATTGTCAACATGATACTACTTTGTGGAGTAAAATTCAAGAATGATCAAGAGAATATTTTCATGAATAGATACTAGATGAAGCGCAAATATCAAGGATATTCCATAAATTTCATGGAGTATAGAAGTCAAAACTTAACCAACTGAGTATAATAAAGAATGGAATAACAAAAGAAATCACCATGCATGCGATAGACCGCACAGACAGGTTATTCTAACAGAATAATAAATAATGGAACCAGGTCCGGCGTAAACGCACAGACAGGATATTCCGACAGAATAATAAATAATGAAACCAGGTCCGGTGTAAAACACACAGACAGGATATTCCAACAGAATAATAACAAGACGGAACCAGGTCCGGTGTAAAACACGCAGACAGGATGTTCTAACAGAATAATAATAAAAACGGAACCAGGTCTGGTGTAAAACACACAGACAGGATGTTCCAACAGAATAATAATAAAAACGGAACCAGGTCTGGTGTAAAACACACAGACATGATGTTCCAATAGAATAATAGAAGAATGTAACCAAGTATAGGGTAGACCGCGTATACAGGTTATTTCAACAGAATAATAAGAAATGGAATAACAACAGTTCTCTTCATGAATAAGAAAGAATAACACCCCTTACCATTTTAAAGACGAGCGGAAATAGTTAAGTAGCAGAATACTCTTCTTCTCTCTCTCTATAGTTTCTCTCTCTAGAGTTCAGTGAATTTGTAAGAAATAATGAAGGAATGAGCTGCTATTTATAGAAAAATAGAATGCATAGTAACTAATCCATGAACGGTCCAGATTGATTACTTTAATCTGACGGTCCATATTTAAAGAAAAATCTTTTAAATAAAATATAATATATTCTATTTATAGAATAACTTTAATAAAGTATTCTGTTTTATATAAAAAGATATTTTTGTTTTATTACGTTAATAATACGAATAAAACAAAACGTCATTATCGCTAAATAATTCATATTATTAACTGACAATAATTGAATCAAACTGAGTGACTTCTCACATAAGCATTAATAATCAATACCGTGTGCTACTATGCAACCACACGTATTACTGTACTTTTACTACCGAGTAGTTCAACAGTAACAATGGTAAAACTTCCGCCGTTATTTTTAATAAAATATTTTTGTCGTTTTCTCAATCCGACAATAATTCCGTTGTGGGGTCCACCAATGATTGTGCCGTCGTACGAATATTCCCGACAAAAAGAATATTCCCCGACCAAACGAATATTTTAAACAACTTGCTTACTTTGCAAAATTTATAAATATTACCCACAACTATAACATTATATCAAATTAACTCCATAATATTCAAAAATGATATTTATAGAAAATTCATCTTTATTTATAAAAGTTGGGGTCTTACAACCTCCCCTTCTTATGAAATTTCGCCCTCGAAATTAGGGTACGTACCTGGTATGTCGAAGAGGTAAGGATACCTTGATTTCATTTCAGATTCTAACTCCCAAGTCATTTCCTCAACATCGTGGTTTCTCCACAAAACTTTGACTTGAGGTATAACCTTGGAGCGTAGAATATGTTCCTTCTTATCCAAGATTTGAACAGGAACTTCTTCATACGTCAAATCCTCCGCTATTTCGTCTGGTTCTAACTCAATAATGTGGTTCGGGTCTTCCACATATTTGCGTAACATGGATATGTGAAAAACGTTATGAACACGAGACATACTTGGCGGTAAAGCGAGTCTATAAGCCACAGTTCCTACTCGATCGAGGATTAAAAATGGACCGATGAATCGAGGATTGAGCTTTCCTCTCTTTCCAAATCTCGTAACTCCTTTCCATGGAGCAACACGTAAGAACACATGATCTCCTACATCAAATTCCACGTCCTTTCGATGAAGATCAGCATAACTCTTTTGTCGATCTTGTGAGGTTTTTATACGTTGTCGGATCGTTTGAATCTTTTCTGTAGTCATACGTACCAACTCCGGTCCCAACAACGTTGCTTCACCCACCTCATCCCAGCATACTGGAGAACGACATTTTCTTCCATACAATGCTTCGAATGGAGCCATGCCAATACTTGCTTGATAACTGTTGTTGTAGGAAAACTCCACCAATGGTAAGAACTTGTCCCAACTTCCCTTGAAGTCAAAGACACAGAGTCTTAATAAATCTTCTAGAGTTTGAATAGTCCTCTCTGATTGTCCGTCCGTCTGAGGATGATATGCCGAACTAAATCGTAAATCTGTGCCCATAGCTTTTTGTAAACTAACCCAAAATCGTGAAGTGAATCTTGGGTCTCGATCAGAAACTATGGATACTGGCATACCATGCAGTCTTACAATCTCGTTTATGTACATACGAGCAAGACGTTCAAGTGTATAAGTTTCTCGTATCGGTAAGAAATGAGCAGACTTGGTCAATCTATCAACAATGACCCAAATCGCATCTATACCTTGAGAAACCTTAGGAAGACCGGTAACGAAATCCATGGTAATGTGCTCCCACTTCCATTCTGGAATTTCAAGTGGTTGCAATGGACCTTTTGGTACTTGATGCTCCGCTTTGACTCGTTGACAAGTTAGACACCTTGAGATAAACAACGCTATCTCTCTCTTCATATTGCTCCACCAAAATGTATGACGAAGATCATGATACATTTTGGTACTTCCAGGATGGATTGCAAACGGTGTGTTGTGCGCCTCCATCATGATTTCATACTTTAAATCAGGGTTGTTAGGAACACAAAGTCTGGAGTTGACTCGAAGTATTCCTTCTTCATCGATTCTTGCTTCCGGCATAGCACCTTCTTGCACTTTCTTCCTCATACGCATCAGCTCCAGGTCTGTAGCTTGAGCAGCTTTAACTTTATCGATTAAAGTCGGTTCTACTCGTATATTCGTCATCATCACATGGGTCCCTGGAGTCTTTAACTCTATCTCCATCCTTTGCAAATCACACAAAATGGGTCTTTGTGTTGACAATATCGCACTCGTACTTGCATATGATCTTCTACTCAATGCGTCAGCTACCACGTTCGCTTTTCCAGGATGATATTGAATGGTATGATCATAATCTTTCAACAGTTCAAGCCAACGTCGTTGTCGCATGTTGAGTTCCTTTTGAGTGAAGAAATATTTGAGGCTTTTATGATCCGTAAAGATCTCCACCTTCTCCCCATACAAGTAATGCCTCCAAATTTTAAGTGCAAAGACAACAGCTGCCAACTCTAGATCATGAGTAGGATAATTCCTCTCATATTCCTTGAGTTGTCTTGATGCATAGGCTATGACTTTTCCATGTTGCATGAGAACGCATCCCAACCCTTTGCTCGAAGCATCACTGTAGATGACAAATCCCTCCGAGCCAGATGGTATTGTTAGAACAGGTGCTGAAATGAGTCTCCTCTTGAGTTCTTGAAAACTCTGCTCACATTCTTCGCTCCAACCGAACTTTGTATCTTTCCGAGTCAGCTGAGTTAATGGAGTAGCGATTCGAGAAAATCCTTCCACGAATCTCCGATAATAACCAGCTAAACCGAGAAAGCTACGTACTTCGGTACTGATTTAGGTTGCTCCCAGCTTTGAATAGCTTCAATCTTTGTCGGGTCAACAGATATTCCACGACTTGATACTACGTGCCCAAGGAATGCTACCTCTTCCAGCCAGAACTCGCATTTCTTCAACTTGGCATAAAGTTTGTATTCACGAAGCTTTTGGAGTACCAGCCTCAAGTGTTGCTCATGATCTTCACGGCTTTTGGAATAAACAAGGATGTCATCGATAAAGACGACCACAAAGTGATCCAAATATTCCTTAAATACCCTATTCATCATATCCATGAAGGCAGCAGGAGCATTAGTCAATCCAAAAGACATAACTAAGAATTCATAATGCCCATACCGAGTTCTGAAGGCAGTCTTTGGAATATCCTCAGTTCTAACCTTCAGCTGATGATATCCAGAACGAAGATCGATCTTTGAAAAGAATTGTGCTCCTTGCAACTGGTCAAACAGGTCATCAATACGTGGCAATGGGTACCTATTTTTGATGGTGACATGATTCAACTCCCGATAATCAATACAAAGTCGCATACTCCCATCTTTCTTCTTCACGAACAGAACAGGAGCACCCCAAGGAGAAGTACTAGGACGAATAAAACCAATGTCTAACAATTCCTGCAGTTGAGTCTTTAACTCCTGAAGTTCAATAGGAGCCATTCGATATGGGGCTTTGGAAATGGGTTTTGTACCGGGTTCAAGGTCGATACAAAATTTAATTTCACGCTCTGGGGGTAGGCCAGGAAGTTCTTCGGGAAATACGTCAGGAAATTTATTAACAACAGAAATATCATTCAAAGCTGACGTATTTTTGTTTAGATCTGTGACATGAGCTAAGAAAGCTTGACATCCGTTTTTCAATAAACGAATAGCTTTATGGCTTGAGATGACAGCGATTGATTTTAATGGTTTGGTTGCTTGAATTCGCATAATAGGTCGATTAGGAATATGAAAGCTAACAACCTTACGAAAATAATCAATTTTTGCATGATGAGTAGTTAACCAATCAATCCCTAGAATCACGTCAAATGCAAGTATTTTTAATGAAATAAGATCGACAGGTAATGTGTGGGTACCAACTTGAACCAAACAAGACTTATAAACCGTGGATGTAATGAAGGTTTCTCCCAATGGAGTTTCAACTGCTAAGTCAAAGTCTAATTTCTCCGGAATCAAATTTAATCGATGAGCGCAAGTAGGAGAAATAAAAGAATGGGTAGAACCGGTATCAAATAAAGTATAGACTTCGTTAGAGTTTATGATAAGCTTACCCGTGATGACCTCATTCGGGTTCCTTGCTTTCTGGGAGTTCACAACAAACGCTCTCCCTTGCACAACCGGTTTTGACTTTTCTGGGACGGCCTTTGGTGCCTCCATTCTAGCTGAATTTGTCTTCGGTAAACGACAAAATCGGGCTAAATGACCTTCTCTTCCACAATTATAACATGCTTTGGACGGCATCGCGCAGTTTGGACTGATGTGCCCCTCCCCTCCGCATTTGAAACATATGATAGGTGGTCGTTCTCCTTCCTTAACGACAGGTGCTGGTGCTGACGTCTTTCCATCATTGTTGAATCTCCTCTTCTTGAAATACTCATTCTTATTATTTTGGCCCTGATTACCACCGAAGTGGTTACCATTTCTGGCCTGTTGATTCCCTCCACGCTTGTTGTCACCGCTTCGATGACTGCTTTCACTAGTATTATCATTTTGCCGGCTGCTCTCTTTTGGTTGCGTTGTCTCGTTATCGCGCTCCACCAACTGAGCCCTATTTACAACATCTGAATACAAACACAATTTATGAGAAACAAGATGTTGACGTATCTCCGGCTTCAAACCTCTTAAAAACATCCGCGTCATTCTTTCTTCATTATCCACCAGGTGGGACGCAAACCGGGATAACTCCGCAAATTTTGCCTCGTACTGCGACACGGTCATATTATTCTGCTCCAATTTGATGAACTCCACCTCCTTCATGTGACGAATACTCTCGGGAAAGTATTTGTCGTTAAACAGCTCTTGGAACTTCTCCCAAGACATCTTCAGTGCGGCAGGTTGAGTACGCTTTATCGATTCCCACCAGTAATCTGCCTCTCCTCGCAACATAAAGGCGGCAAAGGGAACCTTTTGCTCCTCGGAGCAACCCAAGACATCAAATATCTTGGTGATCTGCTTTATTCATGTTTCAGCTACAAGTGGTTTGGGTTCTCCCTTAAACTCCGGTGGTCCCAGCTCCTTAAACTGTTTAGCGGTGACCGCCAGAGAGTTTCCAGTATTTCCACCTACGTTGTGGACAGGAGCCGCTTTCACCTGTTGTTGCATGAATTGCATAAAGCCTCTGAACATTCCATCATTCATCATCTGGTCAGTGTTGTTGTTTGCATGAGGATTGTCACCTTCCTGATGAACATTATCCTGATTATTGATATGTGGTGAATCAATAATCGTCTGTGCTCCATTGCTATTCTCAACATTCTCAGATGCCATTTTCAGATACTGCCACAAAATAAAAGTTAATTGATATGTCATATATTATCCTTATATTATGACCGACCAATTAAATACCATGCAAATAAACTTAGGTAGGTCATACTAGCGAAGGAATTCCCCGTCTCTCCCCTCCTAGTTCTATTCTCACATCTTAGCCAGGGATCATATCCCTAAGCTCTGATACCAACTGTGACGCCCCCAAAATTAGGTATACATCACCCATCTTGGGTCGTCAGATACATAGTACAAAATACAAATACAACTTACTAATACAACTGTCGTGTACAATACGACAAAACATAAACTGTGAGTTTGAATACAAATATTATCTTCTAGAGAGTATTCATACTCAAAAGGAGTCCTCATTACATTTATTAACACACCATTACATAGAATAGTGAGGACTACTAACTAATACTATCATTCGGACCATCACTCCGTTCCCCGACTTGCCCCAGCTACGTTCTCATTTCCTGAAGAGAACAGTGAAAGAAAGGGTGAGCTCAACTAGCCCAGTAAGAAATATTATGACTAAGATAATGCAGAATAAATTATCATTAGCCTTCAACAATGTTAAACTGATAAAATATAATAGACATCAAGTTTAACTGCAGCGGAACAAGCAATCCATTAAAAGAGTCAAGTAGAAAATAAACTCTACTATCTTTTATGATTTAAAAGATTTTCCAACACTGTGATCGCTGAGACTCAGCTTAATAAAATAATTCACATCATCGAATCACCCCTGCACTACGGCCAAGGATATTCGTATATTCATTAATGGTCATGATCATGCCAACAACTGTCCATCAATGCACTACGGGCCAATGAGGACTTTTACCACATCATTTGTAACATTACGGTCATGATTACACCGAATAATCCCTGGTCATAATCATACCAAGTCCATCTATGCACTACAGGCCACAGATGACTTTCAACATTTTATAAACATGAGGATGATGACAATGATATAAGAATTCAATAAAACAAGTTCAAGAATTAATTTATCCAAGAATTAACAACGTCCAAATTGTCAACATGATACTGCTTTGTGGAGTAAAATTCAAGAATGATCAGGAGAATATTTTCATGAATAGATACTAGATGAAGCGCAAATATCAAGGATATTCCACAAATTTCATGGAGTATAGAAGTCAAAACTTAACCAACTGAGTATAATAAAGAATGGAATAACAAAAGAAATCACCATGCATGCGATAGACCGCACAGACAGGTTATTCTAACAGAATAATAAATAATGGAACCAGGTCCGGCGTAAACGCACAGACAGGATATTCCGACAGAATAATAAATAATGGAACCAGGTCCGGTGTAAAACACACAGATAGGATATTCCAACAGAATAATAACAAGACGGAACCAGGTCCGGTGTAAAACACACAGACAGGATGTTCCAACAGAATAATAATAAAAACGGAACCAGGTCCGGTGTAAAACACACAGACAGGATGTTCCAACAGAATAATAGAAGAATGTCACCAAGTATAGGGTAGACCGCATATACAGGTTATTCCAACAGAATAATAAGAAATGGAATAACAACAGTTCTCTTCATGAATAAGAAAGAATAACACCCCTTACCGTTTTAAAGACGAGCAGAAATAGTTAAGTAGCAGAATACTCTTCTTCTCTCTCTCTATAGTTTCTCTCTCTAGAGTTCAGTAAATTCGTAAGAAATAATGAAGGAATGAGCTGCTATTTATAGAAAAATAGAATGCATAGTAACTAATCCATGAACGGTCCAGATTGATTACTTTAATCTGACGGTCCATATTTAAAGAAAAATCTTTTAAATAAAATATAATATATTCTATTTATAGAATAACTTTAATAAAGTATTCTGTTTTATATAAAAAGATGTTTCTGTTTTATTACGTTAATAATACGAATAAAATAAAACGTCATTATCGCTAAATAATTCATATTATTAACTAACAATAATTGAATCAAACTGAGTGACTTCTCACATAAGCATTAATAATCAATACCGTGTGCTACTATGCAACCACACGTATTACTGTACTTTTACTACCGAGTAGTTCAACAGTAACAATGGTAAAACTTCCGCCGTTATTTTTAATAAAATATTTTTGTCATTTTCTCCATCCGACAATAATTCCGTTGTGGGGTCCACCAATGATTGTGCCGTCGTACGAATATTCCCCGACAAAAAGAATATTTTCCGACCAAACGAATATTTTAAAACAACTTGCTTACTTTGCAAAATTTATAAATATTACCCACAACTATAACATTATATCAAATTAACTCCATAATATTCAAAAATGATATTTATAGAAAATTCATCTTTATTTATAAAAGTTGGGGTCTTACACTCTTGCTCCACGATCGCCTGCCGTTCTCCAACCTACTCTTCTAACTCATGAATACGATTTTGTAATTCTACATTTTGATCTTAAAATTCTTCTAATAAATTCTCCTCAGGTTCTTCTTCTTCCTCATTCTCAGCTGCTACCTCTGCGACTAGCTCGGGTGCAACTATTAATTCTTCCCTTACCATAAGAATATCTCTAATTCTTTCTTCGCCTGACATCACATTATCATGATTGGTGATTAGAGGTGTCTCCACGGTCTCATTTACTCCATTATTAACATTCTCAGCTGCCATTCTCAAATACTGCCAAAAACAAGGGTTAATTAAATAAATTAACGTATCACATAATATCCGTATATTATGACCGACCAATAAATAAGTTTAGGTAGGACACACTAGCAAAGGATTTACTCATCTCTCCCCTCCTAGTTCTATTCTCCGATCTTCGCCAGAGACCATATCCCTAAGCTCTGATATCAATTGTAACTCTGGACACCAACTTGTGTCAGCACCTTACATTGATACCTATCAGTTCGCCACCGTAGAACGGCGTCCCCTACAGAGAGTCTGGCTTCGGTGCATCCCCCATCAATAGAAAGTCACCAGCGAGAGGCTCGGGGCTCTTTACTTATAGCTCTGATACTAATTTTTACAACCCCAAAATAGGTTCATTCCACCCAACCTATTCTGTGTCGCCAAATACATGGTACAGAAAATAACTACAACTTTATTACAACAATTGTCGAACAAAATATAACAACACATATGCTGTGAGTTTTGATACAAATATATACCAACTGTGACTCTCATCCCAACCTTGGATAACACGTCACAATTTCACCTTACATAAAGGTATAATCAAAAACTGTTTTAGAAATTAGAATCTTTGGGAAGTGCTCAAGAAAACCTTCGTACATGGGAGCCCATGTGTCTAGGTTATGATAGATATCATATGTCCACAGAATTATCCTTGGTTGACCCAATAGACCCCAAAGAAAACGAGAAGATTACTATCATATTCTTTTCAATGGTGAGTCTTCTTGTAAGACCCCAACTTATTAATAAATGAAATTAAATTTCATCTATTTATTATTTTGAAATAGAAAGGGTTGATTTGATTAATGTGGTTAGTTATGGGTAAAATGCGCAAATATTTCAAATAAGCAAGTGGTTATAAAATATTCATTTTTTTGTCGGTGAATATTCGTGTGGTCGTGGAATATTCTTTCTGTCGGGGAATATTCGTACGGCGGCGTAGCTATTTGTGGGCCCCATAACGGAAAACGATTGGATGAAGATAACGATAAAAATTGAGTTTTTATAAATAATTGAGTTTTTATAAATAACGGCGTAGTTGTTACCGTTAATACTGTTGGAATACCCGGCGGTTAAAATACAGTAATACGCGTTGTTGCACAGTAGCACACTGTATTGTACTAATTATTGATTCTTACGTAAGAAGGCACTACTCAATAATGGTTACAGTAATTACTGTTCAGTATTTTATTTTATTGATTCAATAATTGCTGCGTTGATATTTTATATTGCTGTTATTTCAATTATTGTCACTACACAGTATTTTTCATTATCAGATCAATAATTCATATTATTTGAATAATATTATTAGATAACATTATTGGCAATGTCAAGAAAGTTCTGTCTAAGGAGAGGTTTGGTCATCTAATTGCTCGCCAGTAAGGAGAAATCCTTATTGAAAAGCCCCCTCTTTCCTGGGAACGGCCTGGTTGTCATAAATGTGATTCTGTAATATTATTTGTGAATAATTAATTATTAATTCATATGATAAGGAAATATTTATTTTATGTGGATATTAATGAGGGATATATTTTTGTGGTTAAAAATGAAGGAGTTAATGTTGAGATTTTTATCAGTATTTTTGTCGGAATAGAGGTATTAAAAATCAGGATTTTTGAGATATTTTGCGGGGGTTATAATTTTTAATCCGACCGTTGGATCGTGGTAATTTTTGGATATGTTATACATATATAAGTTGAGTTTATGTCCACAAATTTTGAACCGTTAAAAATGAACGTATGATTTATTATGAATTTTACGAGATGACTGGTTCAGGAATTGTTGAATTTTTGGAGTTTATCATTTTGGTGAAAAATTCTAGAATTGGTGGGCCCCACTCTTGGTTGGTGAAGAAATGTGATGAGATTTTTATTCAAATGTGGTAGGCTTGAATAGTAGCAGATAAAGCCATCAGGTTGCAGGTTAAGTCTGCTTCGGCGTGCTAATATTTTCCTATAAATAGAGGGCTAAGTTAGAATTGAAAATCACACCAGAAACAAGTTTTCTCTCTTTCTCTCTCTAGATTATTGAGTGTATTTTGTGAGTATTTAGACACTTTGAGAGTTTCTATTCATCAGAGCAAGTTTCTTTCAGCCTTATACCGGTATTCTGACCAGAAGTACTGTCTTTACGAGGTAAGGGATGTTATTTTATTTGAATATGATATTATTTCTTCAATATCATTATGCCGAAATATTGTTTGGAAATTTTTATCAAATTTAGAACTTTTCACGTCGGGGTTACTATTCATGAGTTACTATTCACGAGTTACTATTCACTGAAAAATGAAATTTTTTTCTTTTCGTCCAAAATATCTATTCTAGGTACTAGCTTTGATTGTATCCATGTTTTGATCATTCTTGAATTTTACTTCACTATGAATAGTTATAAGGTATTTTTGGACATGGATAAATCGAAATACGAATCCTTAATATTTGTTATTTTGTTTCACTGGATTCGTTTTCTTTAAGATATTTTACATCATCCTCAGTCCTAAATGATGATATTACTGAATATCTTTGGCCTGTAGTGCAAAGATGAATGATTAACTGATGAATATCTTTGGCCCGTAGTGCAAAGATGAACAGGTGTTGAGATGAACATGACCGACTGGTGATACAATTGAATATCTTTGGCATGTAGTGCAAAGATGAATATTTGATTAAAGATGGTTATTGATTGTTGTTATAGGGATAAAATATTGATGATAGACTATTAAATCTTAGAAGATAGTATAACTCAATCTCTACTTGACTCTTCTAATGGTTTGCTGTTTCCGCTGCAGTTATTGATTTAAAACTTGTTGTCTATTGTATTCTATTAGATTTTTTCCTGTTGAGGACTAACGATAATTTGTTCTGTATTATCTTAGTCATAATATTCTTTACTGGGCTAGTTGAGCTCACCCTTTTCCTTTTTGTTCCATTTTTCGCAGGAGGCAAAAATGTAGCGAGTACAAGTCGGGGTATGGAATGATGGTTCTAGAAGTTATTTTAGTAGTCCTCACCATTTTTGTGAAATAATATATCAATAATTGTAATGAGGACTTATTTGAGTGTGGATATTGTCTAGATGACAATATTTATATTTAAACTCACAGTTCTTTTGTTGTAACAGTAAAGATGTAGTTATTTCTGTACCATGTATTTTGGCGACTCAGAATGGGTGTTGTATACCTATTTTGGGGGCGTCACACTTCTCTTGACATATCATTATCTCCATTGTCTCTAATTTAGAGTTATACTTCAACCAAACACCAAGATTATATAGGTAGTGCTCGTAGATATACTCAGCAAGTGGATGTGCACAACCCTGTCTTATGATGACACGAGGTTGTATGTCATTAGACATCTTGTATGATAGTGGCAAAACACCCTTCCAACGTTGGGTTCGCCTCACCCTATTTGATTCACCAAATATAACTACTAAATGATGTATAAAATACAACACACTTTTTTATACTGTTTAGGGAGAACTCCACAGCTAGAGACCACCGTTTTATTCCCTTGTTACCCCAGCTCGACCCAGCTACACTCTTATTACCTAAAAGGAATTATGAAGCAAAAGGGTGAGCTCAACTAGCCCAGTAAAGAATATCATGACTAAAGATAAATAAATTATCCATAGCCTTCAACAGTAATAAATCAGAGATTTAGAATATATAGTAGATGATAAAAATTTTCATCCATAGTTGCAGCGGAACGAGCAATCCATTAGAAGAGTCAAATAGACTATAAAGTCTATTATCTTCTCCATGTTAAAAATTCACCAATAATATTTTATCCATGTAACATCAATCAACAGTTCTGGTCCACAATTATATGAATAACTCATAATCATAATTGTGATTCTAAATTCCTCTTCGCATCCAAGACGAAAATAATTTCATCATATGTCTTTACCTGAAACATCAAAGATCATGGTTATACCAAATCACAGTTCCTGTTCATAATCATACCAATAAATTTATCTTTGCACTACGGGCCAATGATATTCGTCAACCGTTTATCTTTGCACTACGGGCCAAAGATATTTAACATCAAATCATCTTTGCACTACAGGCCAAAGATATTCAACAACAGATCATCTTTGTACTACGGGCTAAAGATATTCAACAACAGGTCATCTTTGCACTACGGGCTAAAGATATTAATATCTCAAAGAAATATATAATCATTTCAGAATTTATATAAACAATAATTATAACCATGTTGATCAATTCACCTTTGCACTTAAGCTAAAGATATTCAATTATAACTTCAATGGTCATGATCATACCAGTCAACAATTTATCTTTGCACTACTGGATAAAGAGAACTCATAGTCACGATCATACAAATAATCTACCCATCTTTACACTCAAGTCAATGAGAAACATCATCATTAGGGTTATAAAAATGTAATATATGATAATAAAAATAATATAATCAACATATAGATTTAATCGCAAGAGTAAGATTCATAAATCTACGATAATTGGGTCAGTAAAAGAAACCAATTTTATCGTGAATAGTATCCATGAATAGTAACTCATGAATAGTAACTCATAAATAGTAACTCGTGAATAGTAACTCATGAATAGTAACACCGACACGAAAAAGGTAGAAATTCCACAATAAAATCCATACCAATATTTCGGTATAATGATATTGAAAGAATAACATTTTTTAAACTTATAAACAATTTATTTTAATTGTTTACACTTTACTAAATAATATATTTAATCATCCTAAAATGCCAAACTCATAAGATTTCATCAACAATAACCAAAACTCTCATCAAAAATCTGCATATACCTCATATAGGATTCTCAAGCCATAAAATCATATTTTTCAATTTTCTTACTTCACATAACATATTTAATTCATTTACTCATAACTAGTCTATTTTCATAAAAAATACCAAATCAGTACCAACAAATTTTCTTTTCTCGGATTTAGTAGAATATAGTTCCATATTGAACATATATTTTTCTCAGAATTTTTAAAATTCATTTATTATTTTTCATATGGCCAAAACAGCCGAATATTTAGACATTTATCATAAGCTGTACTTTTATCCAAAAATTTCAAAATTTACAAGGTATACTTCTGTTATATACATGTACTCCCAATAAAAATTTTACGAATTTTAGAGTTAACCACAAGGAGTTATAAGGCTTTACTTTTAAAATAGTCTTTTTTCATAAAATTCATAACTCTTAATCTATACATCCAAAAATCGTCATTTTTGGACACGATCTAGAAAACTCATCAAATTATCATTTCAAATTTTTCCAGAATTTTTGAAGGTCAAAAAAATTACAAAACATGAAAAACATAATAACCCTTAAAATCTCATACCTCAAAAGAGCAGTATTTCTGACTGGAATATCGGATGAAAAGCCGAAGGAACCTTGCACTGAATAGCAACTCTCACAGTATCTAAATACTCACAAAAATACGCTCGATAATATAGGAAGAGAAAACTTATGTTTCTGGTGTGATTTTTAATTCTAACATAAGCACCTATTTATAGAAAAATGCTAGAACGTCATTGGGGACTAAATAATAAAATAATATTATTATTATTATTTCTCTTCTTCTACGCAAGCCATCTTTGACAAATCTATAGCCACCACAATTGAAGAACCAATTCAGCAAAAATTAAGAGATAAAAGGACAAGTGGGTCCCACCTTCTAGAATATTTCTACCAAAATTATTTATGAAAATAATTTTCGAATCAGTCACCTCTTAAAATTCATAAATAATCATACGTTAATTTTTAACGGTTCAAAATTTGTGGATATATACTCAACTTATAAGTGTATAACATATCCAAAAATCACAATGATCCAACGGTCGGATTAAAAATTATAACTCATGCAATATATCTCAAGAACACTGATTTTTCAGATTATGAGTCCTTCAGAACAGTTTCATTCAAAAAGTCACCACGAAAAATTCACAATGAATTTTTGGGTGATTCCAATTTCTACGGTTAACTTACTTCTTGGGCTTTCTTTTGATATATGGCTTATCTCCTAACTCATTATACACAAAGAGTTATGGATTTTATGTGACGCCCCCAAAATAGGTATACAACACCCATTCTGAGTCGCCAAATACATGGTACAGAAAGCAAACTACAACTTCAATAATATAATTGTCGTGCAAAATACGACAACACATACTGTGAGTTTAAATACAAATATTGTCTTCTGGACAATATCCACACTCAAATAAATCCTCATTATAATTATTCAAACACTATTTTACATAAATAGTGAGGACTGCTAAAACATCTTTCTAGAACCATCACTCCATACCCCGACTAGATCCTGCTATGTTCTCACCTCCTAAGAAGAAAAATAGAACAAAAAGGAAAAGGGTGAGCTCAACTAGCCCAGTAACGAATATTATGACTAAGATAATATACAACAAATTATCGTTAGTCTTCAACAGGGAAAAAAATCTGATAGAATATAATCGACAACAAGTTTTAGATCAACAACTGCAGCGGAAACAACAAACCATTAAAAGAGTCAAGTAGAGAAAGAATTCTACTATCTTCTAAGATTTAAAAGTCCATCATCAATATTTTATCCCTGTAACATCAATTAATAATCATCTTTATCCAAATATTCATCTTTGCACTACAGGCCAAAGATATTCATTTGTATCACCTGTCAGTCATGTTCATCTCAACACCTGTTCATCTTTGCACTACAGGCCAAAGATATTCATTAAGTAATCATACATCTTTTCACTACAGGCCAAAGATATTCAGTAATATCATCATTTAGGACTGAGGATGATGAAAAATATTTTAAAGGAAACGAATCCAGTGAGACAGAAGGACAAATATTAGGGATTCGTATAACAGTTTATCCAAGATCAATAATACTTCATAATAATTAATTGTGAAGCAGAATTAAAAAATAAAGATCAAAACATGGATACAATCAAAGATAGTAACCATAATAGACATCTTGGACAAAAAGGGAAAATTTTATTTTTTGGTGAATAGTGCCGTATTTGTGAATAGTACCGTATATGTGAATATTGACGTATACGTGAATATTAACCCCGACACAAAAAGTTCTAAATTTGATAAAAACTCATATCAATATTTCAGCATAATGATATTGAAGAAAATAATATCATTAAGAAGAAAATAATATCCCTTACCTCAAAATATCAGTACTTCTGGTAGGAATACCGGTATAAGGCTGAAAGAAACTTACTCTGATGAATAGAAACTCTCTAAGTATCTAAATACTCACAAAATACACTCAATAATCTAGAGAGAGAAAAAGAGAAAACTTATTTCTGGTGTGATTTTCAATTCTAACTTAGCCCTCTATTTATAGGAAAATGTTAGCACGCCGAAGCAGACTTAACCTACAACCTGATGGCTTTACATGCTGCTATTCCCACCCACCACATTTGAATAAAAATCTCAGCACATTTCTTCACCAACCAAGAGTGGGGCCCACCAATTCTAGAATTTTCTATCAAAATGATAAACTCCGAAAATTCAACAATTTCTGAACCAGTCATCTCGTAAAATTCATAATAAATCATACGTTCATTTTTAACGGTTCAAAATTTGTGGACATATACTCAACTTATATATGTATAACATATCCAAAAATTATCACGATCCAACGGTCGAATTAAAAATTATAACCCCCGCAAAATATCTCAAAAACCCTAATTTTTAATACCTCCATTCCGACAAAAATACTGATAAAAACCTCAACATTAACTCCTTCATTATTAACCACAAAAATATATCCCTCATTTATATCCACATAAAATAAATATTTCCTTATCATATGAATCAATAATTAATTATTCACAAATAATATTACAGAATCACATTTATGACAACCAGGCCGTTCCCAGGAAAGAGGGGGCTTTCCAATAAGGATTTCTCCTTACTGGCGCGCAATTAGATGACCAAACCTCTCCTTAGACAGAACTTTCTAGGCATTGCCAATAATGTTATCTAATAATATTATTCAAATAATATGAATTATTGATCTGATAAAGGAAAATACTGTGCAGCAACAATTATTGAAACAACAATAATATAAAATATCAACGCAACAATTATTGAATCAATAAAATAAAATATTGAACAATAACTACTGTAACAATTATTGAGTAGTGCCTTCTTACGTAAGAATCAATAATTGGTGCAATACCGTGTGCTACTGCATTTTAACCACCGGGTATTCCAACAGTATTAACGGTAACAACTACGCCGTTATTTATAAACAACTTATATTTGTCGTTTTCTTCATCCAATCGCTTTCTGTTATGGGGCCCACACAAGGCTGCGCCGTCGTACGAATATTCCCCGACAGCAAGAATATTCCACGACCAAACGAATATTCCCCGACAAAATGAATATTTTATAACCACTTGCTTATCTTGTAAAATTTGCACATTTCACCCATAACCAAAGTATTATATCAAATTAACCCCTTATTATTCACAATAATATTTAGAGAAAATTTAATTTTATTCATTAATAAGCTAGGGTCTTACAACCTCCCCTCCTTATGAAATTTCGTCCTCGAAATTGACGTACGTACCTAATATTTCGAAAAGGTGAGGATATCTCGCTTTCATTTTTGATTTCAACTCCCAAGTCATTTCTTCAATAGCATGGTTTCTCCACAAAACCTTAACTTATGGTATAACCTTTGTGCGTAGGAAATGCTCTTTCCTATCCAAGATCTTAACAGGTACCTCCTCGTACGTTAAATCTTCGGCTATCTCGTCTGGTTCTCACGCAATAATATGATTCGGGTCGTCCACATATTTACGTAACATCGATACGTGAAAAACGTTATGAACACGCGACATACTTAGTGTTAAGGCGAGTCTATAGGCCACAGTTCCTACTCGATCGAGGATTTCAAATAAATCGAAGGCTTGAGCTTTCTTCTCTTCATCGACTCTTACTTCTAGAATAACACATTCTTGCACCTTCTTCTTTATATTCATCAGCTCCAGGTCTGTAGCTTGAGCGACTTTAACATTATCGATTAAAGTCGATTTTACTCGTATATCATCACGTGGGTCCATAGAGTCATTAACTCTATCTCTATCATTTATAAATTATACAAAATAGGTCTTTGTGTTAACAACATTGCACTCGTACCCGCATATGATCTTCTACTCAATGCGTCAGCTACTACGTTTGCTTTTTCAGGATGATATTGGATGGTATGATCGTAATCTTTCAATAGCTCGAGCCAACGTCGCTGCCGCATGTTGAGTTTTTTTTGGGTGAAAAAATATTTGAGGCTTTTATGATCTGTATAGATCTCCACTTTCTCCCCATACAGGTAGTGTCTCCAGATCTTCAAAGCAAAAATGATTGCTGCCAACTACAAATACACATCCTAACCCTTTGCCTGAAACATTGCTGTAGATAACAAATCCATCCGAACCAGATGGTATTGTCAGAACAGGTGCCGAAATGAGTCTCCTCTTGAGTTCTTGGAAACTCTTCTCGTATTCCTCACTCCATATGAATTTTGTATCTTTCTGAGTCAGCTAAGTTAACGGAGTAGCAATTCGAGAAAATCCTTCCACGAATCTCCGATAGTAACCAGCTAAGCCCAGAAAGCAGCGTACTTTGGTCACCGACTTCGGTTGCTCTCAATTGTGATTCATATCCCAATCTTGGATAGCACGTCACAATGGCACCTATTGTTTTACCACCACACAAATATAGAGTCCCTTACGGAGAGTCTGGCTTTGGTGCATTCCACAAAGGAAGTCACCAGATAGAGGCTCGGGTACCAACTTCTATAGTTGCGTTTTTAACTCCTGAAGTTCAATAGGACCTATTCAATATGAGATTTTAGAAATAGATTTTGTATCGGGTTGAAGATCAATACAAAAATTCAATATCACGCTCTGGGTTAGGCCATGAATTTCTTCAGAAAATTCACTAACAACAGAAATATCATTCAAATCTGATGTATTTTTGTTTAAGTCCATGACATGGGCTAAGAAAACTTGACATTCATTTTTCAATAAACGAATGGCTTTATGGCTTGGTATGACAGCGATTGATTTTAGTTATTTGGTTGCTTGAATTCGCATAACAGGTTGGTTAGGAATATGAAAACTAACAACCTTACGAAAACAATCAATTTTGGAAAGATGAGTAGTTAACCAATCAATTCCTAAAATCACATCAAAAGTAAGTATCTTTAAAGAGATAAAATCAACAGGTAATGTGATAGTGCCAACTTGGATCATGCAAGATTTATAAACTGTAGATGTAACGAAGGTTTCACCCAACGGAGTTTCAACAGATAAGTCAAAGTTCAATTTCTCCGGAGTCAAGTTTAAACGTTGAGCACAAGTAGGAGAGATAAAAGAATGGGTAGAACCGGTATCTAGTAAAGTATAAACTTCGGAAGAATTCAAGATTAGCTTACCCGTGATCACCTTATTTGGGTTTCTCGCGTTTTGGCCAGTCACGACAAACGCCCTTCCAGGAACCGCTGATTTTGACTTATCCGGGACAACTTTTGGAGTCACCATCCCCGCTGAACTTGGTTTTGCTACAGAACACTCTCGAGCTATATGACCCTCCTTTCCACAGTTATAACATACCTTGGATTGTTGTGGGCAGTTTGGGCTGATATGTCCCTCTTTCCCACATTTGTAACATACGACCGGTGGTCGTTCTCCTCCCCTAGAAACAGTTGATGTTTGTGCTGACGTCTTCACGTTATCATTGTTGTACCTTCTCTTCTTGAAATCTCCTCCCGACTCGCTCCTTCTATTATCACGACCACGATTACCACCAGAGTGGTTACCGCTTTTGTCCGAATGTTTACCTCCCTGCTGGTTTTCATTGCTTCGATGACTGCCGCCACAGGTGTGACCCTGGTTGTGGTCCCTCGGTTGCACATACTCATTATATTGCTCTAATAATTGAGCCATGTTTACAACATCTGAATATAAAGAAAATTTATGAGAGATAAGATATTGCCGAATCTCGGGTTTTAGACCTCTCAGAAACATCCTTGTCATTCGTTCCTCATTTTCGACCAAATAAGGTGCAAACCTGGATAACTCTGTAAACTTCGCCTCGTACTGGGACACCGTCATGTTGTTTTGTTCCAGTCTGATAAACTCCACCTCCTTCATATGACGAATACTTTCAGGAAAGTACTTGTCATTGAACAGTTTTTGAATTGTTTCCCAGGACATGTTGAGTGCGTCAGGCTGGGTACGCTTCACAGACTCCCACCAGTAGTCTGCCTCACCGCGGAACATAATGGTGGTGAATGGAACCTTCTGTTCCTCCGTGCATCCTAAGACATTGAATATCTTGGTAATTTGCTTGACCCACATTTCCGCCATGATCGGATCCGGCTTTCCCTTAAATTCTGGTGGTCCCAATTCTTTGAACTGCTTAGCTGTGACTAACCGCGCGTTGTCATCATTTCCACCCGTATTCTGCACACGAGTCTCCCTCGTCTGATTTTGCATGAACTGCAAAAAGCTCCTAAACATTCCATCATTCATCGTTTGCTCGATAACGTTGTTTACAGGAGGAATATTGCCTTCCTGTTGCACGTTCCCCTGGGTGGTGATCAAAGGTGTCTCCACGGTCTGATTTACTCCATTACTAACGTTCTCAGCTGCCATTCTTAAATACTGCCATAAAATAAGGGTTAATACTCATGTCATATATTATCCCTATACTCTGACCGACCAAATAAACACCAAATAAACTTAGTCAGGTCATACTAGCGAAGGAATTCTCCGTCTCTCCCCTCCTAGTTCTTGTCTCACATCTCAGCCAGGGATCATATCTCTAAGCTCTGATACCAACTGTGACGCCCCCAAAATAGGTATACAACACCCATTCTGAGTCGCCAAATACATGGTACAGAAAGCAAACTACAACTTCAATAATACAATTGTCGTGCAAAATACGACAACACATACTGTGAGTTTAAATACAAATATTGTCTTCTGGACAATATCCACACTCAAATAAATCCTCATTACAATTATTCAAACACTATTTTACAGAAATAGTGAGGACTGCTAAAACATCTTTCTAGAACCATCACTCCATACCCCGACTAGATCCTGCTATGTTCTCACCTCCTGAGAAG
The DNA here is from genome assembly GCA_016801055.1 of Panax notoginseng. NCBI lineage: Eukaryota > Viridiplantae > Streptophyta > Magnoliopsida > Apiales > Araliaceae > Panax > Panax notoginseng. Next base: position 165,663,421 of record CM029013.1, read on the forward strand.
AAAAATGGAACAAAAAAGAAAAGGGTGAGCTCAACTAGCCCAGTAACGAATATTATGACTAAGATAATATACAACAAATTATCGTTAGTCTTCAACAGGGAAAAAAATCAGATAGAATATAATCGACAACAAGTTTTAGATCAACAACTGCAGCGGAAACAACAAACCATTAGAAGAGTCAAGTAGAGAAAGAATTCTACTATCTTCTAAGATTTAAAAGTCCATCATCAATATTTTATCCCTGTAACATCAATTAATAATCATCTTTATCCAAATATTCATCTTTGCACTACAGGCCAAAAATATTCATTTGTATCACCTGTCAGTCATGTTCATCTCAACACCTGTTCATCTTTCCACTACAGGCCAAAGATATTCATCAAGTAATCATACATCTTTGCACTACAAGCTAAAGATATTCAGTAATATCATCATTTAGGACTGAGGATGATGAAAAATATTTTAAAGGAAACGAATCCAGTGAGACAGAAGGACAAATATTAGGGATTCGTATAATAGTTTATCCAAGATCAATAATACTTCATAATAATTAATTGTGAAGCAGAATTCAAAAATAAAGATCAAAACATGGATACAATCAAAGATAGTAACCATAATAGACATCTTGGACAAAAAGAGAAAATTTTATTTTTCGGTGAATAGTGCCGTATTTGTAAATAGTACCGTATACGTGAATATTAACCCTGACACAAAAAGTTCTAAATTTGATAAAAACTCATATCAATATTTTAGTATAATGATATTGAAGAAAATAATATCATTAAGAAGAAAATAATATCCCTTACCTCAAAATATCAGTACTTCTGGTAGGAATACCGGTATAAGGCTGAAAGAAACTTACTCTGATGAATAGAAACTCTCTAAGTATCTAAATACTCACAAAATACACTCAATAATCTAGAGAGAGAAAAAGAGAAAACTTATTTCTGGTGTGATTTTCAATTCTAACTTAGCCCTCTATTTATAGGAAAATGTTAGCACGCCGAAGCAGACTTAACCTACAACCTGATGGCTTTACCTGCTGCTATTCCCACCCACCACATTTGAATAAAAATCTCAACACATTTCTTCACCAACCAAGAGTGGGGCCCACCAATTCTAGAATTTTCCATCAAAATAATAAACTCCGAAAATTCAACAATTTCTGAACCAGTCATCTCGTAAAATTCATAATAAATCATACGTTCATTTTTAACGGTTCAAAATTTGTGGACATATACTCAACTTATATATGTATAACATATCCAAAAATTACCACGATCCAACGGTCAGATTAAAAATTATAAACCCCGCAAAATATCTTAAAAACCCTAATTTTTAATACCTCCATTCCGACAAAAATACTGATAAAAATCTCAACATTAACTCCTTCATTATTAACCACAAAAATATATCCCTCATTTATATCTACATAAAATAAATATTTCCTTATCATATGAATCAATAATTAATTATTCACAAATAATATTACAGAATCACATTTATGACAACCAGGCCGTTCCCAGGAAAGAGGGGGCTTTCCAATAACGATTTCTCCTTACTGGTGCGCAATTAGATGACCAAACCTCTCCTTAGACAGAACTTTCTAGACATTGCCAATAATATTATTCAAATAATATGAATTATTGATCTGATAAAGGAAAATATTGTGCAGCAATAATTATTGAAACAACAATAATATAAAATATCAACGCAACAATTATTGAATCAATAAAATAAAATATTGAACAATAACTACTGTCACAATTATTGAGTAGTGCCTTCTTACGTAAGAATCAATAATTGGTGCAATACCGTGTGCTACTGTATTTTAACCACCGGGTATTCCAACAGTATTAACGGTAACAACTACGCCGTTATTTATAAACAACTTATACTTGTCGTTTTCTTCATCCAATCGCTTTCCGTTATGGGGCCCACACAAGGCTGCGTCGTCGTACGAATATTCCCCGACAGCAAGAATATTCCACGACCAAACGAATATTCCCCGACAAAATGAATATTTTATAACCAATTGCTTATCTTCCAAAATTTGCACATTTCACCCATAACCAAAGTATTATATCAAATTAACCCCTTATTATTCATAATAATATTTAGAAAAAATTTGATTTTATTCATTAATAAGCTGGGGTCTTACATTTTACAACATCAAGTAATAAATTAACTTTTCTGAAAATCTCATATTTTGTTCTTCTTTTGATTTCAAGATTTCTCTCATTTGATTCATGCACCGTGAATTTAGTGTAACATATCACCATTATTATATTATTATACTATCACATTATACACTTATAATGTAATACAATAATATATTTGAATGAATTATTTTATCAAAAAAGATAAAATATCAATTTTCAACAATTGTCACTATAAAACACCTCAGCATTAATTCATTCATTTATAACCACATAAATAAATCCATCATTTATATCCACATCAAATAAATATTTTTTATCATATAAATCAATAATTAATTATTCGCAAATAATATTACAGAATCATAAGTATGACAACCAGGCCGTTCTCAAGAAAGAGGGGGCTTTCTAATAAGGATTTCTCCTTACTGGCGCGCAATTAGATGACCAAACCTCTCCTTAGACAGAACTTTCTAGACATTGCCAATAATGTTATCTAATAATATTATTCAAATAATATGAATTATTGATCTGATAATGAAAAATACTGTGCAGTGACAATTATTTAACAACAATAATATAAAATATCAACGTAGCAATTATTGAATCAATAAAATAAAATATTGAACAGTAATTACTGTAACAATTATTGAGTAGTGCCTTCTTACGTAAGAATCAATAATTCAAAAATACTGTGCAATACCGTGTGCTACTGTGCAACAACGAGTATTACTTTACTTTACCCACCAGGTATTCCAACAGTGTTAACGGTAACGATTACGCCGTTATTTATAAAAATTCAAATTTGTCGTTTTCTTCATCCGACAGTTATTCTGTTATGGGGCCCACAAATGGTTGCGTCGTCGTACGAATATTCTCCGATAAAAAGAATATTTCACGACCAAACGAATATTCCCCGACAACAATGAATATTTTATAACCACTTGCTTATTTTGAAAATTTTGCACATTTCACCCATAACCAAAGCATTATATCAAATTAACACCTTATTATTCACAATAATAAATAGAGAAAATTTAATTTTATTCATTAAAAAGTTGGGGTCTTACAACCTCCCCTCCATATGAAATTTCGTCCCCGAAATTTACGTACCTGGTATTTCGAAAAGTTGAGAATACCTTGCTTTCATTTCAGATTCTATCTCCCGGGTCATCATGATTTCTCCATTGCTCATCTCCCGTGATAACTTCATTTGGGTTCCTTATTTGTTGGGAAGTCATGACAAGCACTCCCCCTTGAACTACTCGGCTTTGACTTGTCTGGGGCAGTATTTGGTGTCATCACTACCGTTGGAATATACTTTTCTATAGAGCATATTCCACCCTCAACTGCTTCGTCGTACTCCTGATTCATGATCTGAATCATCAATCTTCGATCCATATCGAATTGAGGTTGACCACTCTGTACAGGGTAATTCAAAACTCGATGTTGGGTTCTCCCAATTGCTGTCCAAAAAGAGAAATACATATAATCTATTTTAGCCTTCCTAGATCGGACATCTCTTTCCACAATATCAATGCGTCGTGTGGCTTTTACCCATGCATCACTCATTCTCACTCGTTCAGTTGTTTCTTCTTTCAGCTCAAATTCCAGCTTTATCATCTTATACTCTGCCAAAGAATGCTTTTGTTCAAGCATCACATATCGGGTAACACAAGCTTGAATTGTTGCATCCTCTTGCTCCACGATCGCCTGCCGTTCTTCAACCTGCTCTTCTAACTCATGAATACGATTTTACAATTCTACATTTTGATCATAAAATTCTTCTAATAAATTATCCTCAGGTTCTTCTTCTTCCTCATTCTCAGCTGCTACCTATGCGACTAGCTCGGGTGCAACTATTAATTCTTCCCTTACCACAAGAATATTGTAAGACCCCAAATTATTATAAATGAAATTTAATTCCTCTATTTATTATTTTGAAATAGTAAGGGTTGATTTGATTAATGTGGTTAGTTATGGGTAAAATGCGCAAATATTTTAAATAAGCAAGTGGTCCTAAAATATTCATTATTGTCGGGGAATATTTATTTGGTCGTGGAATATTCTTGTTGTCGGGAAATATTCGTACGACGGCGCAGCCTTGTGTGGGCCCCATAACGGAAAGAGATTGGATGAAGAAAACGACAAAAATAAGTTGTTTATAAATAACGGCATACCTGTTACCGTTAATACTGTTGGAATACTCGGTGGTTAAAACACAGTAATACGCGTTGTTGCACAGTAGCACACGGTATTGCACCAATTATTGATTCTTACGTAAGAAGGCACTACTCAATAATTGTTACAGTAATTACTGTTCAATATTGTATTTTATTGATTCAATAATTGTTGCGTTGATATTTTATATTACTGTTGTTTCAATAATTATCACTACGCAGTATTTTTCATTATCGGAGCAATAATTCATATTATCTGAATAATATTATTAGATAACATTATTGGCAATGTCTAGAAAGTTCTGTCTAAGGAGAGGTTTGGTCATCTAATTGCGCGCCAGTAAGGAGAAATCCTTATTGGAAAGCCCCCTCTTTCCTGGGAACTGCCTGGTTGCCAGTACTGTGGTTCTGTAATATTATTTGTGTATAATTAATTATTGATTTATATGATGAGGAAAATAGTAATTTTATGTGGATATAGATAGAGAAAAATTTTAATGTGGCAATTGTTGAAAATTAATATTTTATCTTTTTCTGATAAAATAATTCATTTAAATATATTATTTTAATAATATATTGATGGTGGTATTTTTATAATGAATGTGGGATATATAAGCATATGAGGAGGAAGAGTATTTTTGTGGCATTAAATGATTAACACATGTTTTGTGTGTTGGTGGACATAATTCTTGACCGAAAATTTATTATTGACTGTAAAATTACCCGTTTGTGAATTTCGGTCAATTTCTGTTTGGAATTTAGAAAAACTTTCTTCTGCAAAGTTGTAGAAAATTGAATTTCCTATAAAAACTCGCGAGATTCGAATTTTCTGATAAAATAGCTATTTATTATGAATTATTGAAGTTCTGAAGTTCCAAAATAATTGATTTTTGGAAGTTTTATTTATTATTTTGAAGAAAAACGTTTTTTGGCATTTAAGTGGGCTAACATGTGATATAAATGGGCTGAGATCAGATGTCTAGAGATGGGCTAAGGAAAATTTGATAAATATATTATTATTATATTAAATTTTCTACTTTGGTGTTCTAAGCATTTTCCTATAAATAGGGTGCTTAGGTTAGAATTGAAAATCACACCAGAAACACAAGTTTCTCTCTATTTCTCTCTCTATATCGAGCTTATTCTTGTGAGTATTTGATACTTTGAGTGTTGCTATACGGTGCAAGTTTCCTTCAGCACTATATCTAGTATTCTAGTCAGAAGTACCGTCTTTCCGAGGTAAGGGATGTTATTTCTTCTTAAATGATATTATTTTCTTCAATATCATTATGCCGAAGTATTGATCTGAATTTTTATCAAATTTAGAACTTTTCATGTCGGGGTTACTATTCATGAGTTACTATTCATGAGTTACTATTCACGAGTTACTATTCACGAGTTACTATTCACCGAAAAATGAAATTTCCTTCTTTTCGTCCAAATATCTATTCTGGATACTAGCTTTGATTGTATCCATGTTTTGATCATTCTTGAATTTTACTTCACTATGATAACGTATTTTTGGACATGGATAAATCGAAATACGAATCCTTAATATTTGTTATTTTGCTTCACTGGATTCGTTTTCTTTAAAATATTTTTCATCATCCTCAGTCTTAAATGATGATATAACTGAATATCTTTGGCCTGTAGTGCAAAGATGAATAATTTCTGATGAATATCTTTGGCCCGTAGTGCAAAGATGAACAGGTGTTGAGGTGAACATGACCAACTGATGGATATCTTTGACCTGTAGTGCAAAGATGACTATTTGATTCAAGATATTTATTGATTGTTGTTACAGGGATAAAATGTTGATGATGGGCTTTTAAATTCATAGATAATCGTAGATTTCATTCTCTACGTAACTTCTCTATGAATTATTATTTTTCGCTGCGAATATTGAATTAAAACTTGTTGTCTATTGTATTCTATTAAATTTTTCCCTGTTGAAGACTAACGATAATTTGTTGTATATTATCTTTGTCATAATATTCTTTACTGGGCTAGTTGAGCTCACCCTTTTCCTTGTTGTTCCATTTTCTTCTCAGGAGGCGAGAATGTAGCAGGTACTAGTCGGGGTATGGAATGAAGGTTCTAGGAAGTTGTTTTAGTAGTCCTCACCATTTTTTTTTGTAAAATATTGTTCCAATAATTGTAATGAGAAATTATTTGAGTGTGGATATTGTCTAGATGCCAATATTTGTATTTACACTCACAATTTTTATGTTGTATTAATAAAGTTGTAGTTGTTTCTGTACCATGTTAGTGACGACTCAGAATAGGTGTTGTATACCTGTTTTGGGGGCGTCACAAATATCTCTAATTCTTTCTTCGCCTGACATCACATTATCATGGTTGGTGATTAGAGGTGTCTCCACGGTCTCATTCACTCCATTGTTAACATTCTCAGCTGTCATTCTCAAATACTGCCATAAAACAAGGGTTAATTAAACAAATTAACGTATCACATAATATCCGTATATTATGACCGACCAATAAATAAGTTTAGGTAGGACACACTAGCAAAGGATTTACTCATCTCTCCCCTCCTGGTTCTATTCCCCGATCTCCGCCAGAGACCATATCTCTAAGCTCTGATATCAATTGTAACTCTGGACACCAACTTGTGTCTGCACCTTACATTGATACCTATCAGTTCGCCACCGCAGAACGGTGTCCCCTATAGAGAGTCTGGCTTCGGTGCATCCCCCATCAATAGGAAGTCACCAGCGAGAGGCTCGGGGCTCGGGGCTCTTTACTTATAGCTCTGATACCAATTTTTACAACCCCAAAATAGGTTCATTCCACGCAACCTATTCTGAGTCGCCAAATACATGGTACAGAAAATAACTACAACTTTATTACAACAATTGTCGTGTAAAATATAACAACACATATGCTGTGAGTTTTGATACAAATATATACCAACTGTGACTCTCATCCCAACCTTGGATAGCACGTCACAATTTCACCTTACATAAAGGTATAATCAAAAACTGTTTTAGAAATTAGAATATTTGGAAAGTGCTCAAGGAAACATTTGTACATGGGAGCCCATGCGTCTAGGTTATGATAGATATCATATGTCCACATAATTATCCTTGGTTGACCCAATAGACCCCAAAGAAAACGAGAAGATTACTTTCATATTCTTTCCAATGGTGAGTCTTCTCTTGACATATCATTATCTCCATTGTCTCTAATTTAAAGTTATACTTCAACCAAACACCAAGATTATATAGGTAGTGCTCGTAGATATACTCAGCAAGTGGATGTGCACAACCCTGTCTTATGATGACACGAGGTTGTATGTCATTAGACGTCTTGTATGATAGTGGCAAAACACCCTTCCAACGTTGGGTTCGCCTCACCCTATTTGATTCACCAAATATAACTACTAAATGATGTATAAAATACAACACACTTTTCTATACTGTTTAGGGAGAACTCCACAGCTAGAGACCACCGTTCTATTCTCTTGTTACCCCAGCTCGACCCAGCTACACTCTTATTACCTGAAAGGAATTATGAAGCAAAAGGGTGAGCTTAACTAGCCCAGTAAAGAATATAATGACTAAAGATAAATAAATTATCCATAGCCTTCAACAGTAATAAATCAGAGATTTAGAATATATGGTAGATGATAAAAATTTTCAATCATAGTTGCAGCGGAACGAGCAATCCATTAGAAGAGTCAAATAGACTATAAAGTCAATTATCTTCTCCATGTTAAAAATCCACCAATAATATTTTATCCCTGTAACATCAATCAACAGTTCTGGTCCACAATCATATGAATAACTCATAATCATAATTGTGATTCTAAATTCCTCTTCGCATCCAAGACGAAGATAATTTCATCATATGTCTTTACCTGAAACATCAAAGATCATGGTTATACCAAATCACAGTTCCTGTTCATAATCATACCAATAAATTCATCTTTACACTACGGGCCAAAGATATTCGTCAAGCGTTTATCTTTGCACTACTGGCCAAAGATATTCAACAACAGATCATCTTTGCACTACAGGCCAAAGATATTGAACAACAGATCATCTTTGTATTATGGGACAAAGATATTCAACAACAGGTCATCTTTGCACTACGGGCTAAAGATATTAATATCTCAAAGAAATATATAATCATTTCAGAATTTATATAAACAATAATTATAACCATGTTGATCAATTCACCTTTGCACTTAAGCTAAAGATATTCAATTATAACTTCAATGGTCATGATCATACCAGTCAATAATTTATCTTTGCACTACTGGACAAAGAGAACCCATAGTCATGATCATACCAATAATCTACCCATCTTTACACTTAAGTCAAAGAGAAATAGCATCATTAGGGTTATAAAAATGTAATATATGATAATAAAAATAATATAATCAACATATAGATTTAATCGCAAGAGTAAGATTCATAAATCTACTATAATTTGGTCAGTAAAAAAAACTAATTTTGTCGTGAATAGTATCCATGAATAGTAACTCGTGAATAGTAACTCGTGAATAGTAACTTATAAATAGTAACTCGTGAATAGTAGCTCATGAATAGTAACTCCGACACAAAAAAGGTAGAAATTCCACAATAAAATTCATACCAATATTTCGGTATAATGATATTGAAAGAATAACATTTCTTAAACTTATAAATAATTTATTTTAATTATTTACACTTTACTAACTAATGCATTTAATCATCATAAAATGCCAAACTCATAAGATTTCATCACCAATAACAAAAAATCTCATCAAAAATCTGTATATACCTCATATAGGATTCTCAAGCCATAAAATCATATTTTTCAATTTTCTTACTTCACATAACATATTTAATTTATTTACTCATAACTAGTCTATTTTTATAAAAAAATACCAAATCAGCACCAACAAATTTTCTTTTCTGGGATTTAGCAGAATATAGTTCCATATTGAACATATATTTTTCTCAGAATTTTTAAAACTTATTTACTATTTTTCATATGGCCAAAACAGCCGAATATTTAGACATTTATCATAAACTGTACTTTTATCCAAAATTTTCAAAATTTTCAGGGTATACTTCTGTTATATACATGTACTCCCAATAAAAATTTTACCAATTTTAGAGTTAACCACAAAGAGTTATAAGGCTTTACTTTTAAAATAATCTTTTTTCATAAAATTCATAACTCTTAATCTATACATCCAAAAATCGCCATTTTTGGATACGATCTAGAAAACTCATCAAATTATCATTTCAAATTTTTCCAGAATTTTTGAAAGTCGAAAAAATTACGAAACATGAAAAATATAATAACTCTTAAAATCTCTTACCTCAAAAGAGCAGTATTTCTGACTAGAATATCGGATAAAAAGTCGAAGGAACCTTGCACTGAATAGCAACTCTCACAGTATCTAAATACTCACAAAAATATACTCGATAATATAGGAAGAGAAAATTTATGTTTCTGGTGTGATTTTCAATTCTAACATAAGCACCTATTTATAGGAAAATACTAGAACGCCATAGGGGACTAAATAATAAAATAATATTATTATTATTATTTCTCTTCTTCTACGCAAGCCACCTTTGACAAATCTACCACCACCACAATTGAAGAACCAATTCAGCAAAAATCAAGAGATAAAAGGACAAGTGGGTCCCACCTTCTAGAATATTTCTACCAAAATTATTTATGAAAATAATTTCCGAATCAGTCACCTCTTAAAATTTATAAATAATCATACGTTAATTTTTAACGGTTCAAAATTTGTGGATATATACTCAACTTATAAATGTATAACATATCCAAAAATCATAATGATCCAACAGTCGGATTAAAAATTATAACTCACGCAATATATCTCAAGAACACTGATTTTTCGGATTATGAGTCCTTCAGACCAGTTTCATTCAAACAGTCACCACGAAAAATTCACAATGAATTTTTGGGTGATCCCAATTTCTACGGTTAGCTTACTTCCCGGGCTTTCTTTTGATATGTGGCTTATCTTCTAACTCATTATACACAAAGAGTTATGGATTTTACAACATCAAGTAATAAACTAACTTTTCTGAAAATCCCATATTTTATTCTTAATTTGATTTCTAGATTTCTCTCATTTGATTCATGCACCGTGAATTTACTGTAACATATCACCATTATTATATTATTATACTATCACATTATACACTTATAATGTAATATAATAATATATTTGAATGAATTATTTTATTAAAAAGACAAAATATCAATTTTCAACAATTGTCACTATAAAACATCTCAGCATTAATTCATTCATTCATAACCACATAAATAAATCCATCATTTATATCCATATCAAATAAATATTTCTTTATCATATAAATTAATAATTAATTATTCACAAATAATATTACAGAATCATAATTATGACAACCAGACCGTTCTCAAGAAAGAGGGGGCTTTCCAATAAGGATTTCTCCTTACTGGCACGCAATTAGATGACCAAACCTCTCCTTAGACAGAACTTTCTAGACATTACCAATAATGTTATCTAATAATATTATTCAAATAATATGAATTATTGATCTGATAATGAAAAATACTGTGCAGTGACAATTATTTAACAACAATAATATAAAATATCAACGTAGCAATTATTGAATCAATAAAATAAAATATTGAACAGTAATTACTGTAATAATTATTGAGTAGTGCTTTCTTACGTAAGAATCAATAATTCAAAAATACAGTGCAATACCGTATACTATTGTGCAACAACGCGTATTACTTTACTTTACCCACCGGGTATTCCAACAGTGTTAACGGTAACGATTACGCCGTTATTTATAAAAATTCAAATTTATCGTTTTCTTCATCCGACAGTTATTCTGTTATGGGGCCCACAAATGGTTGCGCCGTCATACGAATATTCTCCGACAGAAAGAATATTTCACGACCAAACGAATATTCCCCGACAACAATGAATATTTTATAACCACTTGCTTATTTTGAAAATTTTTCATATTTCACCCATAACCAAAGCATTATATCAAATTAACACCTTATTATTCACAATAATAAATAGTGAAAATTTGATTTTATTCATTAAAAAGTTGGGGTCTTACAACCTCCCCTCCTTATGAAATTTCGTCCCCAAAATTTACGTACCTAGTATTTCGAAAAGTTGAGAATACCTTGCTTTCATTTCAGATTCTATCTCCCGGGTCATCATGATTTCTCCATTTCTCATCTCCCGTGATAACTTCATTTGGGTTCCTCATTTGTTGGGAAGTCATGACAATCACTCTCCCTTAAACTACTCGGTTTTGACTTATCTGGGACAGCGTTTGGTGTCATCACTACCATTGGAATATACTTTTCTATAGGGCATATTCCACCCTCAACTGCTTCGTCGTACTCCTGATTCATGATCTGAATCATCAATCTTTGATTCATATCGAATTGAGGTTGACCGCTCTGTACAGGGTAATTCAAAACTGAATGTTGGATTCTCCCAATTGCTGTCCAAAAAGAGAAATACATATCATCTATTTTAGCCTTCTTAGATCGGACATCTCTTTCCACAATATCAACGCGTCGTGTGGCTTTTACCCATGCATCACTCATTCTCACTTGTTTAGTTATTTCTTCTTTCAGCTCAGATTCCAGCTTTATCATCTTAAACTCTGCCAAAGAATGTTTCTGTTCAGTCATCACATATCGGGTAACACAAGCTTGAATTGTTGCATCCTCTTGCTCCACGACTGCCTGCCGTTCTTCAACCTGCTCTTCTAACTCATGAATACGATTTTGCAATTCTACATTTCGATCATAAAATTCTTCTAATAAATTCTCCTCAGGTTCATCTTCTTCCTCATTCTCAGCTACTACCTCTGCGACTAGCTCGGGTGCAACTATTAATTCTTCCCTTACCACAACATTATCTCTAATTCCTTCTTCGCTTGACATCACATTATCATAGTTGGTGATTAGAGGTGTCTCCACGGTCTCATTCACTCTATTGTTAACATTCTCAGCTGCCATTCTCAAATACTGCCATAAAATAAGGGTTAATTGAACAAATTAACGTATCACATAATATCCGTATATTATGACCGACCAATAAATAAGCTTAGGTAGGACACACTAGCAAAGGATTTACTCATCTCTCCCCTCCTAGTTCTATTCTTCGATCTCCGCCGGACACCATATCCCTAAGCTCTGATACCAATTGTAACTCTGGACACCAACTTGTGTCAGCACCTTACATTGATACCTATCAGTTTGTCATCGCAGAACGGCGTCCCCTACAGAGAGTCTGGCTTCGGTGCATCCCCCATCAATAGGAAGTCACCAGCGAGAGGCTCGGGGCTCGGGGCTCGGGGCTCGGGGCTCTTTACTTATAACTCTGATACCAATTGTGACAACCCCAAAATAGGTTCATTCCACCCAACCTATTCTGTGTCGCCAAATACATGGTACAGAAAATAACTACAACTTTATTACAACAATTGTCGTACAAAATACAACAACACATATGCTGTGAGTTTTGATACAAATATATACCAACTGTGACTCTCATCCCAACCTTGGATAGCACGTCACAATGTCACCTTACATAAAGGTATAATCAAAAACTGTTTTAGAAATTAGAATCTTTGAGAAGTGCTCAAGGAAACCTTCGTACATAGGAGCCCATGCGTCTAGGTTATGATAGATATCATATGTCCACGAAATTATCCTTGGTTGACCCAATAGACCCCAAAGAAAACGAGAAGATTGCTATCATATTCTTTTCAATGGTGAGTCTTCTCTTGACATATCATTATCTTCATTGTCTCTAATTTAGAGTTATACTTCAACCAAACACCAAGATTATATAGGTAGTGCTCGTAGATATACTCAGCAAGTGGATGTGCACAACCCTATCTTATGATGACACGAGGTTGTATGTCATTAGACATCTTGTATGATAGTGGTAAAACACCCTTCCAACGTTGGGTTCGCCTCACCCTATTTGATTCACCAAATATAACTACTAAATGATGTATAAAATACAACACACTTTTCTATACTGTTTAGGAAGAACTCCACAGCTAGAGACCACCGTTCTATTCCCTTGTTACCCCAGCTCGACCCAGATACACTCTTATTACCTGAAAGGAATTATGAAGTAAAAGGGTGAGCTCAACTAGCCCAGTAAAAAATATCATGACTAAAAATAAATAAATTATCCATGGCCTTCAACAGTAATAAATCAGAGATTTAGAATATATGGTAGATGATAAAATTTTTCAACCATAGTTACAGCGGAACGAGCAATCCATTAGAAGAGTCAAATAGACTATAAAGTCTATTATCTTCTCCATGTTAAAAATCCACCAATAATATTTTATCCCTGTAACATCAATCAACAGTTCTGGTCCACAATCATATGAATAACTCATAATCATAATTGTGATTCTAAATTCCTCTTCGCATCCAAGACGAAGATAATTTCATCATATGTCTTTACCTAAAACATCGAAGATCGTGGTTATACCAAATCACAGTTCCTGTTCATAATCATACCAATAAATTCATCTTTACACTACGGGCCAAAGATATTTGTCAAGCGTTTATCTTTGCACTACTAGCCAAAGATATTCAATAACAGATCATCTTTGCACTACAGGCCAAAGATATTGAACAACAGATCATCTTTGTACTATAGGACAAAGATATTCAACAACAGGTCATCTTTGCACTACGGGCTAAAGATATTAATATCTCAAAGAAATATATAATCATTTCAGAATTTATATAAACAATAATTATAACCATGTTGATCAATTCACATTTGCACTTAAGCTAAAGATATTCAATTATAACTTCAATGGTCATGATCATACCAGTCAACAATTTATCTTTGCACTACTGGATAAAGAGAACTTATAGTCACGATCATACCAATAATCTACCCATCTTTACACTCAAGTCAAAGAGAAATATCATCATTAGGGTTATAAAAATATAATATATGATAATAAAAATAATATAATCAATATATAGATTTAATAGCAAGAGTAAGATTCATAAATCTACGATAATTTGGTCAGTAAAAGAAACCAATTTTATCGTGAATAGTATCCATGGATAGTAACTCATGAATAGCAACTCATAAATAGTAACTCGTGAATAGTAGCTCATGAATAGTAACCCCGACATGAAAAAGGTAGAAATTCCACAATAAAATCCATACCAATATTTCGGTATAATGATATTGAAAGAATAATATTTCTTAAACTTATAAACAATTTATTTTAATTGTTTACACTTTACTAAATAATGCAATTAATCATCCTAAAATGTCAAACTCATAAGATTTCATCACCAATAACCAAAACCCTCATCAAAAATCTGCATATACCTCATATAGGATTTTCAAGCCATAAAATCATATTTTTCAATTTTCTTACTTCACATAACATATTTAATTAATTTTACTCATAACTAGTCTATTTTCATGAAAAATATCAAATCAATACCAATAAATTTTCATTTCTGGGATTTAGCAGAATATAGTTCTATATTGAGCATATATTTTTCTCAGAATTTTTAGAATTCATTTAATATTTTTTATATGGCCAAAACAACCGAATATTTAGACATTTATCATAAACTGCATTTTTATCCAAAAATTTCAAAATTTATAGGGTATACTTCTGTTATATACATGTACTTCCAATAAAAATTTCACCAATTTTGGAGTTAACCATAAGGAGTTATAAGGCTTTACTTTTAAAATAGTCCTTTTTCATAAAATTCATAACTCTTAATCTATACATCCAAAAATCGCCATTTTTGGACACGATCTAGAAAACTCATCAAATTATCATTTCAAATTTTTCTAGAATTTTTGAAGGTCGAAAAAATTACGAAACATGAAAAACATAATAACCCTTAAAATCTTTTTCCTCAAAAGTGCAGTATTTCTAACTGGAATATCGGATGAAAAGCCGAAGGAACCTTGCACTGAATAATAACTCTCACAGTATCTAAATACTCACAAAAATACGCTTGATAATATAGGAAGAGAAAACTTATGTTTCTGGTGTGATTTTCAATTCTAACATAAGCACCTATTTATAGGAAAATACTAGAACGCCATAGGGGACTAAATAATAAAATATTATTATTATTATTTCTCTTCTTCTACGTAAGCCACCTTTGACAAATCTACAGCCACCACAATTGAAGAACCAATTCAGCAAAAATCAAGAGATAAAAGGACAAGTGGGTCCCACCTTCTAGAATATTTCTACCAAAATTATTTATGAAAATAATCTTCGAATCAGTCACCTCTTAAAATTCAAAAATAATCATACATTAATTTTTAACGGTTCAAAATTTGTGGATATATACTGAACTTATATATGTATAACATATCCAAAAATTACAACGATCCAACGGTCGGATTAAAAATTATAACTCACGTAATATATCTCAAGAAAATTGATTTTTCGGATTATGAGTCCTTCAGACCAGTTTCATTCAAACAGTCACCACGAAAAATTCACAATGAATTTTTGGGTGATCCCAATTTCTACGGTTAGCTTACTTCCCGGGCTTTCTTTTGATATGTGGCTTATCTTCTAACTCATTATACACAAAGAGTTATGGATTTTACAACATCAAGTAATAAACTAACTTTTCTGAAAATCCCATATTTTATTCTTAATTTGATTTCTAGATTTCTCTCATTTGATTCATGCACCGTGAATTTACTGTAACATATCACCATTATTATATTATTATACTATCACATTATACACTTATAATGTAATATAATAATATATTTGAATGAATTATTTTATTAAAAAAGACAAAATATCAATTTTCAACAATTGTCACTATAAAACATCTCAGCATTAATTCATTCATTCATAACCACATAAATAAATCCATCATTTATATCCATATCAAATAAATATTTCTTTATCATATAAATTAATAATTAATTATTCACAAATAATATTACAGAATCATAATTATGACAACCAGACCGTTCTCAAGAAAGAGGGGGCTTTCCAATAAGGATTTCTCCTTACTGGCACGCAATTAGATGACCAAACCTCTCCTTAGACAGAACTTTCTAGACATTACCAATAATGTTATCTAATAATATTATTCAAATAATATGAATTATTGATCTGATAATGAAAAATACTGTGCAGTGACAATTATTTAACAACAATAATATAAAATATCAACGTAGCAATTATTGAATCAATAAAATAAAATATTGAACAGTAATTACAGTAACAATTATTGAGTAGTGTCTTCTTACGTAAGAATCAATAATTCAAAAATACTGTGCAATACCATGTGCTACTGTGCAACAACGCGTATTACTTTACTTTACCCACCGGGTATTCCAACAGTGTTAACGGTAACGATTACGCCGTTATTTATAAAAATTCAAATTTATCATTTTCTTCATCCGACAGTTATTCTGTTATGGGGCCCACAAATGGTTGCGCCGTCGTACGAATATTCTCCGACAGAAAGAATATTCCACGACCAAACGAATATTGCCCGACAACAATAAATATTTTATAACCACTTTCTTATTTTGAAAATTTTTCACATTTCACCCATAACCAAAGCATTATATCAAATTAACACCTTATTATTCACAATAATAAATAGAGAAAATTCGATTTTATTCATTAAAAAGTTGGGGTCTTACAACCTCCCCTCCTTATGAAATTTCGTCCCCGAAATTTACGTACCTGGTATTTCGAAAAGTTGAGAATACCTTGCTTTCATTTCAGATTGTATCTCCCGGGTCATCATGATTTCTCCATTGCTCATCTCCCATAATAACTTCATTTGGGTTCCTCATTTGTTGGGAAGTCATGACAAGCACTCTCCCTTGAACTACTCGGCTTTGACTTGTCTGGGGCAGCGTTTGGTGTCATCACTACCGTTAGAATATACTTTTCTATAGGGCATATTCCACCCTCAACTGCTTCGTCGTACTCCTGATTCAGGATCTGAATCATCAATCTTCGATCCATATCGAATTGAGGTTGACCGCTCTGTACAGGGTAATTCAAAACTGAATGTTGGATTCTCCCAATTGCTGTCCAAAAAGAGAAATACATATCATCTATTTTAGCCTTCTTAGATCGGACATCTCTTTCTACAATATCAACGCGTTGTGTGGCTTTTACCCATGCATCACTCATTCTCACTCGTTCAGTTGTTTCTTCTTTCAGCTCAGATTCCAGCTTTATCATCTTATACTCTGCCAAAGAATGTTTCTGTTCAATCATCACATATCGGGTAACACAAGCTTGAATTGTTGCATCCTCTTGCTCCACGACTGCCTGCCGTTCTTCAACATGCTCTTCTAACTCATGAATATGATTTTGCAATTCTACATTTTGATCATAAAATTCTTCTAATAAATTCTTCTCAGGTTCTTCTTCTTCCTCATTCTCAGCTACTACCTCTGCGACTAGCTCGGGTGTAACTGTTAATTCTTCCCTTACCACAAGAATATCTCTAATTCCTTCTTCGCTTAACATTACATTATCATGGTTGGTGATTAGAGGTGTCTCCACGGTCTCATTCACTCTATTGTTAAAATTCTCAGCTGCCATTCTCAAATACTGCCATAAAATAAGGGTTAATTGAACAAATTAACGTATCACATAATATCCGTATATTATGACTGACCAATAAATAAGCTTAGGTAGGACACACTAGCAAAGGATTTACTCATCTCTTCCCTCCTAGTTCTATTCTTCGATCTCCGTCAGAGACCATATCCCTAAGCTCTGATACCAATTGTAACTCTGGACACCAACTTGTGTCAGCACCTTACATTGATACCTATCAGTTTGTCACCGCAGAACGACGTCCCCTACAGAGAGTCTGGCTTCGGTGCATCCCCCATCAATAGGAAGTCACCAGCGAGAGGCTCGGGGCTCGGGGCTCTTTACTTATAACTCTGATACCAATTGTGACAACCCCAAAATAGGTTCATTCCACCCAACCTATTCTGTGTCGCCAAATATATGGTACAAAAAATAACTACAACTTTATTACAACAATTGTCGTGCAAAATACAACAACACATATGCTGTGAGTTTTGATACAAATATATACCAACTGTGACTCTCATCCCAACCTTGGATAGCACGTCACAATGTCACCTTACATAAAGGTATAATCAAAAACTGTTGTAGAAATTAGAATCTTTGGAAAGTGCTCAAAGAAACCTTCGTACATGGGAGCCCATGCGTCTAGGTTATGATAGATATCAAATGTCTACAGAATTATCCTTGGTTGACCCAATAGACTCCAAAGAAAACGAGAAGATTACTATCATATTCTTTCCAGTGGTGAGTCTTCTCTTGACATATCATTATCTTCATTGTCTCTAATTTAGAGTTATACTTCAACCAAACACTAAGATTATATAGGTAGTGCTCGTAGATATACTCAGCAAGTGGATGTGCACAACCCTATCTTATGATGACACGAGGTTGTATGTCATTAGACATCTTGTATGATAGTGGCAAAACACCCTTCCAACGTTGGGTTCGCCTCACCCTATTTGATTCACCAAATATAACTACTAAATGATGTATAAAATACAACACACTTTTCTATACTGTTTAGGAAGAACTCCACAGCTAGAGACCACCGTTCTATTCCCTTGTTATCCCAGCTCGACCCAGATACACTCTTATTACCTGAAAGGAATTATGAAGTAAAAGGGTGAGCTCAACTAGCCCAGTAAAAAATATCATGACTAAAAATAAATAAATTATCCATGGCCTTCAACAGTAATAAATCAGAGATTTAGAATATATGGTAGATGATAAAAGTTTTCAACCATAGTTGCAGCGGAACGAGCAATCCATTAGAAGAGTCAAATAGACTATAAAGTCTATTATCTTCTCCATGTTAAAAATCCACCAATAATATTTTATCCATGTAACATCAATCAACAGTTCTGGTCCACAATCATATGAATAACTCATAATCATAATTGTGATTCTAAATTCCTCTTCGCATCCAAGACGAAGATAATTTCATCATATGTCTTTACCGGAAACATCAAAGATCATGGTTATACCAAATCACAGTTCCTGTTCATAATCATACCAATAAATTCATCTTTACACTACGGGCCAAAGATATTCGTCAAGCGTTTATCTTTACACTACTGGCCAAAGATATTCAACAACAGATCATCTTTGCACTACAGGCCAAAGATATTGAACAACAGATCATCTTTGTACTATGGGACAAAGATATTCAACAACAGGTCATCTTTGCACTACGGGCTAAAGATATTAATATCTCAAAGAAATATATAATCATTTCAGAATTTATATAAACAATAATTATAACCATGTTGATCAATTCACCTTTGCACTTAAGCTAAAGAAATTCAATTATAACTTCAATGGTCATGATCATACCAGTCAACAATTTATCTTTGCACTACTGGACAAAGAGAACCCATAGTCACGATCATACCAATAATCTACCCATCTTTACACTCAAGTCAAAGAGAAACATCATCATTAGGGTTATAAAAATGTAATATATGATAATAAAAATAATATAATCAATATATAGATTTAATCGCAAGAGTAAGATTCATAAATCTACGATAATTTGGTCAGTAAAAGAAACCAATTTTGTCGTGAATAGTATCCATGGATAGTAACTCATACATAGTAACTCGTGAATAGTAGCTCATGAATAGTAACCCTGACATGAAAAAGGTAGAAATTCTACAATAAAATCCATACTAATATTTCAGTATAATGATATTGAAAGAATAACACTTCTTAAACTTATAAATAATTTATTTTAATTGTTTACACTTTACTAAATAATGCATTTAATCATCCTAAAATGCCAAACTCATAAGATTTCATCACCAATAACCAAAACTCTCATAAAAAATCTGCATATACCTCATATAGGATTTTCAAGCCATAAAATCATATTTTTCAATTTTCTTACTTCACATAACATATTTAATTCATTTACTCATAACTAGTCTATTTTCATGAAAAATACCAAATCAGTACCAACAAATTTTTTTTTCTGGATTTAGCAGAATATAGTTCCATATTGAGCATATATTTTTCTTAGAATTTTTAAAATTCATTTACTATTTTTTATATGGCCAAAACAACCAAATATTTAGACATTTATCATAAACTGTATTTTTATCCAAAAATTCCAAAATTTACAGGGTATACTTCTGTTATATGCATGTACTCCCAATAAAAATTTCACCAATTTTGGAGTTAACTATAAGTAGTTATAAGACTTTACTTTTAAAATTGTCTTTTTTCATAAAATTCATAACTCTTAATCTATACATCCAAAAATCGCCATTTTTGGACACGATCTAGAAAACTCATCAAATTATCATTTCAAATTTTTCTAGAATTTTTGAAGGTCGAAAAAATTACGAAACATGAAAACATAATAACCCTTAAAATCTCTTACCTCAAAAGAGCAGTATTTCTAACTGGAATATCGGATGAAAAGTCGAAGGAACCTTGCACTGAATAAAAACTCTCACAGTATCTAAATACTTACAAAAATACGCTTGATAATATAGGAAGAGAAAACTTATGTTTCTGGTGTAATTTTCAATTCTAACATAAGCACCTATTTATAGGAAAATGCTAGAACGCCATAGGGGACTAAATAATAAAATATTATTATTATTATTATTTCTCTTCTTCTACGCAAGCCACCTTTGACAAATCTACAGCCACCACAATTGAAGAACCAATTTAGCAAAAATCAAGAGATAAAAGGACAAGTGGGTCCCACCTTCTAGAATATTTCTACCAAAATTATTTATGAAAATAATTTTCGAATCAGTCACCTCTTAAAATTCATAAATAATCATACGTTAATTTTTAACGGTTCAAAATTTGTGGATATATACTCAACTTATATATGTATAACATATCCAAAAATCACAACGGTCCAACGATCGGATTAAAAATTATAACTCACGCAATATATCTCAAGAACACTGATTTTTTGGATTATGAGTCCTTTAGACCAGTTTCATTCAAACTGTCACCACGAAAAATTCACAATAAATTTTTGGATGATTCCAATTTCTACGGTTAGCTTACTTCCTGGGCTTTCTTTTGATATATGGCTCATCTCCTAACTCATTATACACAAAGAGTTATGGATCTTACAACATCAAGTAATAAACTAACTTTTTTGAAAATCTCATATTTTGTTCTTCTTTTGATTTCTATATTTCTCTCATTTGATTCATTCACCGTGAATTTAGAGAAACATATCACCATTATTATATTATTATACTATCACGTTATACACTTATAATGTAATATAATAATATATTTGAATGAATTATTTTATCAAAAAAGACAAAATATCAATTTTTAACAATTGTCACTATAAAACATCTCATCATTAATTCATTCATTTATAACCATATAAATAAATCCATCATTTATATCCAAATCAAATAAATATTTCCTTATCATATAAATCAATAATTATTCACAAATAATATTACAGAATCATAATTATGACAACTAGGCCGTTTCCAGGAAAGAGAGAATTTCCAATAAGGATTTCTCCTTACTGGCGCGCAATTAGATGACCAAACCTCTTCTTATATAGAACTTTCTAGATATTGACAATAATGTTATATAATAATATTATTTAAATAATTCGAATTATTGATCTGATAATGAAAAATACTGGGCAGTGACAATTATTTAACAACAATAATATAAAATATCAACGTAGCAATTATTGAATCAATAAAATAAAATATTAAACAGTAATTACTCTAACAATTATTGAGTAGTGTCTTCTTACGTAAGAATCAATAATTCAAAAATACTGTGCAATACTGTGTGCTACTGTGCAACAACACGTATTACTTTACTTTACCCACCGAGTATTCCAACAGTGTTAACGATAACGATTACGCCGTTATTTATAAAAATTTAAATTTATCGTTTTCTTCATCCGACAGTTATTCTGTTATGGGACCCACAAATGGTTGCGCCGTCGTACGAATATTCTCCGACATAAAGAATATTTCACGACCAAACGAATATTTCCCGACAACAATGAATATTTTATAACCACTTGCTTATTTTGAAAATTTTGCACATTTCACCCATAACCAAAGCATTATATCAAATTAATACCTTATTATTCACAATAATAAATAGAGAAAATTCGATTTTATTCATTAAAAAGTTGGGGTCTTACAGATTATGTGTTAATTACGTGATAAATGTTATCATATCATGTTTTATTATATATATTGTATAAATCATATCATCAGTTTCATAAAAATATGTCGTAGATTGTTTCTAAATTACAAAGTGTGAAAATATGGCCATATGACCTTACATACCAAATTTAACACAATAATTATAAGTTGTATTATAAATTATACATGTAGGTGGTAATATGTTAACGTAGTATATTTTTACTATGTTGTATGAACCATAACATCAGTTTCATAAAAATATACATAATAGATTGTTTATTCAAAATTACAGAGTATGAAAAAATGGCCATATGGCCTTACGTACCAAATTTGATACGTCAATCATATGTTATATCATAAATTTTTGCTTGTAAAGGATTATGTATATTAAAACAAAGAGACCAAACTTCAAATGAACAGA
Organism: Panax notoginseng; assembly: GCA_016801055.1. Taxonomy (NCBI): domain Eukaryota; kingdom Viridiplantae; phylum Streptophyta; class Magnoliopsida; order Apiales; family Araliaceae; genus Panax; species Panax notoginseng. Next base: position 165,686,473 of record CM029013.1, read on the forward strand.
TTCAGTGTTATAATGAACCTGTAATGTTGATTTTCATGTTTTGTGTTGAAAACTTTCAAGAAAATCAAGAACAGTAAATTATATGTTTTGATTCTGCAAAATTATGTATTTTAACATGTTAAAATCATACTAGAAGGGTTGAGTAGTAGTTATATGTGTATTACAGTGTTTTGGTATGTCTAAATTCGTGTAAAAATAAACTAATTGGAAGTTATGGTCATATTCTGTGTTCTTCACAGAACGTATAATTTTACTTGTGAGAGATTTTTGGCCTAATTTGGCCTTATTATGTTCGCGAACTGTAAAAACTGCAAAAATTGCAAAATTTGAGTCTGGGTAACTCTGCCCCCGGCGGGCGTTACCAAACTAAATTATCCCGCCCCGGCAGGCAAAAATAAAAAAAAAAAAAAAAATAAATAAATATTCGATGAAAATTATTATTAAAATATTTATAAAATAAATTAAATATTTTAATTGAGATATTTATGGAATAAAATAAATATTCGATGAAAATTATTATTAAAATATTTATAAAATACATTAAATATTTTAATTGAGATATTTATGGAATAAAATAAATATTCGATGGAAATTATTAATAAAATATTTATCAAATAAAATAAATATTTTAGTTGAAATATTTATGGAATAAAATAAATATTCGATGGAAATTATTATGAAATAATTTATTCGAGTGTAATAATAGTAAAAGAATGAAAATATTCTAATTTAATTAAGTAATTAAATTAGAAGGGTAATGATTTGTTAAATAAAGTGGAGTTTATATTAAATAATTAAGTGAAAATGTAACTAATTAATGTCCTGAATACATATGGTATGTGTGTAGGATTTATGGTGAACGGAAGTAGTAATCGTTTAGCCTACGCACGAGACAAGTTTCCTAACCGTACTTGTTATCATTATTCAAGTTTATAAATTACCTCGAGCAAAATTCTCGTTATTATTAAATCAAGTTAAAATTGTTATATTAAAGATTATTTATTTTTTCAAAGTATGATTCTGTTATACAATATTTGTTCTATTGTATATGTGACGCCCCCAAAATAGGTATACAACACCCATTCTGATTCGTCAAAATACATGGTACAGAAACAACTACAACTTTATTAATACAACATAAAAACTGTGAGTTTAAAAACAAATATTGTCATCTAGACAATATTCACACTCAACTAAGTCCTCATTATAATTAATGATACATTATTTTACAAAAATGGTGAGGACTACTAAACCGACTTTCTAGAACCTTCATTACATACCCCGACTAGTACTCGCTACATTCTCGCCTCCTGAGAAGAAAAATGGAACAAAAAAGAAAAGAGTGAGCTCAACTAGCCCAGTAAAGAATATTATGACTAAGATAATATAGAACAAATTATCGTTAGTCTTCAACAGGAAAAAATTTAATAGAATACTATAGATAACAAGTTTTAAATTAATATTCGCAGCGAAAATAATAATTCATTAGAAGAGTTAAGTAGAGAATAAAATCTACTATCTTCTATATATGAATTTAAAAGTTCATCGTCGATATTTTATCCCTGTAACATCAATCAATATATATCTGGAATCAAATATTCATCTTTGCACTACAGGCCAAAGATATTCATCAGTTGGTCATGTTCATCTAAACACATGTTCATCTTTGCACTACGGGCCAAAGATATTCATCAGAAATCATTCATCTTTGCACTACAGGCCAAAGATATTCAGTAATATCGTCATTTAGGACTGAGGATGATGAAAACTATTTTAAAGGAAACGAATCAAGTGAAACAAAATAACAAATATTAAGGATTCGTATTTCAGTTTATTCATGTCCAAAAATACCTCATAAGTAATCATAGTTGAGTAAAATTCAAGAATGATCAAAATATGGATATAATCAAAGCTAGTACCCATAATAGATATTTTGGACGAAAAACGAAAATTTAATTTTTCGATAAATAGTGCCGTATTCGTGAATAGTGTCGTATACGTGAATAGTACCGTATATGTGAATAGTAACCCCGACACAAAAAGTTCTAAATTTGATAAAAATTCAGATCAATATTTCGGCAAAATGATATTGGAAGAAATAATATCATTTATATAAAAAAATAATATCCCTTACCTCGAAAAGACAGTACTTCTGACTGGAATACTGGATATAGAGCTGAAGGGAACTTGCACCGTATAGCAATACTCAAAGTCTTAAAATACTCACAAGACTACGTTCGATAATATAGAGAGAGAAAACTTTAGTTTCTGGTGTATTTTTTAATTCTAACCTAAGCACCATATTTATAGGAAAATGCTTAGAACAACAAAGCAGAAAATATAATATAATATAATATAAATTTTCCAAATCTTCCTACGCACACCACCAGCTGAATTCAACCACTAACACATGTCCCATAAATGAAAAAAACGTTTTTCTTAACTAAAATATTTTAAACTTTAAAAATTAATTATTTTGAAACTTCGGAACTTCAATAATTCATAATAAATAGCTCTTTTATTAGAAAAATTCGAACCTCCTATTTTTTTCATAGGAAATTCCATTATCTACAACTTTACAGAAGAAAGTTTTTCTAAATTCCAAACAGAAATTGACCGAAATCCACAAACGGACGATTTTACAGGCTATAGTCAAATTTCAGTCAAGAAATAAGCCCACAGACATGTTTAACATGTTTTAAACAACTTTTGCAACAAAAATACTCTCCCTCCTCATATACTCATATATCCCACATTTATTGTAAAAATATCATCATTATTATATTATAATAATATAATAATATATTTAAATGAATTATTTTATCAGAAAAAAGATAAAATATTAATTTTCAATAATTGTCACATTAAAAATTTTCTCCATCTATATCCACATAAAATCAATATTTTCATCATCATATAAATCAATAATTAATTATTCACAAATAATATTACAGAATCACAATACTGACAACCAGGCAGTTCTCAGGAAAGAGGGGGCTTTCTAATAAAGATTTCTCCTTACTGGCGCGCAATTAGGTGACCAAACCTCTCCTTAGACAAAACTTTCTAGATATTGCCAATAATGTTATCTAATAATATTATTCAGATAATATGAATTATTGCTCTAATAATGAAAAATACTGTGTAGTGACAATTATTGAAACAACAGTAATATAAAATATCCACGTAGCAATTATTGAATCAATAAAATAAAATACAGAATAATAATTACTGTAATAATTATTGAGTAGTGCCTTCTTACGTAAGAATCAATAATTAGTACAATATCGTGTGCTACTGTGCAACAACACGTATTACTGTGTTTTAACCACCGGGTATTCTAATAGTATTAACGGTAACAACTACGCCGTTATTTATAAACAACTTATACTTGTCGATTTCTTCATTCAATCACTTTCCGTTATGGGGCCCACAAAAGACTGCGCCGTCGTACGAATATTCCCCGACAACAATGAATATTTTATAACCACTTGCTTATTTAAAATATTTACGCATTTTACCCATAAGTAACCTCATTAATCAATTCAACCTTTACTATTTAAAAATAATAAATAGAGGAAATTAAATTTTATTTATTAATAATTTGGGGTCTTACAACCTCCTCATCTTATGAAATTTCGTCCTCGAAATTGACGTACGTACCTGGTGTTTCGAAAAGATGAGGATACCTCGCTTTCATTTCCGTTTCCAACTCCCAGGTCATTTCCTCAATAGCATGGTTCCTCCACAAAACTTTAACTTGTGGTATGACCTTTGTGCGTAGAACATGCTCTTTCCTATCCAAGATCTTGACAGGTACCTCTTCGTACGTTAAGTCTTCGGCTATCTCGTTCGGTTCTAACTCAATGACGTGGTTTGGGTCTTTCACATATTTACGAAGCACAGATATATGAAAAACATTATGAACACGAGACATACTTGGAGGTAACGCGAGTCTATAGGTCACTTTTCCTACCCGATCAAGAATCTGAAATGGACCAATAAATCGTGGATTGAGCTTTCCTCTCTTCCCAAATCTTGTAACTCCCTTCCATGGAGCCACACGCAACAATACATGATCCCCAATACTAAATTTCACGTCTTTTCGATGAAGATCCGCATAACTCTTTTGTCGATCCTATGCCGTTTGTATACGTTGTCAAATTATTTGAATTTTTTTCGTAGTCATATGTACCAACTCAGGTCCCAACAATGTTGCTTCTCCCACCTCATCCCAACATATTGGAGAGCGACACTTTCGTCTATATAATGCTTCAAATGGAGCCACACCTATACTTGCCTGATAACTGTTGTTGTAAGAGAATTCCACCAATGATAGGTACTTATCCCAACTCCCTTTGAAATCTAGGACAAAAAGTCTTAATAGATCTTCAAGAGTTTGAATAGTCCTTTCTGATTGCCCGTCCGTTTGAGGATGGTATGCCGAACTAAATTATAAATTCGTGCCCATAGCTTTTTGTAGGATAATCCAAAATCGTGAAGTGAATCTTGGGTCACGATCCGAAACTATGGATACTGGCATGCCATGTAATCTCACAATCTCATCTACGTATATACGAGCAAGACGTTCAAGGGAATAAGTCTCCCGTATCGGCAAGAAATGAGCAGACTTGGTTAATCTATCAACAATAACCCAAATTGTATTTATGCCTTGAGAAATCGTGGGAAGACCCGTAACAAAATCCATGGTAATGTGTTCCCACTTCCATTTCGGAATATCAAGTGGTTACAATGGGCCTTTAGGCACTTGATGCTCCGCCTTTACACGTTGACAAGTTAAACACCTCAAGATAAACTTTGTAATCTTTCTCTTCATATTGTTCCACCAAAATGTATGTCGAAGATCATGATACATTTTGGTACTTTCAGGATGGATTGCAAATGGTGTATTGTGTGCCTCCATCATGATCTTGTACTTCAAATCAGAATCATTAGGAACATAAAGTCTGGAGTGGACTCGAAGTATTCCTTCTTCATCGATTCTTGCTTCTGGAATAGCACCTTCTTGCACTTTCTTCTTCATACGCACCAGCTCAGGGTATGTGGCTTGAGCAACTTTAACTTTTACGATTAAAGTTGGTTCTATACGTATACTTGACATCATTGCATGGGTCCTCGGAGTCTTGAATTCTATCTTCATCTTTTGTAAATCACACCAAATGAGCCTTTGTGTTAACAACATCGCACTTGTTCCCGCGTATGATCTTCTACTCAATGCGTCGGCTACCACGTTCGCTTTTCCAGGATGGTATTGAATGGTATGGTCGTAGTCTTTCAACAGCTCGAGCCAACGTCGTTGCCGCATGTTGAGTTCTTTTTGAGTAAAGAAATATTTGAGATTTTTATGGTCTGAATATATCTCCACTTTCTCCCCAAATAGATAGTGCCTCTAGATCTTTAGCGCGAAAACGACTACTGCCAACTCTAGATCATGAGTAGGATAATTCCTCTCCTAATCTTTAAGTTATCGTGAGGCATAGGCTATAACTTTCTCACGTTGTATGAGAACACATCCTAGCCCTTTGCTTGAAGCATCGCTGTAGATAACAAATCCATTCGAACCAGATGGTATGGTCAAAACAGGTGCCGAAATGAGTCTCCTCTTAAGCTCTTGGAAACTCTTCTCGCATTCCTCGCTCCTTACGAATTTTCTATCTTTCTGAGTCAGCTGAGTTAATGGAGTAGCGATTCGAGAAAATCTTTCTACGAATATCCGATAATAACCAGCTAAGCCAAGAAAGCTATGTACTTCGGTCACCGATTTCGGTTGTTCCCAACTTTGTATTGCTTCAATCTTCACCGGGTCAACAGATACTCCATGTTTTGACACCACGTGCCCAAGGAATGTTACTTCCTCAAGCCAGAACTCGCATTTCTTCAACTTGGCATATAACTTATTTTCACGAAGCCTTTGGAGTACTAGCTTCAAATGGTGCTCATGATCTTCACGACTTTTGGAATATATGAGGATGTCATCAATAAAAGCAACAACAAACTGATCTAAATATTCCTTGAATACTCGATTCATCATATCCATGAAAGCCGCAGGAGCATTAGTCAATCCAAAAGACATGACTAAGAATTTATAATGCCCGTACCGAGTTCTAAAGGCAGTCTTTGAAATATCCTCAGTTTTAATCTTCAGTTGATGATATCCAGAATGAAGATCGATTTTTGAAAAGAATTATGCTCCTTGTAACTGGTCAAACAGGTCATCAATACGAGGTAGCGGATACCTATTCTTGATAGTGACATGGTTTAATTCCCGGTAGTTGATACAAATTCGCATACTCTCGTCTTTCTTCTTTACGAATAAAACAGGAGCACCCCAAGGAGATGTACTATGACGAATGAAACCGATGTCCAACAACTCCTATAATTGGACCTTTAACTCCTGAAGTTCAATAGGAGCCATTCGATATGGAGTTTTAGAAATGGGCTTTGTACCAGGTTCAAGATCTATAAAGAATTCAACTTCACATTTTTTGGGTAGACCGGGAAGTTCTTCAAGAAATACATCAGGAAAGTCAATAACAACAGGAATATTATTCAAATATGACGTGTCTTTATTCAAATCCATAACATGGGCTAAGAAATCTTGACATCCATTTTTTAATAAACGAATAGCTTTATGACTTGATATAACAGTGATTGATTTTAATGGCTTAGTTGCTTAAATTCGCACAACAGGTTGGTTAGGAATATGAAAACTAACAACCTTACGAAAACAATCAATTTTGGCATGATGAGTAGTTAACCAATCAATCCCTAAAATCACGTCAAATGCAAGTATCTTTAAAGAGATAAGGTCAACAGGTAAGGTGATGGTGCCAACTTGGATCAATCAAGATTTATAAACAGTGGATGTGATGAAAGTTTCTCCTAACGGAGTCTCCACAGATAAATCAAAGTCTAATTTCTTCGGAGTCATGTTTAAACGTAGAGCATAAGCAGGAGAAATAAATGAATGGGTAGCACCGGTATCTAGTAAGGTATAAACTTCGCATAAATTTATGATTAGCTTACCCGTGATCACCTCGTTTGGGTTCCTCGCATGTTGACCAGTCACGACAAACGCTCTTCCAGGAACTGTTGACTTTGACTTTTCTGGGACAGCCTTTCGAGTCACCATCCCCGCTGGACTTGGTTTCGCTACAGTGCAATCTTGAGCGATATGTCCTTCCTTTCCACAGTTATAACATACCTTAAACTGTTGTGGGCAGTTTGGGCTGATATGTCCTTCTTTTTCGCACTTATAGCATATGACCGGTGGTCGTTCTCCTCCCTCAGAACCAGTTGCTGCTGGTGTTGACGTCTTCGTATTGTCATTGTTGAATCTCCTCTTTTTAAAATCTCCTCCCCGACTCGCTTCTTCTATTCTCATGGCCATGATTACCACCAGAGTGGTTGCCGCTCTTGTCCGTATTTTTCTTTCTCCGCTAGTTATCGTTGATGACTGCTGTCACTGGTATGATCCTGGTTATGGTCCCTCGGTTGAACATACTTGTTATCTCGTTCTAATAATTGAGTCATGTTGACAACATCTGAATAGAGAGAAAATTTATGTGAAATGAGATATTGACGTATGCCGGGTTTCAAACCTCTCAGAAACATCCGCGTCATACGTTCCTCATTCTCCACCAAATGAGGTGCAAATCTGGACAACTCTGTAAACTTCGCCTCGTACTGGGACACCGTCATGTAATTCTGCTCCAGTCAAATAAACTCTACTTCCTTCATATGATGAATACTTTTAGGAAAGTACTTGTCATTGAACAGTTTTTGAAACGTTTTTCAAGACATGCTAAGTGCGGCTGGATGGGTACGCTTCACAGATTCCCACCAGTAATCTGCCTCATTACAGAACATAAAGGTGGTGAATGGAACCTTCTGTTCCTCCGTGCATCCCAAGACATCGAATATCTTGGTAATTTATTTGACCCACGTCTCCGCCTTAATCAGATCCGGCTTTCCCCAGAATTCTGGTGGTCCCAACTCCTTAAACTGCTTGGCTATGACAAACCGTGAATTGCTATCATTTTCTCCTGTATTTTGAACACGAGTCTCCCTCGTCTGATTTTGCATGAACTGCAAAAAGCTTCTAAACATCCCATCGTTCATCATCTGCTCAGTAGTGTTGTTCACATGAGGAACATTGCCAGCCTGTTGTACGTTCTCCTCGTTGGTGAGTACAGGCATCTCCACAGTTTCGTTTACTCCACCATTCATATTCTCAGTTGCCATTCTTAAATACTGCCATAAAACAAGGGTTAATTAAATAAATTAACAAATCACATAATACCCTTATATTATGACTGACCAACAAATAAGCTTAGGTATGACACACCAGCGAAGGATTTACTCGTCTCTCCCCTCCTAGTACTATTCTTCGATCTTCGCCAGAGACCATATCCCTAAGCTCTGATACCAACTGTGACGCCCCCAAAATAGGTATACAACACCCATTCTGAGTCGTCAAAATATATGGTACAGAAACAACTACAACTTTATTAATACAATATAAAAACTGTGAGTTTAAATACAAATATTGTCATCTAGACAATATCCACACTCAAATAAGTCCTCATTACAATTATTGATACATTATTTTACAAAAATGGTCAGGACTACTAAACCGACTTTCTAGAACCTTCATTCCATACCCCGACTAGTACTCGCTATATTCTCGCCTCCTTAGAAGAAAAATAGAACAAAAGGGAAAAGGGTGAGCTCAACTAGCCCAGTAAAGAATATTATGACTAAGATAATATAGAACAAATTATCGTTAGTCTTCAACAGGGAAAAATTTAATAGAATACAATAGACAACGAGTTTTAAATCAATATTCGCAGCGGAAATAATAATTCATTAGAAGAGTTAAGTAGAGAATAAAATCTACTATCTTCTATATATGAATTTAAAAGTTCATCATCGATATTTTATCTCTGTAACATCAATCAATATATATCTGGAATCAAATATTCATCTTTGCACTACAGGCCAAAGATATTCATCAGTTGGTCATGTTCATTTAAACACCTGTTTATCTTTGCACTACGGGCCAAAGATATTCATCAAAAATCATTTATCATTGCACTACAGGCCAAAGATATTCAGTAATATCATTATTTAGGACTGAGGATGATAAAAAATATTTTAAAGGAAACGAATCAAGTGAAACAAAATAACAAATATTAAGGATTCGTATTTCGGTTTATTCATGTCTAAAAATACCTCATAAGTAATCATAGTGGAGTAAAATTCAAGAATGATCAAAATATGGATACAATCAAAGCTAGTACCCATAATAGATATTTTGGACGAAAAATAAAAATTTAATTTTTTAGTAAATAGTGTCGTATTTGTGAATTGTGCCGTATACGTGAATAGTAACCCCGACATAAAAAGTTCTAAATTTGATAAAAATTCATATTAATATTTTGGCATAATGATATTGGAAGAAATAATATCATTTATATAAAAAAATAATATCCCTTACCTCGAAAAGATAGTACTTCTGATTGGAATATTGGATATAGAGTTGAAGAGAACTTGCACCGTATAACAACACTCAAAGTCTTAAAATACTCACAAGAATACGCTCGATAATATAGAGAGAGAAAGAGAGAGAAAACTTTAGTTTCTGGTGTGGTTTTCAATTCTAACCTAAGCACCCTATTTATAGGAAAATGCTTAGAACACCAAAGCAGAAAATTTAATATAATATAATATAAATTTTCCAAATCTTCCTACGCACACCACCAGCTGAATTCAACCAATAACACATGTCCCATAAATGAAAAAAAAACGTTTTTCTTAACTAAAATATTTTAAACTTCAAAAATTAATTATTTGGAACTTCAGAACTTCAATAATTCATAATAAATAGCCCTTTTGTCAGAAAAATTCGAACCTCATATTTTTGTCATAGGAAATTCCATTATCTACAACTTTGTAGAAGAAAGTTTTTCCAAATTCTAAACAGAAATTGACTGAAATCCATAAACGGACGATTTTACAGGCTATAATCAAATTTCAGTTAAGAAATGGGCCCACAGACATGTTTAACATGTTTTAAACAACTTTTGCAACAAAAATACTCTTCCTCCTCATATACTCATATATTCCACATTCATTGTAAAAATAGCATCATTATTATATTATAATAATATAATAATATAATAATATATTTAAATTAATTATTTTATCAAAAAAAGGTAAATTATTAATTTTCAATAATTGTCACATTAAAATTTTTTTCCATCTATGTCCACTAAAACTCAATATTTTCTTCATCATATAAATCAATAATTAATTATTCACAAATAATATTACAGAATCACAATACTGACAACCAGACAGTTCTCAGGAAAGAGGGGGCTTTCCAATAAGGATTTCTCCTTACTGGCGCGCAATTAGGTGACCAAACCTCTCCATAGACAGAACTTTCTAGACATTGCCAATAATATTATCTAATAATATTATTCAGATAATATGAATTATTGCTCTGATAATGAAAAATACTGTGTAGTGACAATTATTGAAACAACAGTAATATAAAATATCCACGTAGCAATTATTGAATCAATAAAATAAAATACTGAATAATAATTACAGTAACAATTATTGAGTAGTGCCTTCGTACGTAAGAATCTATAATTGGTGCAATACCGTGTGCTACTGTGCAACAACGCGTATTACTGTATTTTAACCACCGGGTATTCCAACAGTATTAACGTTAACAACTACGCCGTTATTTATAAACAACTTATATTTGTCATTTTTTTCATTCAATCACTTTCCGTTACGGGGCCCACAAAAGACTGCGCCGTTGTACGAATATTCCCCGACAGGAAGAATATTCTACGACCAAACGAATATTCCCCGATAACAATGAATATTTTATAACCACTTGCTTATTTAAAATATTTGCGCATTTTACCCATAACTAACCTCATTAATCAATTCAACCTTTACTATTTCAAAATAATAAATAGAGAATATTAAATTTCATTTATTAATAATTTTGGGTCTTACAGTATACCTCTTGAGATTGTTATTCAATTTAAATATCATTTATTGTTGAACCTTATTAGACTAGTGAACCCTTATTTTATTCGACTAGTCCATAGTTGATGAACGTTCTAAATTTCAGAACTCTTATTGATTTATCCAAACCAAACTTCCTTTGGTGCGGACTCTAATGTCAAACTGAGATGAACAACCCTGTATAGGGATTACTTATGTGTTAGCGTTAAGATATTGTGCACTGTATGGTACTAAGGGCTGATCCCCCTAGGTACGAGTAGAAGAGTCCATATTCTTGTGACTGTTAAAGGTTTCAAGTATAACTCTTGATAACCTAGGACATAGTTCAAGGTCTTATGACCCTCAGAAATCCTTTGATTCTTGTTATTCATTCTTGATTCAGAAGTTGAATTTTTATTCCAGAAGTCTTTGATTCACTCGCATGTTATTATATTGTTATTTCATTATTTATATTTGTGGGCAATTGTGCTCACTCTTGCGTAATAATAACATTGCAGTTAAGAACGAAAGATCCGACGAGCCTTCTACTAGTAAAGGCAAGGGAAAGATTAACAAGTGATGAAGACTTGTTGTTTTATGTGATGTTAAATTTATGTGTTAAGACTTATGTTGATGTTATGTAAGACTATAAATTATTTATGTTTCGCAGTTAAGATTTAAGGTTAGTATGACTTGGGATATTTATACTTTTCAGATGATGTAACTTCTTAAGGAGATGATTTATTTCTATCTATTTATGCTTTCATTTATTATGGGTAGATAGATATATGATGTTTGAATAGTGAACACCAAATCATGTGAAAATTAAAGTACCCGAATTTGGGGGTGTCACAAATATTGAGCTACAGGATAGAGTCTTAGACTCGATAATTACCCGATAAAGCAGTCGGTACACCGACATGTTTCAAAAATTGATCTGGACTTAGATAATTTGATTAAATATGTGTTTATTTGTGATTCAATGGTTGTTAAACATATGTGACAAAGTGATTAGGTTATGTGCTGACTGCAATAAGCAGTATTATATGTTGAGATATGTTATTCTAATCAGTAAAATGATCTTATTACTGATAGGTGTTATGTAAAAGATAAAACTAAGTTGCGAATTGTAAGCAGCGTATCAGACAAGTATCTTACCTTTGCATTTTCTTTATGCAATAGGACATGAGTAAGAATGTTTCAGAATTATATTATTACTGTACGGATTATTAACCCTATTGTTATATATATTATATACGCTCATTGATTATCAACATGTTAGTATATGGTAATTCAGATATATATTCTGTTCGTTAATTTCTATAAATGGTTATACAAGTGTTCTCACTTGGATAATCATTGTATTTAATCACATGTTGATACACCTTTGTTAATTACCCGTATATATATATATATATATATATATATATATATATATATATATATATGTTGAATTATAGATTATTGTTGAACAAGATAAAACCTTTGGTTTAGAACCCCGACAAGTATGAACATCCCGTACACGAAAAAACTTTTTATGCACCCAAGGTGGACAGAGTGAACGATAACATCGTTCTTGCATGTAGTATTGATCAATACAGGGTACAACGGGCTGATCACCCCCGTGCCCATATGTTATGACGGTTTGCGGATGAAGTTCTGCTAAACCTATTCGAAAATTAAAAACAATGTTCATAGTATGTCACCTTAACCCTAATTATAGTCATTACGTAGTTTCAAAAATTTAAAAGAGGGTTGTTATGTTATTATTATCGGTACAAATTACTTCCCAACTATTGATTTGTTGTAGAAGGGTAGTATAAAAAAAATATTTAAATTTTTCCGACTTATATATATATATATATATATAATTGCTATTACTTGATGGGCACTCAAATGCTCATCCTTGCTTAATTTAAATATTTTCAACTAAGTGTGAACAACCTGAAGGCTCTGCCAAGAACAAAGGGAAAGGGAAGATCGCTGAATGAATAATAATGTTATCTTTTGTAATAACTAGACTTTATTAGGATAATGAGGATATATATTAATTATCATGTAATGTAACAAATATTTAAAGGTCTCGTACCTGGGGATTAGACTCTGATGATATGTAAATTAAGTTGATAATTATATTATATTATTGTTATTATTATTAGTATTATTTCGCTCATAGAAATGGTATCGTGAAGTACCGAGTTCGGGTTTCAAGTACCTAGATTTGGGGGCTTTACAATTACAATACAATGGATTCTTCCAACACTCCACAAGGACCACAAATGCGACAATTTATCCAAAATGACCCAAATATCATTATATCCGAAAGTGTTGTTCTGGGTTCGAGTACAATATTTTCACGTCCTACCGGTGAGCAAAGCAAACGTACATTGACTATTTGGGATCATTTCGTCGAAATATGGATTAAAGAAGGTATTAAAAAAATCCAATGCAAAATATGTAACAACTTATTTGAAATTAAAGGAAATAACGCATTACTCCTATAAGGATCGTGAATTTTTGGACGAATATATATGTATATTTGTACGAATGAATTTTATTTAATTTTATTATTATTTTATTCATTATTATAATTATTGGTATCCATAATATGTTGAAAATATGCGATATAAATTAAGCAAGTTAGTCAATTTAATTATTATAAGTTGACTAAGAAAAAAAGTTAAGATGTATCGTGTTCAAAACCATAATATAAATTTTGAATAAGGATTTGAATATTAATACAATATTAATTTTATTTCAATATGATAAGTATGTACAGTATGTGAGTAATGTTAATTGTTGATCAATTATAGCATAGCATTAGAAAACCCTAATGTTAAATTGCTAAACCCTAATTTGAAATTCAAATAGGAATTTGAATAGTAATACAATTATAATTTAAATTGTATTTAAGAATGATAAGTAATTATGTTTATGAGATTAAGGATAAATGTTATTAGTTGTAAACCTAATTAGGGAAACCCTAACGATTAGCTAGAAACCCTAATTGTTAAGTTAAAAATCCTAATCGGTAACCTTAAATCCTAATTTATAAACCCTAATAGTGATTAGCAAACCCTAAGGGTTAAAGTTTAAGGAAAATATATGAAATGGCCAAATTTCCGTTAAAATTATGTAGAAAATTACCAAAATACCCTTTTGGATGCGAAATAACTAAAATACCCTTTACCTTATGTTTTAAGTAAAAGATATGGCAAATATAGTGAGTCACCAAGCCAAGATTTGCACATGTGATTCAAATCAACTTAAATCAGTCATCCATTAACACCTATGCCATCCATATACATTGAATCAAAAACTTAGAAACTTACAGTTAAGAAAATCCTTTATTTTGTTTCTAAGCTTAGCCAACTCTCTCTCTCTCTCTCTGTCTCTCTCCTAGACCACGAAATTTCTTGAGAAAATCAGTCAAAAGATAAGTAAGATTCACCCCATAACCATACAAGATTCAGATGAAAGGGCATAAATCAAAATTTTTCTCTAGAAGGCATAAACCCTAGTTTGGATCTTGTATGCTTAAGTAGATTTTATGTTTTGATGTTTATATATGTGCTATGATATGTTATTTGATAATCTATGATGATAAACCATGGATCTATAACAGTTAAATACAAGAAAATCCAGATTTATAAAACTGCCAAGAACCCTAAAAATGAGGTCTAACAATCAAATATCAATCTAACAATCAAATGTCAATGAATTAGTTGAATGAATATGAATATATGTTTGATTAAGGAAATAAGTTTTGTATTAAGATAGTAAGTGTTTATCTGATAATTGGTTAATACAGTAAACCGAGTTTTTTAAAATCCAATATTTTGAGTACATGATTGTTTGAGTTTGAAATTAAGCGTTACATGTTAAACTTATACGATAAGGCATATAATGTAAAACAATAAAGAATAATTTAAGGTTTTGTTTAACTAGATAATGCCGCCAAGAAGACGAAACCAAATCCAAAGAGCAAAAGAATCTATTAACAATGCAGAAGGTCAACCAGACCCAATGCAGAATTTTGCTAATATGTTAGCTCAAGCTATGCAGAATGGAGTACCAGCCGCAGGAAATCAGCCAGACAATAGGTTGGTCAACTTTAAAGACTTCAAGGCAGTAGGATCGCCAGAGTTTAGAAGGACAACTGACCCTATAGAAGCCTAAACATGGGTGAAGGAGATAGAGAAGGCTTTTGTGATTGCTAGGGTAACGGAGGAGCAAAAGACGACTTTTGCTGCCTATATGATGAAAGGGGAGGTGAATTTCTAGTGAGAGGCATATCAAACTAGGGATGGAGAAGGTGAGGTGACATGTGTGACGCCCCCAAAATTAGGTATACGTCACCCATCTTGGGTCGTCAGATATATAATACAGAATACAAATACAACTTACTAATACAACTGTCGTGTACAATACGACAAAACATAAACTATGAGTTTGAATACAAATATTATCTTCTAGAGAGTATTCATACAAAAAAGGAGTCCTCATTATATTTATTAACACACTATTACATAGAATAGTGAGGACTACTAACTAATACTATCATTCG
Organism: Panax notoginseng; assembly: GCA_016801055.1. Classification (NCBI taxonomy): domain Eukaryota; kingdom Viridiplantae; phylum Streptophyta; class Magnoliopsida; order Apiales; family Araliaceae; genus Panax; species Panax notoginseng. The sequence goes on from CM029013.1 coordinate 165,702,089, forward strand.
GATCATCACTCCGTTCCCCGACTTGCCCCAGCTACGTTCTCATTTCCTGAAGAGAACAGTGAAAGAAAGGGTGAGCTCAACTAGCCCAGTAAGAAATATTATGACTAAGATAATGCAGAATAAATTATCATTAGCCTTCAACAATGTTAAACTGATAAAATATAATAGACATCAAGTTTAACTACAGCGGAACAAGCAATCCATTAAAAGAGTCAGGTAGAAAATAAACTCTACTATCTTTTATGATTTAAAAGGTTTTTCAACACTGTTATCGCTGGGACTCAACTTAATAAAATAATCCACATCATCGAATCACCCCTGCACTACGACCAAGGATATTCGTGTATTCATTAATGGTCATGATCATGCCAACAACTGTCCATCAATGCACTACGGGCCAATGAGGACTTTTATCACATCATTTGTAACATTAAGGTCATGATTATACCGAATAATCCCTGGTCATAATCATACCAAGTCCATCTATGCACTACAGGCCATAGATGACTTTTAACATTTTATAAACATGAGGATGATGACAATGATATAAGAATTCAATAAAACAAGTTCAAGAATTAATGTATCCAAGAATTAACAACGTCCAAATTGTCAACATGATACTGCTTTGTGGAGTAAAATTCAAGAATGCTTAGAAGAATATTTTCATGAAAAGATACTGGATGAACCGCAATTATCAAGGATATTCCACAAATTTCATGGAGTATAGAAGTCAAAACTTAACCAACTGAGTATAATAAAGAATTGAATAACAAAAGAAATCACCATGCATGCGATAGACCGCACAGACATGTTATTCCAACAGAATAATAAATAATGGAACCAGGTCCGGCGTAAAACACACAGACAAGATATTCCAACAGAATAATAATAAAGACGGAACCAGGTCCGGTGTAAAATACACAGAAAGGATGTTCCAACAGAATAATAATAAAGACGGAACCAGGTCCGGTGTAAAACACACAGACAGGATGTTCCAACAGAATAATAATAAAGACGGAACCAGGTCTGGTGTAAAACACACAGACATGATGTTCCAATAGAATAATAATAAAGACGGAATCAGGTCTGGTGTAAAACACACAGACATGATGTTCCAACAGAATAATAGAAGAATGTCACCAAGTATAGGGTAGACCGCGTATACAGGTTATTCCAACAGAATAATAAGAAATGGAATAACAACAGTTCTCTTCATGAATAAGAAAGAATAACACCCCTTACCGTTTTAAAGAAGAGCTAAAATTCGGAAGTAGTTAAGTAGCAGAATACTCTTCTTCTCTCTCTATAGTTTCTCTCTCTAGAGTTCAGTGAATTCGTAAGAAATAATGAAGGAATGAGCTGCTATTTATAGAAAAATAGAATGCATAGTAACTAATCCATGAACGGTCCAGATTGATTACTTTAATCTGACGGTCCATATTTAAAGAAAAATCTTTTAAATAAAATATAATATATTCTATTTATAGAATAACTTTAATAAAGTATTCTGTTTTATATAAAAAGATGTTTCTGTTTTATTACGTTAATAATACGAATAAAACAAAACGTCATTATAGCTAAATAATTCATATTATTAACTGACAATAATTGAATCAAACTGAGTGACTTTTCACATAAGCATTAATAATCAATACCGTGTGTTACTATGCAACCACACGTATTACTGTACTTTTACTACCGAGTAGTTCAACAGTAACAATGGTAAAACTTCCGCCGTTATTTTTAATAAAATATTTTAATTATTTTCTCAATCCGACAATAATTTCGTTGTGGGGTCCACCAATGATTGTGCCGTTGTACGAATATTCCCTGTTAAAACGAATATTCCCCGACCAATCGAATATTATATAACAACTTGCGTACTTTACAAAATTTATAAATATTACCCACAACTATAACATTATATCAAATTAACTCCATAATATTCAAAAATGATATTTATAGAAAATTCATCTTTATTTATAAAAGTTGGGGTCTTACAACATGGACTAGGTTTAAGGAACTGCTCTTCGAGAATTACTTCTCGTCCAGTATGCAGGCTAGGATGGAGTTTAGGTTTTTAGAATTGAAGCAAAAAAATAAGACAGTTTCGGAGTAAGCCACAAAGTTTAATGAATTAGCTAGATTCGCTCCACACCAAATGGATTTGAAAGCAAGGAAGGAAAGAAGGTTTGAATTGGGCCTAAAACCCTGGCTCTATAATAAGGTGGCGATGTTGTAGATTAATTTTTTTGCATCACTCATGGAAAAGGCTATCATAGCCGAAGGAGGAAGTGAGGCCATGAGCCTCTACGATAAGGAAAAGAAGAATAAGGTTAAGGTCGAGGGATCTGTCAAGGTGGAAGGAAGCAGTGGAAGTGGGAGTGGAAAAAGGAACAATTCTGGAAATACGGATAATAGGCAGGGAGGTATGAAGAAGCAGGGTGAACATCGTGAAAATTGTGGAAAAAATCATTCAAGGGAATGTTTGAAGGGGAAGTTTGTGTGTTTTAAGTGCGGGTAGGAGGGACACATCTCTCCTAACTGCCCCAATCCAAGAAAGAATAGTGGGTGTTTTTGTTGTGGATGGTGAGGGATTGTCCTAAAAGGAGAGCCGATGGGGAAATGCGAATGCGGGGAAAAGCAGTGGAATGTTAGCAATAGTTGGTCCAACTCCACTAAACAAACCAACCGTAAGGACCTTCAATATGACGATTCAAGATATGGTAGCAGTCGGTGATGGAGTTCCAGGTATGAATTCGATCAACAATATTAATATATATGTTGAATCAGATATAACCTATCTTCTTTATCGTGAATTTGTTAAGATAAGTACGTTTACATTAGGAACCCTTGAATATAGATATACAAAAGATAATTTCGGGAAAAGTTTTATATTGTGACGAATAAATTGTTTGAATGGTGATTCTGGGAACATAATCCTTGTAAGAAGGAAGAATGTGAAAATCCAGAATTTTTGTATGTAATTTTAAATATTTCTTAAATTAAATAAATATTTTAGTTGATGTGTTTATTGTTAAATAAATATTTGTTTAATTTGATTATTTATTAGTTAAATAAATAATTCATGAGTTGTGAAGAATTAACTTGATTAAGTGTAATATGTTAATTAAGTTGATATTCGGTAATTTTGTATTTTGAAGTTAATTAAATTAAATAAGTATTGAATTAATTATCGTGTTTTATAGTGGTAATATTCTAATTTAATTTAATAATTAAATTAGAGAGTTGATAATAATAAAATGAATTATTATAATGTTGTTTGAATTTAATTTAGTAATTAAAAAGTGATGTACTAATTTATTAAATAAAATTATAATGAAAATTATAATTTTGTGACAAATGGATTATGTATTTTAATGTAATAAGTTGTTGTTAGCTTTAATTTAATTAAATTTGAATATGAGAATTTAATTAAATAAAGTGTGACAATAATGAATTGTTTGAATGGTGATTATGGGGATTGAATCCTTGTAAGGAAAGAAGAATGTGACAATCCAGAATTTTTGTATGTAATTTTAAATATTTATTGAATTAAATAAATATTTCTGTTAATGTGTTTATTGTTAAATAAATATTTGTTTAATTTGATTATTTATTAGTTAAATAAATAATTCATGAGTTGTGAGGAATTAACTTGATTAAGTATAATATGTTAATTAAGTTGATATTCAGTAATTTTGTATTTTGTAGTTAATTAAATTAAATAAGTGTTGAATTATTTATCGTGTTACATAGCGGTAATATTTTAATTTAATTTAATAATTAAATTAGAGAGTTGATAATAATTAAATAAATTATTATAATGTTGTTTTAATTTAATTTAGTAATCAAAAAGTGATGTACTAATTTATTAAATAAAATTATAATAAAAATTATAATTTTGTGACAAATGGATTATGTATTTTGATGTAATAAGTTGTTGTTAGCTTTAATTTAATTAAATTTGAATATGAGAATTTAATTAAATAAAGTGTGACAATAAACTGTATAGTAAGTGAGTTACTAAAATAAGTTAAAAGGAGTTTTAAATGAGTTTTACCAAACAAGGCTTAAGACTTGTTAATCCTTATTTTTAATTTTGTTTTGCCAAACAAACTTTAGTGGCTTTTGAATTTAAAAAAAAGCATAACTGATATGTTATTAAGTAAGGGTATTATATACTTGTCAGTTTTTTATGTAATAATATGTATTAGTTATAATATATCAATTGTTTTACGTAAAGTTAGAAGAGAGAAAAAAAAAAGAAAACAAGAGAGAAAAGATTAAAAGAACAGAGAAGGAGGAAGAAGAGAGAAAAAATTTCTCTGTGAGTTTGAGCAAACCAAGAAGGATTCTATCATCTTCTCTAGCTAAACTAGCAACCAAGGTATAATCTTAGTTTTTCTAATGTTTTAGTTTTTTTTATGAAAAGTTCACTGTAAAATTTATTTGGATAATTAATTATTGATTATATGGTTGTATATATTAATTTATTGATATACACTGTTTTTATATGTTTAGTATATGATTTAGAGTAGGATAATCCATGAAAACATGATTTATGTTAAGAAATTATGTTTATAGAAAAATACAGATATGTATATTTGATGTGGCTTATTTTAGAATCAAAATTGATATTAAATTCATGATATAAAGTGTAAAACGATTTTTGAATGTGTAAATAAATGAAAAAAACGAAAATAATGGGTTTTAAACTAACTATTTTGGTTGAAAAACGAATTCACAATGATTAGTTTTGCTAAGAATGTAAAAAAGTGAAGAAATAGTAAAAATAGTAAATTTAAAGATTATAATTTTGATGTTTATACTATTTATATGGTTAGAAATATGTTAGAAACATTAATTTATGTTTTTGTAAAGTTTATGTGTTTTTTATGTGTTAAATTTGTTGTTAGAAAGGAGTTTTTATGCCAATTTGGCTTTGTTTTGTGTTCTTCACGAACATTGTCTGCATGGAACTGTGTCGCGGCGTCGCAGCACCAGTTCTATAAAGAAACTGGGCGCTGCAGCGCCACTCAGTGCCTGTTGATGAGTACAGGCGCTGCAGCGCCAGCCAGCGCCGTAGCGCAAATTCTGTGCGTAAATAGAAGCGCTGTAGTGCCAGCCAGTGCCGCATCGCTGGTCCTCAGTGCAAACTGGGGCGCTGCAGTGCTAGTTAGTAGTTTGACCCAGAAATTTGATATACAATTCTATAATTGTTAATATAGTGTGATTTTATAAAATGTAATTAATCATATTTTGGTATTGTTAAATACTAAATATGAAAATTATTATTAGTAATTAATGAGTTATGTGATAACTGAAGATTTGTGTTATTGCATTAAAAATATGGTTTAATCGCCAGTCCTCAATGCAAACTGGGGCACTGCAGTGCCAGTTAGCAGTTTGGCCCAGAAATTTGATATACAATTCTATAATTGTTAATATAGTGTGATTTTATAAAATGTAATTAATCATATTATGGTATTGTTATAATACTAAATATAAAAATTATTATTAGTAATTAATGAGTTATGTGATAACTGAAGATTTGTGTTATTGCATTAAAAATGTGGTTTAATCATGTGGTAAAACCTAATACCAAAGGGTTGTAAATGAAATAGATATTCAGTTATGTACCAGGAACATGTGGTAACTAATTATGTCATAACGATATGTGTATAAGATATTTGGGAACGTGAGTCATAACTGTTTAGCAGGCAAGTTCCTAAACCTTACTTCTTTACATTGAGCAAGTTCTCTAACCCTAACCTTGTTTAAGCAAGTTCTTGAAATCTGTTGAGGAAAGTTTTTAATCTTGTTTCTTTGTTGGAAATTGTAACCTTAGCTTACCATCTTGTTCGAGCAAGGTTTATTCTGTCTTTTCAATGCTTTGAACTATATTCTTAAAGCATGAACTTGTTGTTTTATAATATTCATTTATTGTTCATAACTACTTTATCTTACGTTGTTGTTGAACCTTTGCATTGTCATTACATTTTTAAATCAACTAATCCTTAGTTGATGTACGTTAAACTCTAAATTACCCTTGACACTTATCCAAACCAAACTTTCTTTGGTGCGGACTCGTACATTAAAACTGAGATGAACAACCCTATTATAGGGGATTATTTACGTCAAAGCGTTAAGATGTTTGTGCACAATACATGGTACGAAGGGTTGATCCCCCTAAGTATGAGAAGAATGTCCATATATGTTGGGTAAAATATATATACGCACAACACTCAAGTATACGTGGTCAACAAGTAATAAAATGATAAGTCAAGTATCGTTCCCACAGAGATTAGCAAGAAATTAACCCTCACAATTACTAGTTTCTTATTAATCCAAATTTTATTAAACTAAACAATTTAAGAATTATAACTAAAAATATTAAAATACTAAAAATACCAAACAATCATCAAACCCTAAAAACTGAATTTTTAAACAAATATTAGAGAATTAGGCTTACAACTTCACTCCAAGCATTACTCTGATTATTACACCTTATTCCAGTTTAATTCACTATCCCAGTTTGTTAATCAAAAACACTCAAGTAGAACTAGCCACCTCTCGATGCACTAATACCATATTAACTCAAATCCACAAATTAGATAGAATTAAGTTAAACACCTTAATTAACTAACTCACTATATCTCTATGTGAATTACAATCAAAGAAAGTTTAAGTTCTAGTTCTCTATCCGATTACATGCGACGCTAGGCATATCTCTACCCTAACATTCATCAAGATTCCATTCATTCACAGAATTCAAGAACACATGCTATATTGACTAGGTCTAGATTCGTATTTCATCTCTCGAGTTCATACGATTCCACATAAAATTGGTGATCAAGCAATTTATAGATTCAAGCACAAATCAATATAGATAAACTGAATGATAGCTTATTAAACTGAAAATCAAAGATTACATAATTATCGTTCAACCCAAAGATCCATTATAAGCCTAATAAAGAATTTAGTTCATCGTCAATGAAATAAAAACTGAATTAATTAAAGTAAACGTCATCCCAATTATAGAAATTAAACTAAAGAAGAAGAATAAATCCAGAACCACCCTTCTCTCCAGCCTCAATATGCAATTGTTGTGAAATATCCTTCAAAGTCTTTCTCCAATGCTTTTACTCAAAAATCTATCTTCAATGTTGTTAGTTGCTTGTATCATCTTTCAATCTTGTTGTTTGTTGTTAACTATATGACTAAGACATGTATTCTAACTCTAATTTCTCGCCTAAACGAGTTCCAATCCGAGCCAATCACTAATCTTCATGTTTGTTACAGCAATCCATAAGGCAACAGGACACTGATCTCCCGTACCCCTGCCCCGACGGGGTTTTACTTTGTAATTAGCCCACCCCGGCGGGCATGTCCGCTGCTAACTTTCCAGCACCCCCCGCCCCGGTGGGGGTTTTGCATAGAGAAAGCCCGCCCCGGTTGGCTACTATTCTGTTATTTTATCCACTTTAGGTCTAAACTTGCCAAGTTACTTTCACCCTTTTAGTCAAATTACCGCGCCACCATAACTAAACATGAAATATCACTAAACAAGTAAAAACGAAACATAAACACAAAGAATTAACACCGTTTAAGCTCGAATTAGACGCCGATTCGTAGGTATAAAACCCACTTATCAAAATCCCCCAAACTTAAACCGTGCTAGTCCTTGACCACGAAACAAAACAAACATGCTATGCAATGCAATGCAATGAGATATAATGCATCTAATCTATATGCCTACGAATCCAGCAGTCATCATAGAATCAAATTTATTATCCGGCCTCAGAGAAATCAAGCAAACTCAATAATACTTCATATCAAAACTAATCAATAATTCCCATCACTCATCAAATCTTAAACTGTTATTACTGGTATGCAATATTCAAATTTAATACACAACAAGCTTCTTAGAAGGCATCATATAGTGTAAATTTGAGAATTTCAAAAACAGACAAGATTCAACTAAAATCAAACATTCACCAAAATTAAGGGTCCAAATAGGGTACTTATGCTTACTTTTTCATTCACGGGGGCTCTTTGCTCTCATTTCCCGTTTTATTCTTCTTCTTTTTTTTTTCAAATAGTGGGTGCATTTTACGCTCCATCTCACGCCTGTGTTTATGGGGAGTGCGTTTCACGCTCCTTCTCGACCCACGACAAGATTCAATTATTCATCTCAAGAAGGTTCCCAATTTTTTTGGCTTTTTTTTAAGAAAGCTTATATACCCCACTTTTTCCCCCAAACTTAGGTTCTTGCCTAATTCTTCGCCTTCACTGCCTATCCTTGCCATTCTTTTATTTAAACTATCATTAACCTTTAGAGAATCCTTATGTATCAATTTGAACTAGATCAATCCTCATACGTGTTATTAACGTGCTAACCTTATTATACCAGTTTCACACATGAAAAAGATCCAATTCATAACAGAAAATTACATCACAGTTCTAATATTCAGTACCGTACTTGTCTACTTAATCCCAATCTCATCATTGGCCAAAATAACATGAAATATATCAAACCGCTGGACACAATACTTAACTAATTTTTTTTATATATGATAAACATAACATGATTGAAACTGAAAAGAACTATTTACAATTCTATACTATTATGCACTAATTCACTACATGAATGCAAACATTTAATTATCCTAAACTAAACATGAAACATATGCAAAGTTAACTAATAAAATTAAACATACAAACATAAAAATTAACAAACTCCCCCAAACTTGAAAACTACAATGTCCTCATTGTAAAGAACAAAGCAGTAAATGTATGACGACTTCCCTGTAATTGCCTAAGCTAGAGGTGGTGGCGGCTGATGTTCTTCATCTGCATCACTGGGTGGAAACCTTGGCATCGGGACTGGCTGCTGGTATGGGAATTACACATTGGGATTGAAACTCTGGAGCGTCGCGTTTAATGAGGCAAAGGACATATTCATGGCCTCGAACATATGGTCCTGCTTCGCTGCGAGTCTCCGTATCTGTCATCGGGCATCCTTGTTGTACCCATCCATTTGTCTTTGGAGGTTCTGAAATTGAAGGCTAGATGTAGCATCAGATTGTGGTATCGCCTCCGTTCCTTGCTCGCCCATCGTCTCATCCCCCTGGAACTTATTGTCATTCGAGGTGTCTTCAGCTTTAGCCTCATCCTCCGAGGCTGGTGGAAATATGAATCTAATTCCTCTACGGTGCGATTTGCCCCCTGGCCACACTGAATATCGCGCAATCATCCTTGTATCTAACGTCTGAAGCGGCATCTGGGTGGTCTCATCATCGAACCATCGTACTCCCGCCTGTCTGCACAACCCACAAATGAGCGATGGGTGTGGCAAGCCGCCAGAGAATGGTCCTCGCAAGCATCTTCAGATAGAAAAATTGATTATAGCACCCACATCGATGATAAAATCTTAGACAACGGCATATAAAAGCAATGCCTTCTCCTTGGGTACATCTGACGTATGTGTGGATGGAAACAGCTTAGCGCACACGAACGCATACCATATCTTTCCGTACCGAGATTCTTACTGTGGAAGACAATGCTCCCTTTTCGGCCTTTGATCCATGTTGTACCCGACTTTGTCATTTCAGTCACAATAGCCTCATAGTCGGGATCATGGTCATGCAAGTAAGCGTACTAGCAATGTCTAGGAGCTCTTAATTCGTAGTACATGTTGACGGTGTCGGCACTGAAAGGAACTAACCTACCCCAGACAAATACTGTGAATGGGGCATTATCCTCTACGTTGGCCTAGAATTCTTTTACCACATTCACAGCTGCGGCCTCGGGCTCTTTCGTAAACTTATTCCAACCTTTCTTATAGATTTGTTGTATCATTTCACCGTCGACATGTTCAGGTGCCAACCCCCACTCTGGTGTGAGTGCTTTTGTCACAAGGTAGTCGTAACAGTCGGCGGCGGCGACACTTATAAATTTTTTCCTGTCAAAGGCCCTTGTTTGTGGCGTGGTCCCTGAACTCTCTCCACGTTGTCGTTTTGAAGTCGGTTTAGGTGCCATTGAATTTGGAATTGGTGAGCTTCAACTTAACTTCTTTTTTTTCAAAACTCCACTCAAGCAAACCGTCGAACACTTGGCGTGCTAGGCTTACAATTCCCCCAAACTTAGTGATCTTGCTTCTAATATGGTGATAGACATTGAGAAATTGTATGACAAACTACTCACTCTCAGTATATCTCCAAATTTGTTGATTATCCTTTCCCTTTGTCCTGCAACAATCCACTCAATAAGAACCCTGCCCTTAAACTTCTGAATTGGTGTGAATTGAGATGGTTAGAGTGTGTGGTGAAGGAATGGTTTTATAGAGAGGAGGTGATGTAGAGAGTTATGGGTTGAAGTAGTGGGAAAGTGTTCTAATGTAGTGGGGAGATGGGGATTAAGTTGCTTAGATAGTGGATTGAGAGTGTATAGGAGTAGTGGGTTATAGTTTCACGTTAAGAAAAGTGGAGGAGGTGGTAACTATTTGCTCTTTAACAACAAAAATTGTCTCTTCAGATTCCGTACCCCCACCCCGGTGGGGGGGTATTAAGCCTTGGAGGCCCGCCTCGGTGGGCATGTAGTCTGTTAGTGAGATCAGTACCCCCGCCCCGGCGGGGGGTATTAGGCTTATAAGGCCCGCCCCAGCTGGCATATATTCTTCTATTGGTATTAAGACCCCCCGCCCCGGCGGGGGTGTCATGCACAAGAGGGCCTGCCCCGACTGGCATGCCTTCTGCTAGTTGACTAGAATTTCCCATTTCCTTACATCCTTTTCATATCCATTCGCTTTTTTGTTACCTGAACCATCTGTAAACATGAATATAAGTCAATATTGAGCAAATTAAGCATGGAAGGTAAGATTATTTAAAAAGTATAACTTAACTAACTACTTAATGAACTTATTCTATACTAATTATTATTCTAAACTATAATTTGACTAGCATGAATGAAAATACTGAGAATAAAAGTGAAATTGGGTTGCCTCCCAATTAATGCTTGATTTTAAGTCTTTCAACCTGACTACTCCCTGTTTATGGTGCGTCGGCAAGTGTGATTGCGAAGACATCCCAATTGGATTCGCCACCCCAATAATGCTTCAACCGTTGACCGGTGACCTTGAACGTCTCTAATGGATTCCTAATGTATAGTTCAATGGCACCATTTGGGAACACCCTTTTGATAGAAAATGGATCCGACCACCTCGATTTTAACTTTCCTGGGAACAACCACAATCTTGAATTGAACAATAGTACTGATTGTCCCTGTTCTAACGTTCTCTGCATGATTTTCTTGTCGTGCCATTTCTTGACATTTTCTTTGTACAACTTCGAGTTCTCATAGGCTTGAAGTCTGAATTCATCAAGTTCAATTAATTGAAGTAGCCTCTTTTCACCTGATGCTGCTTTATCGAAGTGAAAGTAGTATGCACACAAGCTAATCATATTTGATGATAAAGCATACACTTTGTAACAATCTTATTTATTTATTAATAAAAAGTATTAATTTATTAAAGGCTTTTAATTATCTACATGATGTTGTTTTTAATATGTGATAAACTCATAGTTTTAAGCAATACTTTTAGAATAATGATGATGATCATTCTAATGAGATCTAAATTCTTAGAAAGCTTAAAACTAAAATAGTTTCCAAACGTTGGATTACTAAATTGGGGATTAGTGAATTCGGATAGATTGGTACATACGTTGCTTGCTCATTGGATGAGGATGATTGAGCTCATGATCATTTGTGTGGAGACACTAAAGCAAGTATGTAGGTGCTTATTAAAGAATAAGTTCACTGAACGTGGCTCGCTAAGGAATACCTAATGGATTTTTGCTTGTATGTCAATAGGAATTCCTGTAGTGATAGTAGTACAAGTGATCCTTAGACTTGAGATCATCATAGTATCTTGTGTATGATGAGTTATACTTTGACTTATTCCTTAAGACCCTTAGGGTATATCAAAGGGTATGCTTGGGTATAATAAGTTGTACATGAAGATAATGTATGATCAATAAAGAATCTACCGCTTTTAGTAAAAGAAGAGAAATGTCCTATGTGATTCGATAAATGACAACCCAGTAGTCCTTGGCCAAGGCAAAATGAAATTCGAAAGGAGTTTCTAATTTGCATTATTTGGAGTTGTGCATTTAAGGATCGAAATACATATAATTAAATAAATAAGACTTGACAGTAATTTCATGTCCTATATTTAATTGGGACATTGTATGGTGGAAGAATTAAATTGTACGGTAACTATTTACTCAAAGGTTCTTTTATGATTAATGTTGAAATCTATATTATCTGACAAATCGTTAATCGCTAGGGAGGCTTATCCCTATTGTAGAATAAATATTATTTATTTAAATAAATTAATATTTTAATTTATTTATTTAAATAAGATTAGAATTGTTCTAATTGATTTATTCACAACCGGTTTAATATGGAGAACCTAAAGGCTCACACCATAAAAGAAAGAATAATTATTTAAGAAGTTAATGGCATAATCGTAATAATAAGTTAATTATATCTAATTTAATATATGGTGATAGAATAAATTAAATAGCTTAATATTTATTATTTAAGATTTTGAAAATATTAAATATAAATTAATAAGAAGAGTCTTATTATTATTGTTACTAATATTATTATTTAATTACTAAAGGAGTTTGAGAATTAATTAATAAAAGTACTCTCATATATTCCTAATAAGATTAGGAAGTAAATTAATTGAAAGATTTTAATTAATTATTCCTAATAAGATTGAGAGCATAATTAATTAAAAGAATTTAATTAATTAAAATAAAACTCAATTTCTTAATTGTTAAGGATGGTTGCCCACATCTATAAATAAGAAGAGTCTTATTATGAGTGATAGAGTTGTTGATTTTTCACAACATACATAATTCTAATTGTTGGAGATTACGCTCTTTTTCTATAGAGATAGAAAACTAGGGTTTTGCCAAACACCCTTCTTCTTGAATATTTCTTCTTCCTTGGTGGATCACCTCTAGAGGCCAAACACTTGGGTGGCTAACGTTGATCAAAGGAAGGAACCAAACCCGGTGGATTCAAGTTGAACGCGAAAAGGATTGGAGGTGAACTTGTACTTGAGGAAGCTCGAATCTTTAAGGGTATGATTCTTGTTCTTCATATCTTTTCGTTTAATTAATAATTGTGCATAAAGGATGATCCGGGTATATGATTTGTAAAATTTAAAACTCTATTTTTCCACGTTTCAGCTTATTTTGTGCAATTTGATTACGTTCATGAATATTACAAACCTAATAGTGGCATCAGAGCCAAACTTTTATGTGAATTATTAATTATTTGATTTGATATGTATGTTGATATGTGTTTAGAACAATTTAATTGGGCATAATTTGTTGTAAAAAATTTATTTAAAAAAAAAAAAGAGGCCGAAATGTTTTTTCCCAAAGCTTGTTTTTTTAAAAAAAATATTGATCATGCGTCATCCACGTGATATCTTGGCATCACATAATATATATATATATATATATAATACTCTTAATTATTTTATAATTAAAATAAAAAAAAGTTTATTTTAATCTTAAAATAAAAAAGTTTATTTTAATTTTAAAATTAGAATTTACTGCTAACTAATTAGAGTTGGAATTGGATTCCATGATAACTAATTGGAGTTGAAATTGGATTCCATGTTTTCTTAAATAAAGGAGTTTATTTAGATAGGAAATAAGATTTCATATTATTCAAAATAAAAGAGTTTATTTGTGAATAGAAAAGAGAATCTTAATTTTCTTAAATAAAGGAGTTTATTTAAATATGGAATAAGATTTCATATTATTCAAAATAAAGTAGTTTATTTGTGAATAGAAAAAAGAATAAGTGTTTCCTTTAAATAAATGAGTTTTTTTTTTACTTGGAATTGGATTCCATAATTAATTAAAATAAAGGAGTTTATTTTGATTAAAATAAAATAGTTTATTTTATTTAAAATTGGATAAATTAAAATAACAGAGATTTATTTTGATTTCATTTAGATTAAAATAAAGGAGTTTATTTTGATTCAAAATTAGATTTTATGCTAACTAAATTTGCCCATTAAATGATATCAATATATATATTGAATGCTTATTATTCATGAGATGAATGTTATTTATTGATGCATATGGCGATGTGTATGATAATAAATGAGATTGATTATAGACTATTGACCAATGTGATTGAATTTTATTTTAGTTGGATGCATAAATGTATGGGTTTTATTAAATGGGGTCTGCGTACCTCATCTTCTCTAATTTTTTTTAATGTAAATTCTATCTCCCTCCTATGTACTTCCCCTTGACTGCTGATCAAGATTTCTATTTATATTAAATAGTTTTGTAATAGGAATAATAGTTAGAATTAATTTTGAAGAATTAGAGATCAAGGGGCATGGAGTGCTTGAAGACCAATTTGTAATGGAGCTTGGGTTTAAATGTAATAGTTATATTTAAATATTAATTCTTGCACCCCTAAGTTTGACCTTTTGGTTCACTTGGTGGCTCTAGTGAATCAAACTAGAATAAAGTCCATAATCAATCCGGGTAGAATATAATATTCTATATGTGCATGCTTATACTATATATATATATATATATATATATATATATATATATATATATATATATATATATATATATATATAATGCAAACATGCTTCACATGTTAATTAATATGACGCGTATTTTATATATATATGTGCATGCGCGCTAAACAAGATGAGACAAATTAATAACAAACCCCTCAAATTTTTTATATTAAGTCCTAAGCGTTCAAAGATATTTGGAATATCGAACTTCGCCTTTTAGCATGATAAAATTAATAGAGTATTAAATATTTAATATGAGTTTGTTGTGTCACCACAAGGCAAGTATTAAGTATTTAAGATGTTAATTTATCACATTTGATGCTTATAAAGAAAATTGAACAATATTATTTTGTTGTGTCACCACAAGGACAATATTTTTTTTTTTTTGAATATATGGAGTGCTAGGTTGGACTTAACTTAAATCATTTTAGTTCGGATGTGCACACACTTGACCATTATGATCTAAGAGGCAAAATACAAGGAGTTACATAGTTGATGTAATTGACAAGCGTTGTCTACCTATTTATTTATATATAGTTTATTGTGTCACCACAAGGCTATATACATTTGAAATGGGATCCTTATTCTCACTAGCAAATCTTTAATTAGATTTTGCCGAACTATATAATTGAAGGTAATATAGTTTGAAGAAAATAGTGACAGATACCAATTTAAAACAAGACCTAATTTATTTTGGTAATTAATAAAAGAATGTATGTTAAAATGTTGTTAATTATAAATTCATTTATAGAATTTTATAATGTCTAAATTACTATCATTGTGAAGCATATTAGATGCTATTTAACTAGACCGAATTAAACGGATTGGTTAAGGAATTTGAGAATAGTTCTCATGGCTGAAAAGCTATCTTATGTCCTTAATATGCCTATCCCTACAATGGTTGCAGACAATACCTCTGAGGAAGAGATTGTTACTTTTAGAAAGTGACAAGATGATGCACAGTTGGCTCAATGCATCATGCTTGCATCCATGAGTAACAAGCTTTAGCGTCAACATGAAACTATGGATGCTCTTACTATATTCCTGCACATCAAGTAGTTGATGGTGAGGAAAGTAGGACTGATAGATATCAGATATCTAAGGAGCTCTTCCGATCTAGAATGACCGATGACACTATAGTACAGATAAAAGTTCTTAACATAATCAATTTGATTGATCAATTAGGACAACGGGTTTTGTCATGGATAGAGAGTTGAGCCAAGATTTGATCTTGCACTCACTCCCGGACTACTTTCACATTTGTTGTGAATTTTTTACATGAACAAGCTAGATATCAACCTCGCTGATTTGCTTAACATGTTGAAAATGTTGAGAGTCACTTTTCAACCAAGAAAGACCATGTCTTACTAGTAAGGGCCAAAGGATCTTCTGAAAAGAAGAACGATTCAAAGAAGGTAAATAGAAAGGCAAAAACAAAGGACAATAAGAACAAAACTGATACGGATAGCAAAGGAGTTTGCTTCCACTACAATAAGCCTGGACACTGGAAAGAAACTGCAAGAAGCATTTTGCAGAGGCTAACCAAAAGAAGCTTAGTGAAGTTTCGGTTACAAATATAATTTTGTTCATTATTTAAAATAAATTTTTCTTTAAGTCAAGGTTCTACTTGGGTATTGGATACCGGCTTTGATTATCATAAATATAGATTTATGAAGGGACCAAGCAGAAGTAGAAAGCTAAACAAAGATAAGTGATCCTATGCGTGGGAAAAGAAGCAAAGGTTGTTACATTAACCATAGAAACTTATAGTTTAGCATTGCCTACGGACAAATCTATTAAGTCAATAAGTTGTTATTGTATTTCAGTTCTCGTTAGAAACATTATTTCCATTTTATTGTTGGACAATGAAATTTTTGATATTATATTTAAGAACAATTGTTGTTCTATTTATAATAACAATATTTTGTATAGAACTGAAATATTACTTAATGGATTTTTTATACTTGACTTACATGAAAAATAATTTTGCAAATTAAACAAACTAGTATAAGAAAAGGGGATGATCATTCAAAGAGTTGAATGTGTGTATTTACTAAAATACAAGTGTGAATTATTTGAAAGGTTCAAAGAATTCAGAAGTGAAATAAATTTGAAAAGTATTAAGATTCTTTGATTAGATCGAGGAAGGAATACTTGTGCAATAAGTTTCTAGATCATCTCAAATGGTTTTCTCACAATGGACGCCTCCTGATACGCAATAATTGATTGATGTATCTGAAAGGAAAAATCGTACCTTGTTGGACATGGTGCGGTCCATAATAATTTTACCGACATTCCAGTATCCTTCTGAGATAATGTCCTAGAAATGACTACATATCTACGAAAAAGGTAACCTCAAAATCCGGCCCCAAGAGTCCATAAAAGTTATGGACAGGGAGAATTCCTAATCTTAAGTATGTTAAGATAAGAGGTTGTCCAACTTATGTGAAAAGGTTTCAAAGGATAAGCTTGGGACAAGATTTGACAAGTACAGATTTTTGGGACATCCTAAAGTAAGTTTAGGGTATGTGTTCTATAATCCTACTTAGCAAAAGGTGTTTGTTGCGAAACACGCTACCTTCTAAGATAAAGGTGTTTATCATTAAAGGGGCTGGTGGGAGGATAATAGATCTTAAAGAGTTCAAGAACCACAAAACACTAGAAGTCAAATAAGAGGAACCTGTAGATAAACCTATTATACCACAACCGAATCGTAAATCTGGAATAGTACTGAAGATACCTAGGAGGTATGGATTCATCATAGATGATGATGATGAGGTACACATCATGGAAGATGATGATCCAGTTACATACGATGAGGTAAGAGTTGTAGACACTCAGAGAAATGGATTAAAGCAAGCTTCTCAAATATGGAACATTCGTTTTGATTAGATAATCAAAAAGGTTTGATTTTATCAAAAATAAGAATGAACCTAGTGTGTACAAAAGGGTCAGTGGGAGCGCCGTGACATTCTTAATATTATATGTTGATATACTATGGATTAGGAATGACATACTAATGCTATAATCAGTAAAGATAAAGTTGTCTAAATATTCCTCCATGAATGATTTGGGAAGAGTATCTTAATTGGGAATACAACTCTATATAGAGAGATTTAAGAGGATGCTCGACTTAACCTAAGGAACATATATTCATTTGATGCTAAAGTCGTTTAACATGGAAAACTCCAAGAAATGTCTCATGTTAATGAGCCATGGAGTGTATCTCTCTTAATAGTCCCCATAGACTCCTGAAAAGAGAGATCACATGAGTGACAATCATGTATGCAATGAAATATACGAGACCTGATGATGATCAGTCATATTCTGGAGAAGATAATTGTGTAGTGAATTGGAAAGGTTTCAAATAGCAAAGAGTTGCTGGTTTAGTGATAAAGACAAAGTATATAGCTATAAATGAAGCTACAAGTTGATTGTTTGGATGAAAAGTTCATTACAAAACTAGGAATAGTTCCTAAGTCTCATCTTGGATATAAACATGTGTTGTGGCACTTTCATTTGATAAAAGGAATCATTGAAAGATGAGAAATCACTATAGAGATAGTGGACTCTCAAGAACAACATTACATATCAATTAACTAAAGCTTATCTAATAGCAGGATAATCGTCAGTTAGAGAAGAAAGGTATGAGATACCATGGCGATTTACTTTAGTGCAGGTGGGAGATTGAAAGTAGTATGCACACAAGCCAATCATGTTTGATGATAAAGTATATACTTTGTAACAATCTTATTCATTTATTAATAAAAAGTATTAATTTATTAAAGGCTTTTAATTATCTACAAGATGTTGTTTTTAATATGTGATAAACCCATAGTTTTAAGCAATGCTTTTAAAATAATGATGATGATCATTCTAATGAGATCTAAATTCTTAGAAAGCTTAAAACTAAAATAGTTCCCAATCGTTGGATTACTAAATTGGGAATTAGTGAATCCGGATAGATTGATATATACGTTGCTTGCTCATTGGATGAGGATGATTGATCTCATGATCATTTGTGTGGAGACACTAAAGCAAGTATGTAGGTGCTTATTAGAGAATAAGTTCACTGAACGTGGCTCGCTAAGGAATACCTAATGGAGTTTTACTTGTCTGTCAATAGGAATTTATGTAGTGATAGTAGTACAAGTGATCCTTGGACTTGAAATCATCATAGTATCTTGTGTATGATGAGTTATACTTTGACTTATTCCTTAAGACCCTTAGGGTATATCAAAGGGTATGCTTGGGGATAATAAGTTGTACATGAAGATAATGTATTATCAATAAAGAATCTACCGCATCTAGTAAAAGAAGAGAAATGTCCTATGTGATTCGATAAATGACAACCCAGTAGTCTTTGGCCAAGGCAGAATGAAATTAGAAAGTAGAATCTAATTTGCATTATTTGGAGTTGTGCATTTAAGGATCGAAATACATATAATTAAATAAATAAGACTTGACAGTAATTTCATGTCTTATATTTAATTGGGATATTGTATGGTGGAAGGATTGAATTGTACGGTAATTATTTACTCAAATGTTCTTTTATGATTAATGTTAAAATCTATATTATTTGAAAAGTCGTTAATCGCTAGGGAGGCTTATCCCTATTGTAGAATAAATATTATTTATTTAAATAAATTAATATTTTAATTTATTTATTTAAATAAGATTAGAATTGTTCTAATTGATTTATTCACAACCGGTTTAATATGGAGAACCTAAAGGGTCACACCATAAAAGAAAGAATAATTATTTAAGAAGTTAATGACATAATCATAATAATAAGTTAAGTATATCTAATTTAATCTATGGTGATAGAATAAATTAAATAGCTTAATATTTATTATTTAATATTTAAAAAATATTAAATATAAATTAATAAGAAGAGTCTTATTATTATTATTACTAATATTATTATTTAATTCCTAAAAGAGTTTGAGAATTAATTAATAAAAGTACTCTCATATATCCCTAATAAGATTAGGAGGTAAATTAATTAAAAGATTTTAATTAAGTATCCCTAATAAGATTGTGAGCATAATTAATTAAAGGAATTTAATTAATTAAAATAAAACACAATTCCTTAATTGTTAAGGAGGGTTGCCCACATCTATAAATAAGAGGAGTCTTATTATGGGTGATAGAGTTGTTAATCTTTCACAACATACGTAATTCCAATTGTTGGAGAGTACGCTCTTTTTTTATAGAGATAGAAAACTAGTATTTTGTCAAACACCCTTCTTCTTCAATATTTCTTCTTCCTTGGTGGATCACCTCTAAAGGCCAAACACTTGGGTGGCTAACGTTGATCAAAGGAAGGAACCAAACCCGGTGGATTCAAGTTGAACGCGAAAAGGATTGGAGGTGAACTTGTACTTGAGGAATCTCGAATCTTCAAGGGTATGATTCTTGTTCTTCATATCTTTTCGTTTAATTAAAAATTGTGCATAAAGGATGATCCGGGTATATGGTTTGTAAAATTTAAAACTCTATTTTTCCACGTTTCCGCTTATTTTGTGCAATTTAATTGCGTTCATGAATATTACAAACCTAACACGAAGTTGAGCTTCTGAATTGCCCAATAGGCTTTATGTTGTAACTCCATAGGTAGGTGACGTGCTTTTCCGTAAACCAACTGATATGGTGACATCTCAATTGGCGTCTTGTAAGCTGTCCTGTAAGCCCATAATGCATCATCCAATCTGAGAAACCAGTCTTTTCTATTCGGGTTTACTACCTCTCTAAGATTCTTTTCACCTCCTTGTTCGAAACTTCAGCTTGCCCACTTGTTTGGGGATGATATGTCGTCGCCGCATTATGGTTGACCCCATATTTCGGCAAAAGAGCTGTAAACGATCTATTGCAAAAGTGACTACCCTCATCACTTATAACAGCTCTTGGCGTGCCAAATCTTGTAAAAATATTCTTTTGGAAGAACTTAAGAACCACTTTGGCATCGTTTGTGGGGAATGTTACGGCTTCAACCCATTTTGATACATAGTCAACCGCAATAAAGATGTATTAATTAATGAACGATGTCGGAAATGGCCCCATAAAATCAATGCCCCAAACGTCAAAAATTTCAACTTCTAAGATAGTTTGTAATGGCATCTCATTCCTTTTCGATATGTTACACACCCTTTGACATCTATCACAGCTTTTTACGAACTGGTGGGCATCCTTAAATACTGTAGGCCAATAGAACCCTGCTTGAAGAACTTTCGCCGCTGTTCTCTCACTTCCATAATATCCCCCGTATACAAATGCATGACACTCGTGCAATATATTCTTCACCTCTGTGACGCCCCCAAAATAGGTATACAACACCCATTCTGAGTCGCCAAACACATGGTACATAAAGCAAACTACAACTTCAATAATACAAATGTCGTGTGAAATACGATAATACATACTGTGAGTTTAAATATAAATATTGTCTTCTAGACAATATCCACACTCAAATAAGTCTTCATTACAATTATTCAAACACTATTTTACAGAAATAGTGAGGACAGCTAAAACATCTTTCTAAAACCATTACTCCATACCCCGACTCGATCCTGCTATGTTCTCGCCTCCTGAGAAGAAAAATGGAACAAAAAGGAAAAGAGTAAGCTCAACTAGCCCAGTAAAGAATATTATGACTAAGATAATATACAACAAATTATCATTAGTCTTCAACAGGGAAAAATCTGATAAAATATAATAGACAATAAATTTTAGATCAACAACTGCAGCGGAAACAGAAAACCATTAGAAGAGTCAAGTAGAGAATGAGTTCTACTATTTTCTAAGATTTAAAAGTCCATCATCAATATTTTATCCCTGTAACAACAATCAATAATCATCTTTAATCAAATATTCATATTTGCACTATAGGCCAAAGATATTCATTTGTATCACCAGTCGGTCATGTTCATCTCAACACCTATTCATCTTTGCACTACGGGCCAAAGATATTCATCAGTTAATCATTCGTCTTTGCACTACAGGCCAAAGATATTCAGTAATATCATCATTTAGGACTGAGGATGATGAAAAATATCTTAAAGAAAACGAATCCAGTGAGACAGAAGGACAAATAGTAGGGATTCGTATAACAGTTTATCCAAGATCAATAATACTTCATAATAATCAATTGTGAAACAGAATTCAAAAATAAAGATCAAAACATGGATACAATCAAAGATAGTAACCATAATAGACATCTTGGACAAAAAGAAGAAAAATTCATTTTTTGGTAAATAGTGTCGTATTCGTGAGAAGTGCCGTATATGTGACTAGTGTCGTATACGTGAATAGTAACTCCGACACAAAAAGTTCAAAATTTGATAAAAATTCATAACAATATTTCGGCTTAATGATATTGAAGAAATAATATCATTTATGAAAGAAAATAATATCCCTTACCTCAAAATAACCGTACTTCTGACTGAATTTCGGATATAGTGCTGACAGAAACATGCACCGTATAGCAACACTCAAAGTATACTCACAAGAATACGCTCGATAATATAGAGAGAAAAAGAGAGAAAACTTATTTCTGGTGTGATTTTCAATTCTAACTTAGCCCTCTATTTATAG
Organism: Panax notoginseng; assembly: GCA_016801055.1. Lineage (NCBI taxonomy): Eukaryota > Viridiplantae > Streptophyta > Magnoliopsida > Apiales > Araliaceae > Panax > Panax notoginseng. Next base: position 165,724,317 of record CM029013.1, read on the forward strand.
GAAAATGATAGAACGCCATATGAGACTAAATAATAAAATATTATTATTAATTACACTTCCTACGCATGCTTTGAATTTTTGGGCAGCCATGTTGGAAGAATTCAGTAGCCCATGTGTGTATTCCACCAACCAAAAGTAGGTCCCCCCATAAATTTAATAAAAATTATTTTATTTTTTCGAAACTTCAATAATTTATAGAAAATAACCCGTTTATCAGAAAAATTCGAAACTACCGTGTTTTTCATAGGAAATTTAATTATCTACAACTTCGTAGAAGAAAATTTTTCCAAATTCTAATAAAAAAATACCCGAAATTCACAAACGGATGATTTTTAATACCCCCACACCGACAAAATACTGATAAAACACCTCAACATTAATTCTTTTATTTTTATCCACATAAAAATAAATATATCCATCATTTATATCCACATAAAATAAATATTTCCTTATCATATAAATCAATAATTAATTATTCACAAATAATATTCTAGAATCACAATTATGACAACAAGGCCGTTCTCAAGAAAGAGGGAGCTTTCTAATAAGGATTTCTCCTTATTGGCGCGCAATTAGATGACCAAACCTCTCCTTAGACAGAACTTTTTAGACATTGCCAATAATGCTATCTAATAATATTATTCAAATAATATGAATTATTGATCTGATAATGGAAAATACTGTGCATCAACAATTATTGAGACACCAATAATATAAAATATCAACGCAACAATTGTTGAATCAATAAAATAAAATATTGAACAATAACTACTGTAACAATTATTGAATAGTATCTTCTTACGTAGGAATCAATAATTGGTGCAACACCGTGTGCTACTGTATTTTAACCACTGGGTATTCCAACAGTATTAACGGTAATAACTACGCCGTTATTTATAAAAACTCAATTTTGTCGTTATCTTCATCCAACCGTTTTCTGTTATGGGGCCCACAAATAGCTGCACCGTCGTACGAATATTCCCCAACAGAAAGAATATTCTACGACCAAACGAATATTCCCCGACAACAAATGAATATTTTATAACCACTTGCTTATTTTGCAAAATTTGCACATTTCACCCATAACCAAAGCATTATATAAAATTAACACCTTATAATTCACAATAATAATTAGAGAAAATTTGATTTTATTCATTAATAAGTTGGGGTCTTACAACCTCTCCTCCTTATAAAATTTTGTCCTCGAAATTGACGTACGTACCTGGTGATTCGAAAAGGTGAGGATACCTCACTTTCATTTCTAATTCTAACTCCCAGGTCATTTCTTCAATAGCATGGTTTCTCCACAAAACCTTAACTTGTGGTATAACCTTCGTGCGTAGAACATGCTCTTTCCTATCCAAGATCTTAACAGATACCTCCTCGTACGTTAAATCTTTGGCTATCTCGTCTGGTTCTAACTCATTTATGTGGTTCGGGTCTTTCACATATTTACGAAGCACAGATACGTGAAAAACATTATGAACACGAGACATGCTTGGAGGTAATGCGAGTCTATATGCCACATTTCCTATTCAGTCAAGAATCTCAAATGGACCAATAAATCTTGGATTGAGCTTTCCTCTCTTTCTAAATCTTGTAACTCCCTTCCATGGTGCAACACGTAACAGTACACGATCTCCAATATTAAACTCCACGTCCTTTCTATGAAGATCAGCATAACTCTTTTGTCGATCTTGTGAGGTTTGAATACGTTGTCGAATTATTTGGATCTTTTCTGTAGTCATGCGTACTAATTCTGGTCCCAACAACGTTGCTTCTCCCACCTCGTCCCAGCATACTAGAGAGCGACATTTTCTTCCATACAACGCCTCGAATGGAGCCATGCCTATACTTGCTTGATAACTATTATTGTAGGAGAATTCCACCAATGGTAGGTACTTATCCCAACTCCCTTTGAAATCTAGAACACTGAGTCTTAATAGATCTTCAAGAGTTTGAATAGTCCTCTCTGATTGTCCATCCGTTTGAGGATGGTATGCCGAACTGAATCATAAATCCGCGCCCATAGCTTTCTGCAAGCTAACCCAAAATCTTGAAGTGAATCTTGGGTCACGATCCGAAACTATGGATACTGGCATCCCATGCAATCTCACAATCTCATTCACATATAAACGAGCAAGACGTTCAAGGTAATAAGTCTCACGTATAGGCAAGAAATGGGCAGACTTGGTTAATCTATCAACAATGACCCAAATCGCATCTATGCCTTGAGAAACCTTAGGAAGACCCGTAACAAAATCTATAATAATGTGTTCCCACTTCCATTTCGGAATCTCAAGTGGTTGCAATGGACCCTTTGGTACTTGATGCTCCGCTTTTACACGTTAACAAGTTAAACACCTCGAGATAAACTCCGCGATCTCTCTTTTCATATTGCTCCACCAAAATGTATGTCGAAGATCGTGATACATTTTGGTACTCCCAGGATGGATTGCAAACGGTGTGTTGTGTGCCTCCATCATGATTCTATGCTTCAAGTCAGAATCGTTAGGAACACAAAGTCTGGAGTTAACTTGAAGTATTCCTTCTTCATCGATTCTTGCTTCTGGAATAGCACCTTCTTGCACTTTCTTTTTCATACGCATCAGCTCCATGTCCGTAACTTGAGCATCTTTAACTTTATCGATTAAAGTCGATTCTACTCTTATATTTGATATCATCACGTGGGTACTTGGAGTCTTTAATTCTACCTCCATCCTTTGCAAGTCATACAGAATGGGCCTTTGCATTGACAATATCGCACTCGTACTCGCATATGATCTTCTACTCAATGCGTCAGCTACTATGTTTGCTTTTCCTATATGATATTGAATAGTGTGATCGTAATCTTCCAATAGTTCAAGCCAACGTCGTTGTCGCATGTTGAGTTCTTTTTGGGTGAAGAAATATTTGAGGCTTTTATGGTCTGTATAAATCTCCACTTTCTCCCCATACAAGTAGTGTCTCCAAATTTTCAACGCGAATACGACTGCTGCCAACTCCAGATCATGAGTAGGATAATTCCTCTCATATTCTTTGAGTTGTCGTGAGGCATAGGCTATGACTTTCCCATGTTGCATGAGAACACATCCTAACCCTTTGCCTGAAGCATCGCTGTAGATAACAAATCCATCCGTACCAGATGGTATTGCCAGAACAGGTGCCGAAATGAGTCTCCTTTTGAGCTCTTGGAAACTCTTCTCGCATTCCTCGCTCCATACGAATTTTGTATCTTTCTGAGTCAGCTGAGTTAACAGAGTAGCGATTCTAGAAAATCCTTCCATGAATCTCCGATAATATCCAGCTAAGCCCAGAAAGCTACGTACTTCGGTCACCGACTTCGGTTGCTCCCAACTTTGTATTGCTTTAATCTTCGCCGGGTCGACAGATACTCCATGTTTTGACACCACGTGCCCAAGGAATGCTACTTCCTCAAGCCAGAACTCGCATTTCTTCAGTTTGGAATATAGCTTATTTTCACGAAGCCTTTGCAGTACCAGCTTTAAATGGTGCTCATAATCTTCACGGCTTTTATAATAGATGAGGATGTCATCAATAAAGACAACAACGAACTGATCTAAATATTCTTTGAGCACACAGTTCATCATATTCATGAAGGCAACAGGAGCATTAGTCAATCCAAACGACATGACTAAGAATTCATAATGACCGTACCGAGTTCTGAAAGCAGTCTATGAAATATCCTCAGTTTTAATCTTCAGCTGATGATATCCAGAACGAAGATCGATCTTTGAAAAGAATTTTGCTCCTTGCAACTGGTCGAACAGGTCATCAATGCGAGGTAGCGGATACCTATTCTTGATGGTGACATGGTTCAACTCTCGATAGTCGATACAAAGTCGCATACTCCCGTCTTTCTTCTTTACGAATAAAACAGGAGCACCCCAAGGAGACACACTAGGACGAATGAAACTGATGTCTAACAATTCCTGTAATTGGACTTTTAACTCCTGAAGTTCAATAGGAGCCATTCGATATGGGGTTTTAGAAATGGGCTTTGTGTCAGGTTCAAGGTCAATAAAGAAATCAACTTCACGTTCTGGGGGTAGACCGAGAAGTTCTTCAGGAAATACATCGGGAAATTCTCTAACAATAGAAATATTATTCAAATCTGACTTGTCTTTGTTCAAATCCATAACATGGGCTAAGAAAGCTTGACATCCGTTTTTTAATAAACGAATAGCTTTGTGGCTTAATATGACAGTGACTGATTTTAGTGATTTAGTAGTTTGAATTCGTATGACAGGTTGGTTAAGAATATGAAAACTAACAACCTTACGAAAATAATCAATTTTAGCATGATGAGTGGTTAACCAATCAATTCCTAAAATCACATCAAAAGCAAGTATCTTTAAAGAGATAAGATCAACAGGTAATGTGATAGTGCCAACTTGGATCATGCAAGATTTATAAAGTGTAGATGTAACGAAGGTTTCGCCCAACGGAGTTTCAACAGATAAGTCAAAGTCCAATTTCTCCGGAGTCAAGTTTAAACGTTGAGCACAAGCAGGAGAGATAAAAGAATAGGTAGAACCGGTATCTAGTAAGGTATAAACTTCACAAAAGTTCAAGATTAGCTTACCCGTAATCACCTCATTTGGGTTCCTCACGTTTTGGCCAGTCACGACAAACTCTCTTTCAGGAACCGCTGATTTCGACTTATCCGGGACAACCCTTGGAGTCACCATCCCGTTGAACTTGGTTTTGCTACAGAACAATCCCGAGCTATGTGGCCTTCCTTTCCACAATTATAACATACCTTGGATTATTGTGGACAGTTTGGGCTGATATGTCCCTTTTTCCCGCATTTGTAAAATCTAACTGGCGGTCGTTCTCCTCCCCTTGAATTTGTTGTTGGTGCTGGTACTGCTGCTGATGTCTTCCCGTCATTGTTGAATCTCCTCTTTCTGAAATTTCCATTTGACTCACCTCTCTTATTATCATGGCCACGATGACCACCCGAGTGGTTACCGCCTTTGTTCGTATTTTTCCCTCCTCGTTGGTTATCATCGCTCTGATTACTGCTGTCACCTGTATGACCCTGGTTGTGGTCCCTCGGTTGCACATACTCATTATCTCGCTCTAATAATTGAGCCCTGTTTACAACATCTGAATATAGAGAAAATTTATGAGAGATAAGATATTTTCGAATCTCGGGTTTTAGACCTCTCAGAAACATCCTTGTCATTCGTTCCTCATTTTCGACCAAATGAGGTGCAAACCTGGATAACTCTGAAAACTTCGCCTCGTATTGAGACACCGTCATGTTGTTTTGTTCTAATCTGATAAACTCCACCTCCTTCATATGACGAATACTTTCAGGAAAGTACTTGTCATTGAACAGTTTCTGAAATGTTTCCCAGGACATGTTGAGTGCGTCAGGATGGGTACGCTTCACAGACTCTCACCAGTAGTCTGCCTCACCGCAAAATATAAAGGTGGCGAATGGAACCTTCTGTTCCTCCGTGAATCCCAAGACATCAAATATCTTGGTAATTTGCTTGACCCACGTTTTCGCCATGATCGGATCCGGCTTTCCCTTAAATTCTGGTGGTCCCAACTCTTTGAACTGCTTGGCTGTGACAGACCGCGCGTTACTATCACTTCCACCCGTATTTTGTACACGAGTCTCCCTCGTCTGATTTTGCATGAACTGAAAAAAGCTCCTAAACATTCCATCATTCATCGTTTGCTCGGTAGTGTTGTTTACAGGAGGAATATTGCCTTCCTGTTACACGTTCTCCTGGTTTGTAACTAAAGGTTGTTCCACAGTCTCATACACTCCATTGTTAACGTTCTCAGCAGCCATTCTTAAATACTGCCATAAAACAAGGGTTAATTAAACAAATTAACATATCACATAATATCCCTATATTATGACTGACCAACAAATAAGCTTAGATAGGACACACTAGCGAAGGATTTACTCATATCTCCCCTCCTAGTTTTATTCCCCGATCTCCGCCAGAGACCATATCCCTAAGCTCTGATACCAACTGTGACGCCCCCAAAATAGGTATACAACACCCATTCTGAGTCACCAAACACATGGTACATAAAGTAAACTACAACTTCAATAATACAAATGTCGTGTGAAATACGACAATACATACTGTGAGTTTAAATATAAATATTGTCTTCTAGACAATATCCACACTCAAATAAGTCGTCATTACAATTATTCAAACACTATTTTACAGAAATAGTGAGGACTGCTAAAACATCTTTCTAGAACCATTACTCCATACCCCGACTCGATCCTGTTATGTTCTCACCTCCTGAAAAGAAAAATGGAACAAAAAGGAAAAGGGTGAACTCAACTAGCCCAATAAAGAATATTATGACTAAGGTAATATAGAACAAATTATCATTAGTCTTCAACAGGGAAAAATCTGATAAAATATAATAGACAACAAATTTTAGATCAACAGCTGCAGCGAAAACAGCAAACCATTAGAAGAGTCAAGTAGAGAATGAGTTCTACTATCTTATAAGATTTAAAAGTCCATCATCAATATTTTATCCCTGTAACAACAATCACTAACCATCTTTAATCAAATATTCATCTTTGCACTACAGGCCAAAGATATTCATTTATATCACCAGTCGGTCATGTTCATCTCAATACCTGTTCATCTTTGCACTACGGGCCAAAGATATTCATCAGTTAATCATTCATCTTTGCACTACAGGCTAAAGAAATTCAGTAATATCATCATTTAGGACTGAGGATGATGAAAAATATCTTAAAGAAAATGAATCCAGTGAGACAGAATGACAAATAGTAGGGATTCGTATAACAGTTTATCCAATATCAATAATACTTCATAATAATCAATTGTGAAGCAGAATTCAAAAATAAAGATCAAAACATGGATACAATCAAAAATAGTAACCATAATAGACATCTTGGACAAAAAGAAGAAAATTTCATTTTTCGGTGAATAGTGTCGTATACGTGAATAGTAACCCCAACACAAAAAGTTCAAAATTTGATAAAAATTCATAACAATATTTTGGTTTAATGATATTGAAGAAATAATATCATTTATGAAAGAAAATAATATCACTTACCTCAAAATAACCGTACTTCTGACTGAATTTCGGATATCGTGGTGACAGAAACTTGCATCGTATAGCGACACTCAAAGTATACTCACAAGAATACGCTCGATAATATAGAGAGAAAAAGAGAGAAAACTTGTTTCTGGTGTGATTTTCAATTCTAACTTAGCCCTCTATTTATAGGAAAATGATAGAACGCCATAGGAGACTAAATAATAAAATAATATTATTATTAATTACACTTCCTACGCATGCTTTGAATTTTTGGGCAGCCATGTTGGAAGAATTCAGCAGCCCATGTGTGTATTCCACCAACCAAAAGTGGGTCCCCCATAAATTTAATAAAAATCATTTTATTTTTCTGAAACTTCAACAATTTATAGAAAATAGCCCGTTTATCAGAAAAATTCGAAACTCACGTGTTTTTCATAGGAAATTTAATTATCTACAACTTTGTAGAAGAAAGTTTTTCCAAATTCCAATCAGAAAATACCCGAAATCTACAAAAGGATGATTTTTAATACCTCAACACAGACAAAATACTGATAAAACACCTCAACATTAATTATTTTATTTTTATCCACATAAAAATAAATATATCCATCATTTATATCCACATAAAATAAATATTTCCTTATCATATAAATCAATAATTAATTATTCACAAATAATATTCCAGAATCACAATTATGAGAACCAGGCCGTTCCTAGGAAAGAGAGGGCTTTCCAATAAGAATTTTTCCTTACTGGCGCGCAATTAGATGACCAAACCTCTCCTTAGACAGAACTTTTTAGACATTGTCAATAATGCTATCTAATAATTTTATTCAAATAATATGAATTATTGATCTGATAATGAAAAATACTGTGCAGCAACAATTATTGAGACAACAATAATATAAAATATCAACGCAGCAATTATTGAATCAATAAAATAAAATATTGAACAGTAACTACTGTTACAATTATTGAGTAGTGTCTTCTTACGTAGGAATCAATAATTAGTGCAATACTGTCTGCTACTGCATTTTAACCACCGAGTATTTCAACAGTATTAACGGTAACAACTACGCCATTATTTATAAAAACTCAATTTTATCGTTATCTTCATCCAACCGTTTTCTGTTATGGGGCCCACAAATAGCTGCGCCGTCGTGCGAATATTCTCTGACAGAAAGAATATTCTACGATCAAACGAATATTCCCCGACAACAAATTAATATTTTATAACTACTTGCTTATTTTGCAAAATTTGTACATTTCACCCATAACCAAAGCATTATATCAAATTAACACCTTATTATTCACAATAATATTTAGAGAAAATTTGATTTTATTCATTAATAAGTTGGGGTCTTACAACCTCACTATAGGGCACACACCTTCGAATCATCTTATCGGCACACTGTTTGAATAGGTATGGTTCATCCCACATGTACCACTTGACATCATGTAGGAATTTCTTTTTTTGCTGTCGTGTAAAATCAGGGGGAAGGATGTTGCTCACCATATAGTTAGCAAAATCTGCGTACCACATAAATTTTGCATTGACTGCAAACAGTTGTTCGTCCGGGAATGACTCATTATTTCCACACTTATTCTCTTCATCTTTACTCAGATTTTCCAGCCGAGAAAGATGATCTGCTACTTGATTCTCTGTCCCCTTTCTATCTTTTATTTCTAAATCAAATTCCTGTAAAAGGAGGATCCATCTGATAAGTCGCGGCTTAGCATCCTTCTTCGAAATTAAATATCGGATTGCTGAGTGATCTGTATAAACGACAACCTTTGTCCCAATTAAATATGCCCAGAATTTATCAAAGGCATATACTACTGCAAGTAACTCCTTTTCTGTAGTTGTGTAGTTCAATTGGACATCCGTAAGGGTTTTACTTGAATAGTATATGGCGTGGAATGTCTTCTCTCGGTGTTGACCCAACACAACCCCTACCGCATAGTCGCTTGCATCGCACATTAACTCAAAAGGCATATTCTAATCCGGTGCGACAATAACTGGAGTTGTAGTCAATTTTTTCTTTAATTACTCGAATGCTAACTTACAATCCTCATCAAACTTGAAAACTGTGTCTTTCTCTAAGAGACTGCACAACGGTTTTGCAATCTTAGAGAAATCTTTTATAAATCTCCTATAGAACTCGGCATGTCTGAGAAAGCTACGGATTCCTTTTACTAAAGTTGGTGGTGGTAGATTTTCAATGGTTTCCAACTTCGCTCTATCAACCTCTAATCCCTTTACTGAGACCTTGTGCCCCAAAATTAACCCTTCTTCAACCATAAAATAACACTTCTCCCAGTTGAGAACCAAATTCGTCTCTACGCATCGCTTTAAAACCATGACCAAGTTTTCTAAACAGACATCAAAACTATCCCTAAAGATAGAAAAGTTATCCATGAAGACTTCCACATTTTTCTCCACCATGTCTGAGAAGATGGCCGTTATACACCGTTGGAAGGTAGCGGGTGCATTACACAAGCTAAAAGACATTCTCCTGAATGCAAAGGTGTCGTATGGGCATGTGAAAGTGGTCTTCTCTTGATCTTCAAGAGCAGTGACTATCTAATTATATCCCGAGTGCCCATCCAGTAAGTAGTAAAATTCGTGCCCCGCCAATCTATCCAACATCTGATCGATAGAAGGTAAAGGAAAGTGGTCTTTGCGGGTTGCCTTATTCAGATTCCTGTAGTCCATGCAAACCCTTCAACCGGTCACTGTCCTCGTCGAAATTAATTCGTTGTCGTCATTCTTTACTACAGTCATTCTGCCTTTTTTCGGCACACATTGAACGAGACTGACCCAAGCACTGTCTAAAATTAGGTAGATGATTCCCGCATCCAACCACTTCAAAATCTCTTTCTTCACTACTTCTTTCATGATCGGGTTTAGCCGTCTCTGTTGTTCCACTGTTGGCTTTGAATCCTCTTCCATGAGGATTTTGTGCATGCAGAAGGATGGACTGATTCCCTTAATATTTGTAATTGTCCATCTTATAGCCGATTTGTATTCTCTAAGCACTCTCAGCAACTTATTTTCCTACATTTCGTTAAGCGCAAAAGAAATAATAATAGGTAAAGTATTAGAATTGCCTAAATATGCATACCTGAGGTGTTTAGGAAGTGTCTTAAGCTCAAGTGTAGGTGGCTCCTCCAATGAAGGTTTCATCCTTGCCGTGGCTTTCTCTTCCATGTGTAATGGCTCAAATGGTGCCTTGAATCTACTAACTCGTGGAAAGGAATCCAGCATATGTAAATAATCTACGAACTCTGGATCGTCTAAATCTTCATCCCCTAGTAGTGTAGTTTCTAATGGATCATTAGCCAAACTTTTAACCATGTCTTCGTTGATTATCTGATCAATGACATCCATCCTGAAACACTCCTCTTCATCCGTAGGAAACTTCATGGCTTTGAATACGTTGAACTTTACTTCCTGATCTTGGACCCTCATGGTTAATTCTCCTTTTTGCACATCGATGAGCGTCCTACCAATAGCCAAAAATAGTCTCCCTAGGATGATTGGGATGTTCTTATCTTCCTCAAAATCCAGAATTATGAAGTCCGCCAGGAATATAAATTTGTCCACCTTGACCAGAATATCCTCCACAATGCCTCGTGGGTGCGTGACTGACCTATCCGCCAATTGTAGAGATATATTGGTCAGTTTTAGAGCTGGTAAACCCAATTCGGTGTATACTGATAACGGCATGAGGTTCACACTTGCCCCCAAATCACATAGACACTTGTTAAATACCATGTTCCCAATTGTGCACGGAATGGTAAAACTCCCCGGATCTTTCAACTTTGGCGGTAATTTTCGCTGTAAAACTGCACTACACTCCTCTGTTAATGCCACAGTTTCGAAATCTTCCAACTTCTTTTTCCTTGACAAAATTCCCTTCATGAATTCAGCATAACTTGGCATCTGCTCTAGGGCTTCTGCGAAAGGGATGTTAATCTGAAGTTTCTTAAAAACTTCTAAAAATTTAGCAAATTGCTTATCTAATTTCTGTTTTTAGACTCTGCTGAAACGGCGGTGGAGGATACACAACTAGCTTGTCATTTGACTTTGTCTATTCAACTTGCTTTTCCTCTCCCTGTTTCTCTTCAACCACTTTGTTTTCATCAACTTTGTCATTCGTTCTAACTGAATTTTCTGCAATTGTCCCATCTAACTATTTTCCGCTTCTCAAGGTGATTGCCTGACACTACTAATGATTTCCCTTCTGATTTTTTTCTGTGTCACTTGGTAGAGTCCCTTGTGGTCTATTATTTAATGCAAGAGCAAGCTGTCCCATCTGATTTTTTAGATTCTTGATGGCTACTGGTTGTGACTTCATAACTGCCTTGTTGCACGTTATATACTTCGACAACAACTCTTCTAAATCTATTTTTCTCTCTTGATGTTGAGTTGTTTGTTAATGCTGATTCTGGAACCCCGGGGGATAAGATTGTCTTGGAGCCTGCTGATTTTGATTGTTTCTCCATGACAAATTGGGATGGTTTCTATTCCTCTGGTTGTAGGCATTTTAATACATATTCTGTGGTGGAATCCTATTATTGCAACCCACAAACTGAACCGATGTTAGGTTGATGGCACACTGCTCCGTAGGATGTTCTCCAGCACATAACTTGTAAACATACGCCATATGTGGTGGTTGCACACCCGTTAGAGTATCCATTTTCTTTGATAAGGCCGCAATCTGTGCTGCCAACGCGATTACCCCATCTACCTCTAAAACCCCAACCACCTTAGGTTGTGTCATCCTTGAAGTAGGCCACTGGTAGTTGTTAGCAGCCATTGTGTCAACTAACTCATACGTTTCCTCATATCTCTTAGCCATAAATGCTCCACTCGAAGCTGCATCGATACTCGTCCTGAGATTCCCATTTAGCCCATTGTAGAATGTATTCATTTGCAGCCATTTTGGTAATCCGTGATGTGGGCACTTCCTAAGGAACTCCTTGTATTTCTCCCATGCCTCATATAATGATTCCTCGTGCTGCTGTTCAAACATAGTAATCTCATTCCTCATTTTTGTAGTCTTTACTGGTGGGAAGAATTTGGCTAGAAATTTTTGAGCGAGGTCTTCCAATGTAGTTATTGATCCCAACAGTAGTGAGTGTAACCAACTCTTCGCCTTGTCCCACAAAGTGAATGGGAACAAGCGAAGCCTGACTGCTTCATCTGACACCCCATTATACCCAAAAGTGTCACATATCTCCAAAAAGCTGATCAAGTGTTCATTCGGATCATCATTTGCAAGTCCCCCAAACTAAACTGAGTTTTGGATCATCTGAATCATCCCAGGCTTGATTTCAAACGTATTTACAGTAATCGCTGGCTTGGTGATACTCATCTGAAGCTCAGTCAACTTAGGTGTAGTAAAATCTCTCAACACTTTCTGGTCTTCGGCAGCCATTACTTCTTCTTTTTCAGAATTCTCAAAGTCTTCCCTAGTGTTCTTGATCCACTTACTTAACCTTTGAAACCATTTTTCGATGTCGTCCTCCAAAGGAAGCAAGTCTGGGTTTTTGGGCTGAGTTTGCATAAACCGACTTCAAGAACCTGAAATAGAAAGAACAAAACAAAAAGGAAAAATGTTTAAGTAAAATTGGACTAATTATACTGATATTGCAAAATTATTAAAATCTATACTACTCCCCGGCAACAGCGCCAAAAACTTATTGCTTAAAATCTATATACGCACAAGACGTAAGTATACGTGGTCAACAAGTAATAAAGTGATAAGTCAAGTATCGCTCCCACATAGATTAGCTAGAAATTAACCCTCACAATTACCAGCTTCTTATTAATCCAAATTTTATTAAACTAACCAATTTAAGAATTATTACTAAAAATATTAAAAATACTAAAAATACCAAACAATTAACAAACCCTAAAAACTAAATTTTCAAACAAATATTGGAGAATTAGGCTTACAACTTCACTCTAAGCATCACTTTGATTATTACACCTTATTCCAGTTTAATTCACTGTCCCAGTTTATTAATCAAGAATACTCAAGTAGAACTAGCCACCTCTCGATGCATTAATACCATATTAACTCAAACCCACAAATTAGATAGAATTAAGTTAAACACCTTAATTAACTAACTCACTATATCTCTATGTGAATTACAATCAAAGAAAGTTTAAGTTCAAATTTTCTATCTGATTACATGCAACGCTAGGCATATCTCTACCCTAACATTCATCAAGATTTCATTCATTCATAGAATTCAAGAACACGTGCTATATTGACTAGGTCTAGATTCTTATTTCATCTCTCGAGTTCATACGATTCCACATAAAATTGGTGATCAAGCAATTTATAGATTTAAGCACAAATCAATATAGATAAACTGAATGATAGCTTATTAAACTAAAAATCAAAGATTACATAATCATCGTTCAACCCAAAGATCCATTATAAGCCTAATAAAGAATTTAGTTAATTGGCAATGAAATAAAAACTGAATTAATTAAAGTAAACGTCATCCCAATTACAAAAATTAAACTAAAGAAGAAGAATAAATCCAGAACCACCCTTCTCTCTAGCCTCAATCAGCAATTGTTGTGAAATATCCTTCAAAGTCTTCCTCCAATGCTCTTGCTCAAAAATCTGTCTTCAGTGTTGTTAGTTGCTTGTATCATCTTTCAATCTTGTTATTTATTATTAGTTAAATGACTAAGACATCTACTCTGACTCTAATTCCTCGCCTAAACGAGTTCCAATCCGAGCCAATCACTAATCTTTGTAACGACCCCAAAATTCATACAATTCAATTATCGACTTTGGCTGTTAATAGCACTTCTAACTTTTGATTTTATATCATTATTCAATTTTAAACTTAATAAAATGCGGAATAATTTAACCTTTTATATATTCTTACTTTAATTCCTTGAATCAAAACCTTTATCATCTACATGTCTTTGAATCATATATACTCATTGATTCACTTTATCAAAGTTAATATATATTACTTATATATCAAATCGATATCCTTTATACATCGGACATCTCAAACTTTAACTTTATAATTCAACATAAAATATACATCATAAAATATTGAGTACATCTCATGAACCTTAATCATGGTTTAAAGAGATAACAACTCTAGCTAAAATAATAATCTTCGTGTATCACATCTGATTCATGTCCTTCAAGTACCGCATAGTGTTACCTTCAATCCTTAACCTGCAACAATGGTTATTTGCAAGGTTGAGCTCGACAACCCAACAAATCTAACCGTTTTCATGTATCACGTAGCACATAATAACATGTTTATCATACATCTCATAAACATTGGACTAACATAACATACATACTTTAGTTCATATAACAAGTATAGAGATTGAGTTCCTTACTCAATCAACATTCATTACTCAATCAACATAGTCATAAATTGACTTTAACGTTTCATACTTTCAACATATATATAACACATCATGCTACTTGCAATAAAGATTTAAACAGTTCATCATCAAGTTCACATAGCAAATAGGAACTGAAAGACTTGCCTTGATCGTTGTTTATCAATAATAGTTTAACAGCTTATAGTTATCTGCACTTCACGTGCCCTACACAATTATATAATCATACACATCAACTATTAGTCACAGAATAATGCATAGTAGTTGTAATGTAAACTTTACTCTACATCTGATAACCCTTCTTATTATCAATACACAATGTTCAATTTGATTGTGTTAACTTTTGACTTACATCTCACTATGTTACTTCTTAGGTCATACTCGAAGTTCATTCAAGTGTTTAAGTCTTGCTAGGACTACTTATTAGTTTTATATTAAACTCATTTCATATCTTATACTATTCATTTCATTTGACTTAAAACACTTTTTTTATTAACACTTGACACGACGTTTCGACGTTCATTCGTCATACGCCCGATTTGCCTCTCTTGTGTGTGCTTAGTATGCTTATATAACTTATCTAATACATCATATTAATGTTAAGCAACATTATATTTACTAACATTCATTATTTATAACTTAGAACAACATCTTTTATCGTCAGAAGCACTACACTTGCATACGTGCATGCCCGACGCCCTCCGATTGTCCCCTAAAACATAACAGCCCTAAATATGACCATTTTGACCCCTGTTCCTGACCTCAAATTGAAAAACTTAAAGAATAAAAGTTATAGTTCCGCTCGTCCTCGTTCCGGATCATCTTGAATCGCATCAATTGGAGTTCGTATGAAAACGTTATGCTCATTTTAGTAAAATATATACGGTCAGTTTTGTATTTTCAAAATTTGGCAAATCAGACTACCCCCCCCCCCACCGGGGCGGAGGTCCCTTCTGTGATTTCGTGAATTTTCTTCTTGAACACTACAGAAAGCCAAATTAGGCCTACAAACTCCTTTCTAACAACCACACCAACCACCCAAGGTGTAATGTGTTTACATAAACATAAACTAATGTTTCTAACCATATAAACAATATAAACATCAAAATTACAGCTTTTAATTTCACTATTTCTCTTATTTCCTCTTCTTTTGACATTCATAGCGAAATTCTTCACTGTGGATTCGTTTCTTAACCAAATTGATTCATTCAACTTGCGTTCTTTTCATTTCTTATCGTATTAACATATTCTAAACTCAATTTATAGTTTAGTTCACAAATAAACTACCAATTTGTGTAATTTCAAAAGCCATATACATAACCATATACACTGTAAATGATTTTCTTTCTTTTTGAACATAATTAGCACACTAACTTCTTGTCTAGATGCTAATTCTAACATCACAAATTTACTAATAAACATAATTAATCAGTTTGTATAACAATAATTCATTAAACATGCAATTACAGAAATTTTTGAAACTCATGTACATGAACTCTTTTTATGAACGTAAAACTCAAGATTGAGAAGTTATACCTTTAATTGCTTGGAGATAATCCTTGATATAAGATGAAGATTTTCTTTGAAATCACAAAACTCTTTCTCTCATTTCTCAAGCTCTCTCTCACGTAACATCAAACCAACGCTCCAAAGCCCAAACGTCTAAAAATCAACACTTTAATAATTATAATATTAATTATCAGTTATAAAATATTTAATATATTATTATTATTATTATTATTATTATTATTATTATATTTATTTTTAATTCAAATTCAAATTCAAAAGCCATAAGGCTTTGTTTGGCATAACACTTTTTAAAATAAAGACTTAATATATTTAAGCGTTATTTGGTAAACCCATTTAAAACTACTTTAATTTATTTCAATAAATTATTTATACTATAGTTTATAGTCTCACATTATTTACTTGGATTTCCATATCCAATCTTAATTAAATAAACAAAACTAATTACCACAAAATTATAATTTTCATTATAATTTTACTTAATAAATTAACATATCACTTTAATTACTAAATTAAATTAAAACAACATTCTAGCAAACCATATAATCATTAATAACTCTCTAATTTAGTTATTAAGTTAAATTAGAGTATTATCTCATAAATCTAATTCATTACTCTTTTATCATAATTAAGTTAATTTTTATAACTCATGAATTATTTACTTACTAATAAATAATCTAACAAATATCTACTAAATAACAAACACATCAATTAAAAATATTTATTTAATTCAATAAATATTTAAAATTATAAATAAAATTATGGATTGTTACATTCTTCCCTCCTTATAAGGATTTCGTCCTCGGAATCACCGAAACCCTACCTTACTCAGGTTTTCATCGAATCTCTTCGTTGAATAACTTCAACACCTTACCTTAATATAGTTTTTATATTTCCTACTTCCACCATTCTTCATAATAAATTCTAGGTTTTATTTCATAACTTTCACTTGAACTCAATTATATTTTGAGTATTATATATTCTTTAATCCATTCATTTTCTTTTCTAAGGATGGTTATCATATACTTAACTCATATACACTCGGGATATTACATTCACCCCTTCTTCTAAGAATTTCATCCTCGAAATTTTATTTATTAATCTTCACTCATTCAATCTATCAAAATAGATTTTACGTTAATACTTTATTCATTCCTTGGGTTCTATAACCACTTTCTACAAAGATCTTTCTATAATTATTCATTCATTCATTCATTTTCTTTCCACAAAGATCTTTCTACAATTATTAACTTTTCTATTAAAAGTTTTACATTATTCTTTGATAACTCATCTCCTTCTCATTTCAAAATTTCTTTTCTCACTTATTCAATACATTCATCATTCCGTATCGCATTCTACGACTTACTTCTTTCTAAGGAATATCATCCTTACCACATTCGCCTTTTAGAATAACAAAAATCCTCCATAATTGCTCAATAATTGGGAAGTAGTATGAATAACTTAGTAATTTAAAAGATTCTCTAATCATGCTGAGGGATCATAAGACCTTGAACTACGTCCACGATTATAAGTATTTATTTTAACTTAAACCTAAACAGTCATTAGACTGTAGGGACTCCCGTACTTAGGGTGTTAAGTCCTTCGTACGATGTATAGTGCACAAACATCTAAACGCATCGCGTAATATATGTCCAAGGTTACAAGTAATCTTTCAACTTTAACCTAAACAGTCTTAACTGTAGGGACTCCACGTACTTAGGGTGTTCAGCCCTTTGTACCATGTATTGTGCACAAACATCTAAACGCTTCTGCGTATTCCCTCAACTTTTCAACACCTGAATCCCCACCAAAACAATTTGGTTTGGCATAACTTCTCAAGAAACTCTTGAACTGCATAAACATCTTTCAATATTTGTCTAGCTGAATCAAATAGCATAAACTTCTATCAACAACTCGAACATCAATCAAAATAGTTTTATCCAATTCGTATGGCATATCTTTCTTAGTTTAAAGAAAACCAAAAATCCTTTTATGATGACATGATACCGTACTATCTCGATAGTACTTTGAGGATTCAGTCATTATATGACTTTGTCATGCTACATCATACCATAGTGGGCTGACGATCTTATGATCACATCCAACACCATGTTCAATTGCATTGATGACTTCCTCATTTATCAAATCAACATCATATTTAGTGATGCCTTAATGACTACGGGAAAAAAAATACATTTTGATATTTTAAAATTATTTTTTTCTAGCTGAAATTTAGCATAGACATATGAATAACGGTGTTATTTTTTTAAAACTCATTGGTTCCATCATTTGATCCAATATTTTTCAAGAAAATAGAAGTGCAAACATCAGCACGAAGTCTATAAATTTTGAAAATCTAACAAAGCTAGAAGATTTGGAATATCTAATTTTCTCCATCAATTTCAATCTTTACTAATTCTTTTTATTTCCAGCACCACCAATGCTCTTATACTAGATATTCTTGTATTTCAACTTACAATCTTCCTATACCCACCAGTATAGTTCATCAAACTTACTACACATTGGAAGTTCAGGAACTTACCACAATAATATGAGTTTAAGAACTTATCATAGTCAGACCATAGGCGTCCATTCCCTGAGGGGTTTAACACATACCATATTATTATGAGTCACAAACTTACCATATGCATTAGCTTTAAGAACCGTACCTAATCTTAATATCGTCTATCCTAACCTTAAAAGCCTCTAACTATCAAATATACATATGAGAAAAGAATCACCTTTCCACCACATATACATTGATAGCGCGACACCGACATTCCAATGATTATCAATGTGATAAACCAAGTACATGCACAAAATCTCTACCCATACAAAGGCTTGTACAACTTAGTCACCATATGAGTCCTCAATTGAAATCCCCACCTAACATTACCTTACTCTTAACAACTTACCCTTAACTTGCTCAATGCGAATTCCTCGTATCACATTATCTATAACTCCTTGTGAGTTTATCTCGTACTATATCATAGTACATTATCTTTATAGCATCAGGCTATAATTATTCAAACATTACAACAAATCACGTCGTGATCTTATTCTATAATCATCTCCCTTAAAAGTCTTTTCTTAACTCGTGATCGTTTTGTTTTACGATCCTCTTTCTTTCCTTTTTTTATCATTTACGATTTCATTTATACTTTTAATCTTACAGACTTTGTCTATTCATCATTATTCATTATCTTGGCTATTGGAGTTAGGAAACTCCCATTTCTTATCTTTATATCCCATCAAGATTCTTCTTTGAATTTTCTTGTTTATATAACAATTCTTCCTTTAAGAATTCAAACTTCATTTGCATTGCTCAACATTTCATTCGAGTTCCACATTTTCATCATGCGTATCCATTTTCTATACTTGGTACACATCGAGTCTCTAATAGTTTCAATATGGTACGCTGAGTGGTTTCCCACAAACAACCAACAAACTAGGTCCCGTGTTGCTAGTTCGTATATACCTCCACTCTATGAAGGAATCGTTTATCCTAGATACCATACATCAACTATTAAAGAGTACGATTGTACCATACTTAAATACAACTTTTTATTCCTAACTTCTTTATCATTCTCTTCTTATAGTAGACATTGTATATTTATTATCAGCTTACATCCTTATTATTGGAGTTGGGTAACCCCACATTCATATTCCTTATAACTCTACGGGATTCTTCTTTGAATCCTCTCACGCATGCTTTAATCCCTTCTTTATAAATTTCTTAAATTACTTCTTATTGTTCAAACTCTATCTAAGCTTATTCTTTCATTATCTTCACCTTCCTTCTCTAAGGTTATAGCCTAAGGTACTCCTACCTAAGGTTTATAACCTACAGCTTTGATACCAACTGTAACGACCCCAAAATTCATACAATTCAATTATCGACTTTGGTCGTTAATAACACTTCTAACTTTTGATTTTACATCATTATTCAATGTTAAACTTAATAAAATACGGAATAATTTAAACTTTTATATCTTCTTACTTTAATTCCCTGAATCAAAACATTTATCATCTACATGTCTTTGAATCATATATACTCCATGATTCACTTTATCAAAGTTAATATATATTATTTATATATCAAATCGATATCCTTTATACATCGTACATCTCAAACTTTAACTTTACAATTCAACATAAAATATACATCATAAAATATTGAGTACATCTCATGAACCTTAATCACGGTTTAAAGAAATAACAACTCTAGCTAAAATAATAATCTTCGTGTATCACATCTGATTCATGTCTTTCAAGTACCACATAGTGTTACCTTCAATCCTTAACCTGCAATAATGGTTATTTGCAAGGTTGAGCTCGACAGCCCAGCAAATCTAACAATTTTCATGCATCACATAGCACATAATAACATGCTTATCATACATCTCATAAACATTGGACTTACATAACATACATGCTTTAGTTCATATAACAAGTATAGAGATTGAGTTCCTTACTCAATCAACATTCAATACTCAATCAACGTAGTCATAAACTGACTTTAACGTTTCATACTTTCAACATATATATAACACATCACGTTATTTGCAATAAAGATTTAAAATAGTTCATCATCAAGTTCACATAGTAAATAGGAACTGAAAGACTTGCATTGATCGTTGTTTATCAATAACAGTTTAACAGCTTACAGTTATCTGCACTTCACATGCCCTACACAATTATATAATCATACACATCAACTATTAGTCACAGAATAACGCATAGTAGTTGCAATGTAAACTTTACTCTACATCTGATAACCCTTCTTATTATCAATACACAATGTTCAATTTGATTGTGTTAACTTTTGACTTACATCTCACTATATTACTTCTTAGGTCATACTCGAACTTCATTCAAGTGTTTAATTCTGGATAGGACTACTTATTGGTTTTATATTAAACTCATTTCATATTTTATAATATTCATTTCATTTGACTTAAAACACTTTTTTTTATTAACACTTGACACGACGTTTCGACGTTCATTTATCACACGCCCGATTTGTCTCTCTTGTGTGTGCTTAATATGCTTATACAACTTATCTAATACATCGTATTAATGTTAAGCACCATTATATTTACTAACATTCATATTTTATAACTTAGAACAATATCTTTTATCGTCAGAAGCACAACACTTGCATACGTGCATGCCCGACGCCCTCCGATTGTCCCCGAAAACATAATAATTCTAAAGATGGCCATTTTGACCCCTGTTCCCAACCTCAAATTGAAAAACTTAAAGAATAAAAGTTATAGTTCTACTCATCCTCGTTGCGGATCATCTTGAATCGCATCAATCGGAGTTTGTATGGAAAAGGTATGCTCATTTTAGTAAAAAATGTTCGGTCAGTTTTATTTTTTCAAAATTTGGAAAATCAGACTACCCCCCGCCGAGGCGGGGGTTTTTACTCTAGGATAGCCCGCCGGGACAGGGGTCCCTTCTGCGATTTCGCGAATTATCATCTCGAACACTATAGAAAGCCAAATTAGGCCTACAAACTCCTTTCTAACAACCATACCAAACTACCCAAGGTGTAATGTGTTTACAGAAACATAAACTAATATTTCTAACACGTTTCTAACCATATAAACAACATAAACATCAAAATCACAACCTTTAATTTCACTATTTCTCTTATTTCCTCTTCTTTTGACATTCATAGCGAAATTCTTCACTATGAATTCATTTTTTTTAACCAAATTGATTCATTCAACTTACATTCTTTTCGTTTCTTATCGTATTAACATATTCTAGACTCAATTTACAGTTTAGTTCACAAACAAACTACCAATTTGTGTACTTTCACAAGCCATATACATAACCATATACACTGTAAACGATTTTCTTTCTTTTTGAACATAATTAGCACACTAATTCCTTGTCTAGATGCTAATTCTAACATCACAAATTTACTAATAAACACAATTAATCATTTTGTATAACAACAATTCATCAAACATGCAATTACAGAAACTTCTGAAACTCATGAACATGAATTCTTTTTATGAACGTAAAACTCAAGATTGAAAGGTTATACATTTAATTTCTTGGAGATAATCCTTGATAGAAGATGAAGATTTCCTTTGAAATCACAAAACTCTTTCTCTTCTTTCTCAAGCTCTCTCTCACTCTTAAACTTTCTCTGTAAACCCTCCTTTCTCTCTTTAGCCAAACCTTTTACATAACATCAAACCAACGCTCCAAAATCCAAACGTCTAAAAATCGACGCTTTAATAATTATAATTTTAATTATCAGTTATAAAATATTTAATATATTTTTATTATTATATTTATTTTTAATTCAAATTCAAATTCAAAATCCATAAGGCTTTGTTTGGTAAAACACTTTTTAAAATAAAGACTTAATATATTTAAGCCTTGTTTGGTAAACCCATTTAAAACTACTTTAATTTATTTCAATAAATTATTTATACTATAGTTTATAGTCCCACATTATTTACTTGGATTTCCATATCCAATCTTAATTAAATAAACAAAACTAATTACCACAAAATTATAATTTTCATTATAATTTTACTTAATAAATTAACATATCACTTTAATTACTAAATTAAATTAAAACAACATTCTAGCAAATCATATAATCCTTAATAACTCTCTAATTTAGTTATTAAGTTAAATTAGAGAATTATCTCATAAATTTAATTCATCACTCTTTTATCTTAATTAAGTTAATTTCTATAACTCATGAATTATTTACTTACTAATAAATAATCTAACAAATATCTACTAAACAACAAACACATCAATTAAAAATATTTATTTAATTCAATAAATATTTGAAATTATAAATAAAATTCTAGATTGTTATAATCTTCATGTTTGTTACAGCAATCCATAAGGCAACAGGACACTGATCTCCCGTACCCCCGCCCCGGCGGGGGTTTTGCTTTGTAATTAGCCCGCCCCGGCGGGCCTGTCCGCTGCTAACTTTCCAGCACCCCCAGCCCCGGCGGGGGTTTTGTATAGAGAAAGCCCTCCCCGGCTGGCTACTATTCTGTTATTTTGTCCACTATAGCTCTAAACTTGCCAAGTTTCGCCATACTTCCGCCCTTTTAGTCCAATTACCACGCCACCATACCTAAACACAAAATATCACTAAACAAGTAAAAACGAAACATAAACACAAAGAATTAACACCGTTTAAGCTCGAATTAGACGCTGATTCGTATGTATAAAACCCACTTATCAATATAGTCTAACACTTGTTAAAGATTTAAGTAGATATACTTATAATCTGGGACATAGTTCTCGGTCTTGTAACCCTCAGATGATTTTCAATATCAGTTATTGATTATCGATATTAGAAATTGTTATTCAATTCAATTGAGTTTATTCATTGCCAGTTATTATGTCCTTTCAAGTGAGCATTTGTTTTGCTCACTCTTCCATATATATAACCATTGCAGCTAAAATTGAGAAGGTTAATGAGCCAACCATTAGCAAAGGAAAAGAAAAGATGAACAAGTGTTGGCAACTTGTTATTTGTTTCAGATTATGTATTCAGACTTAATTTTAATTATGTGATGTAATTAATATTTTTCGCATTTTGATAATTATGTTTAACGTTAGATAACCTGAGATTTAATGGATTTAATTATGTAACCCTTTAATGGGAAGATTTATTGCTTAAGTTTTATTAAATTTTGGTAGTTAGAAATGAATGTTTGGATAATGAACACAAAATCCTGTGAGAATGAAGTACCCAGATTTGGGGGTGTCACATATATTATAGTAATAACTTGTTAACAAAAGGATTTTGAAGGAGGAATTTGAGTTCCGTTGGGAACTATCATAATTGGTGTAAGCAGACCACAAGCAATGGATCAAGACGTGCAATAGTTTTGGACTCGTAATACGGAGTCTTATAAGGAGGGGAGAATGAAGTAATTTAATAAGTAAAACTCTAAGGATAAACATACAAATTAAACGTATGGTAATGATGATTCCGGGGACGAAATCCTTATAAGGATGGGAGAATGTAAGGACCATGAATTTTTAGACGAAAATATATCTATATTTGTAAGAATGATTTTTTTTATTATTAATTATTATAATTATTGGTATCCATAATATGTTGAAAATATGCAATATGAATTAAATAGGTTAGTCAATTTAATTATTATAAGTTGACTTAAAACGAAAGTTAAGATGGATCGTGTTCAAAACCTTAATGTGAATTTTGAATAAGGATTTGAATATTAAGACAATATTAATTGTATTTCAGTATGATAAGTATGTGTAGTATGTGAGTAATGTTAATTGTTGATCCGTTATAGCATAACATTAGAAAACCCTAATGTTAAGTTGCTAAACCCTAATTTGAAATTCAAATAGGAATTTGAATAATACTACAATTATAATTTAAATTGTATTTAAGAATGATAAATAATTATGTTTATGTGATTAAGGATAAATGTTATTGGTTGTAAACCTAATTAGGGAAACTCTAACGATTAGTTAGAAACCTTAATTGTTAAGTTAAAAATCCTAATCGGTAACTCTAAATCCTAATTTATAAACCCTAATGGTGATTAGCAAACCCTAATGATGATTAGCAAACCTTAAGGGTTAAAGTTTAAGGAAAACATATGAAATGACCAAACTACCCTTAAAATTGTGTGAGAAATGACCAAAATACCCTTTTGGATGCGAAATGAGCAAAATACCATTTACCTTATGTTTTAAGTAAAAGATATGGCTAATCTAGTGAGTCACCAAGCCAAGATTTGAATATGTGCTTCAAATCAACTTGAATCAGCCATCCATTGACACCTAGCCATCCATATACATTGAATCAAAAACTTAGAAACTTACCGTTAAGAAAATCCTTCACTTTTGTTTCTAAGCTTAGCCAACTCTCCCTCTCTCTCTCCTAGACCACGAAATTTCTTGAGAAAATCAGTCAAAAGATAAGTAAGATTCACCCCATAACCATATAAGATTCAGATTAAAGGGTAGAAATCAAAAAATTTGCTCAAGAAGGTATAAACCCTAACCCTAGTTTGGATCTTGTATGCTTAAGTAGATTTTATGTTTTGATGTTTATATATGTTCTATGATATGTTATTTGGTGATCTATGATGATAAACCATGGATCTATAACATTTAAATGCAAGAAAATCAAGATTTAAGAAAATGTCAAGAACCCTAAAAATGAGGTCTGACAGTCAAATGTCAGAGCCTCTAAATCATTTTCTGTTAATTGTTTGAGCTTGTAAGTGTATCACTGATATAGTATGTCATAAGGAGAGTACACTGGAAGTGGAATCAAGTCCATAACATGTCCAGAACTCAAGTTATTAATGTTCAAACATGGTTGACCAGTCATGAAAAACTGGATTCTGAAAAATCCAAAATCCCAGAAAATTTCTGACAAGCTTTTGCAGAGCCTAGATCTCTTATTTGTTAAGTTGTTATGCCATGAAAGTATATAGCTTTTATACTCTGACATATGGACTACCAAACCATGACTCTAGAACACCTAGATCGTAACTAGAATCTAAGATATTGATGGTCAAAAATGGGTTGATCAACTGGATAAGATGAATTTCTGGAATTTTCAGAAATTTCAAGAACAAGTTATGGCAGGTATTTTGACCAAGCTAGATCTTGCTTCTGTAATGTTGTTAAGCTTGATAAGTGTAACAGTTTTGAACATTGACATGTATACTACAAAAGTGTGACACTGGATTACTTAAACCATGCCCAGAAATCAAGTTATTAAAGCCTCAATATGGACACTCATACTATCTGCATTTTCTGGAAATTCCAAAAAATGAAGAATAGTCTTGACATCAACTTTGACCCCTTATATCTTCTTCATATGGTATAGTTAGACCCAGAAATTGTTATACACTTATAGTATTACATTAGTAGAACACCATTGATACACTCTCATGCCCAGAAACATCATCAAATGGAAATTATCAATGGTCAAGCTAGCCCCCAGGGCATTGACAAAGGTTGTTCTTCGTTGATGAAAAACACCTATCGCAACAGATTTCGTCACTAAAAACTCTTTACCAACATTTTTAATGAAAAATTATTTAATTAATTTAAATAAATAGAAAATAATTATTAAAAATTCATAAATTAGTTTTAAAAATTATTTTAAGCTATAAAAATTAACTTTTAATATTTTGACATAAATTTTATTAATATTTTAATTTATTTAAATATTATTGATATTAAATTTGTTTAATAATTATATTTAATAAATTAGTTAAAAATAATTTTAATATATTAAAAATCATTTTAAATGATATTAAAGTGTTAAAAAATATTTTAAGTTATAATATGTATCTTTTAATATGTTGAGATAAATTTCATTAATAACTTAATATTAATGATAATAAAATTTATTTAATAATTGTATTAAATAAATTATTTAAAAATGATTTTAATGTTTTAAAAATGATATAAAGGTTTTAAAAATATTTTAAGTTATAATAAATAACTTTAAATATTTTGACATAAAATAAATTAATATTTTAATATTAATGGTAATTATTTAAAAATAATTTTAATACTTTAAAAATCATTTGAAGGTAATATTGATGTTTTAAAAATATTTTAAGTTATAATAAATAAGTTGTAATATTTTGATATGAAATACATTAATATTAATGGTAATTATTTAAAAATGATTGTAATAGTTTTAAAATCATTTAAAGGTGATATTAAGGTTTTAAAAATGTTTTAATTTATAATAACTAACTTTTAAGGTTTTAACATGGATTTCATTAATATTTAAATGTTAATGATAATGGAATTAGATAATTAAATCATTTAACAATGATATTAATGTTTGAAAAATCATGATAAATGATAATAATTATTTAAAATTATTTTAAGCTTCCAAAAAATATTATGAATGATAATTAAATTATCTAAAATAATATTGAAGCTTTTAAATAAAGTTTAATTGAAAATAAACTCGATAATTATCCGATAACACAATCGGGACATTGAAATAATACCGAAACCAAACCAGATTGAATTAGTTTGACGTGATAAGTGTTTGTATATGTTCTAATGACTGATATGAATTTGTGACAATGTGTTAAGCTATGTGATGATTGTAAATATCAGTATTATGAGTTGAATGTATTATTCTAATTGAAAGAATAATCTTATCAATGATAGGTCTTTGTATGAAAGATAGAACTAAGTTGTGTAGCAGTAAGCAGAAATCAAGGCAAGTATCTAAACCTTACGTACTACTTTTATTTTGTTCAAACAGGTATATGATTATGCAAGTTTCTATACTCTTATATTGTGCAAGTATCTTAACCTTTGTATTTACTTTATGCAATGGATCTTTGTAAGCAAGTTTCTGAACTATATTTTTATTGAGCATGTATCTGAACCTTTGTATTCATGCAAGTTCTCGAACTCTATTCGTTCATTGTTTACCAGTATATTATTATTGTCTTCATTTGATCCATATATGATCAAGATTTATTCTGTACTTTATGAGCTAAATTTGGTTATGCAAGTGTCCTCACTTGGATAAATTGTTATATTTGAACAAGTGTTGATACATATTATTGAATTTCGGTATATATACATGATTAAAAGTTGTCTAAGCTATTCGACTCGGCTAAACATAGTTTGAAATGTATCGTTGAACATGATTGAATATTATTGTCGTTCAACTGAATTATTTTAGTTTGGACTCCAGACTGAGTATGAACATCCCAAAAATTGGGAAACTTTTATGCGCCAAAGGCGGTTATGATGAACGCATACGTCGTTCTAGCATGTAGTGTTGATCAATACAGGGCATACGGGCTGATCACCCAACGTGTCCGTAAGTCATGACGGTTTGTAAATGAATATATGTACAAACTTTTTCAAAATTAAAAATGAAAGTTCATGGTCTATTGACCGCTCAGCATTTATAGTCAGTGCGTAGTTTCAAAAATATAAATGACTGGATATGATATCCGGTATTGTTTCAGTTTACTTCACAACTATTGATTCGTTGTAGAAGTATTGTTCAAAGAAAACATTTATTTCTTTCAGCTAATGATTATTACTTGTTATTACTTGCTAGGCAATTAAATGCTCATTCTTGCTTTAAATTTAAATATTTTCAGTTAAGTTTGATCTACCAGAAGGTTCTGGCAAGAACAAAGGAAAGAGAAAGCTGAAGGAATAAGTCATCAAGTGTTATTTGTAATAATTGTAACTAGGTATAATGATAATTTACTATTTATCATGTAATGAATGACTTAAAGGTTATCGAAACTGGGAAAGTAGACAACTTTGATATAATATTTTTACGTAATTAATATATTAAGTAGTTTAAATGAATATTATCGTGGAGCACCAAGTACGAGTTTCAAGTACCCGGATTTGGGGGCGTCACAACTCCGTAACTACGAGTCGTGTTTGAAGAAGCATAAAATAACTGATGAAAGCTCTCAATCACAAATTGATCGTTCTGGTCACAATTAGAGTTATGATCAAACATTACAAAAGGAGTGGCAAGCTAAGTTAGTGATCGAGAAGGAGCTTCCATTTAAATTTTTTGACGATGCACGTTGTACTGACTACATTCAAGGAACATTGCAGCTGAAATATAAACAAGTAGAATGACTACTAAATGTGATGCAATTAAATTATATAACAAAGATAAAAATGATTAATTTAATATTTTGATAATTTTGAAGGTAAAATTTGTTTAACTAGTGATACTTGGTCTGCTAATTATCAACTTGGAATTAGTTATATTTGTATTACAACTTATTAGATAGATTTCGAAATATTTATGCAAAAAGAATTATAGGATTTGAATAAATTACCACATAATGGTCAATCAATATATGCTCAAATTCTGTCCATAATCCGTACTTTCAAAATTAAAGATAAAATAATTAGTATTAGTTTAGATAATGCAACAGATAATACTAGTTCTATTAATATGTTAAAAATTATTTAAAGCCTGTAGTAAGTTGTGTATTTTTTCATGTTAGATTTGTATGTCATATAATAAATTTGATTGTACAATTCAAATTCAATTATTTGCAAACTTCAATAAATAAAATGTGTGGTATGATTGATTTTATATATGGTTCAAATAAAAGAATACACGATTTTAGAAAAATTTAAAAGAGTAAAATTTGATAATAACACTAGATGAAATAGTATATATGATTTATTTAAAGATGTTTATAAACGGCAAAATATACTTATGGAGTTTTATAACACACAAACTGATCATGACATAACAAATCAAGATTGAGATTTATTATGTCAACTTTTAAATATTCTCAAAGTTTTTAAAAAACACACAAAAATATTAAGTGGTGTTTATTATCCTACAATTCATCATATTCTTTTTGCATGTTTTGAAATAACAAATATGTTTCAACAATACAAATATGATCCTTTCTGGACTAATCTTATTTTCAGTATGGAAGAAAATTTTTTAAAATATTTTGAAGATATGTATACTATTATTACTTGTGCAGCGTATTTAAACCCTGTAATAAAATTAGAAGGTGTGGAAAGTGTTTTAGAAGATAGAGTAAAAAATATAGGTTCTGAAAATATTGATTACATTAAACTAAATTTTAATAAAATATTTACTGAATTTTATAGACAATATGAGTTTATATATTTTACATCTACACGTGCCCCTCCCCCTCCCCCTTCATCTTCTAAGTTTGTTGTGACAAACGAGATTTTGTAATTTAATTTTAATATTTATTGAATTAAATAAATATTTTTTGATGATTTAATTATTGGATTAAATAATTAATTGATAAAATTATGGTATATTAATTTAATTATATGTGTTATATTTATTAAATTAATGTAGAGAATTTCTATTATTCAAATTATGTATTTATGTTAGCTTATTGAATTAAATGAAATATTTAATAAGCATAATGTTATTTTAATTAATTTAATAATTAATTAGATATTTAATAATTTGACATAATTAATAAATGAGAAATTTAATTTTATAACTGTGAATTAATGAGAAATTATTATATTATATTTAAATTAAATTAAATAGGATATTTGATTTATTGAGTAAATGAGTGTGACATTATTAAACTATAGTATAAGAAGTTTATCAAATTAAATGGGTTTGAGTCTTTAAGAATAACCAAACAGAGCTTTAAGAGAAGTTAAGAGCAGTTAACCACGTATGGGTTAACTGACCTCAACGTTGCTGGTTATAATAAAGTGCGCCTTCATCAGTTTTCATTATTACGTATGTTATTTTGAAACAAAAACCTGAGAGTCAGAGAATTCAGAGAGATTTTCAGAGGGAGTTAGAGGAAATTGTGATATTGAAGAATCAGAAGGAGTGCTTGAGGGTAATTTCTTTAACCCAATTTTATTTACGTCATTAAAGTTTCATGAAAATGGCTTTCAAGTTTCTGATTAAAATCTCTGTAGTTGGAAAGTGTAACGATTATGTGAATATATGTGTTAATATGTTATCATAACATGTTTTATTATATATTATATGATTCCATAACATCAGTTTCATAAAAATATGTCGTATATTGTTGCTTTAAAATTTACAGAGTATAGAAATATGGCCATATGGCCCTTACACGCAAATTTAATACGTCAATCGTATGTTGTCTCATAAATTTTACACTTGTATATAATTATGCATGTTAAAACGAAGAAAACAAAATTCGAATGGACAGATTCGGTGTTACAATGAACCCGTGGTGTCAATTTTATGCTTTATCTTTAAAAACATTCAAAATCACCAAGAACATAAAATTACATGATTTGATTTTGGAAATTGTATGAATTAAGTTGTTAAAATCATGTTAGAAAGGTTGGGTAATGATCATATATGAATTATAGTATTTGGGTATGCTTAAATTAATGTATGGACAAGAAAATTGGAAGTTATGGACACGTTCTCTGTGTTCTTCACGAGAACATATAGGTGAACTTGTGAGATTTATTTTTTTTGGCCTAAATTGGCCTTGTTATGTGTTCACGAACTGCAGCACTATAGAAATTACAAACACTGAGTCTGGGTAACCGCGCCCCCGGCGGGTGTTACCAAACTAAATTACCTCGTCCCGGCGGCCAAAAAAAGAATAAAAAAAATAAAATAATAAAAAATAATAATAATAATTAAATAATTAAAATATTTATCAAATAAATATTTTTTTAAGTGAGATATTTATGGAATAAAATAAATATTTGATGAAAATTAGTATTAAATTATTTATCAAATAAAATAAATATTTTAGTTGAAATATTTATGGAATTAAATAAATATTAGATGGAAATTATTATTAAAATATTTATAAAATAAAATAAATATTTTAATTGAGATATTTATAGAATAAAATAAATATTCGATGTAAATTATTATTAAAATATTTATAAAATAAAATAAATACTTTAATTGAGATATTATAGAATAAAATAAATATTCAATGTAAATTATTATTAAAATATTTATAAAATAAAATAAGTATTTTAATTGAGATAATTATGGATGAAATAAATATTCGATGGAAATTATTATGAAAATATTCTAATTTAATTAAGTAATTAAATTAGAAGGGTAATGATTTGTTAAATAAAGTGGAGTTATATTAAATAATTAAGTTAAAATGTAACTAATGAATGTCGTGAATACATATGGTATGTGTGTAGGACTTGTGGTGAACGGAAGTAGTAATTATTTAGCCTACGCACGAGGCAAGTTCCTGAACCTTGTTTCTTTACATAAGGCAAGTTCTTTATTCTATCTTGTTTATTATTGTTCAAGCCAAGATTTCATATTAGACGTTATCATTCTTTAAAAGCATAATTCATGTTATACAATACTTATTCGATTGTATACATCTTGAACTTTATTATTCAAAGTCCATAGTTGATGAGCGTTCTAAATTTCAGAACCATTGTTGAGCTTATCCAAACCAAACTTCTTTTGGTGCGGACTCTAATGTCAAACTGAGATGAACAATCCTGTTATAGGGGATTAATTATGCTTTAGCGTTAAGATATTGTGCACAATATGGTACTAAGGGTTGATCCCCCTAAGTACGAGAAGAAGAGTCCATAGTCTTATGACTGTTAAAGGTTTCAAGCATAAACACTTGACAACCTAGGACGTAGTTCAAGGTCTTATGACCCTCAGAAGTTCTTTTGATTCTTGTTATTCATTCTTGATTCAAAAGTTGAGTTATTATTCTAGAAGTCTTTAATTCGCTCACATGTTATTAAATTGTTATTTCATTATTTTACTTGTGGGCAATCGTGCTCACTCTTGCGTAATAATAACATTGCAGTTAAGAAGGAAAGCAGTAGGTTATGAACCTTAGGTTGGGGCACAACCGTAGGTAGTAGCCTTATAGGAAGAACATAGTGATGGAAAACTCTTATCGAGTTCTAAGAAATGAATTTCTTAATTCATTGAAGATAATAAAAGACTTTATGTGCTTATGAGTTAAATTATGTGCTCGCTAGTACAACTTAGTAACTAAAACTTGAAACTGTGTTGTCAGGATGTCGGATGTTAGAGGAGCTGGTCGAGCTGGAGAGGAGGAGCCCCGAGTACCTACAGAGGAGGAGCCCCGAGACATTCATGTCGTCAGGGAGCAGTTGGTACAGAGAGAGCCATCTCCGTTGATCACTGTTGTTGGTCAGGAGCATGAGTCTGAGACTGATCCAGAGGAGGATCCTGAGGAAGAAGATGAGTTCCCACCGAACTCTATCGATGCTGAGATGTACGACGAGCTATATGACCGTAACGTAGAGTTACGTGACACTATTCAGGAGCTGAATGAGCGGACGATTATTCAGCAGATTACCATTGAGCAGAGGGATAGGGAAGTTGGGACTCTTCACACACGTCTAGGAAACGTAGAGTGGGGTTTGGTTCACGAGAAGGGTCAAACTGAAGAGAAGTCCGAGGAAATAGAGAAGTTGAAGAATGAATTGAAAGAGAGCTCAGCAAGGCTGACCATAACCGAGGAGGCCTGGGGAAGAGAATCACATCGTGCTGATCTTGCAGAAGAGGATTATCGTGCGAAGAGGGCTAAGCTTGGGGAGACGTACTCTACACTTCAAAATGCAATGGATGAGGCCCAGGATCGAGTTATGAGATATCCAATTCAGTTCGAAGGACTACCATCATATATGCTAGATCGTAGGACGATGTTCCGTATCATGGAAGAGGAACGTAGCAAGGCTATTCAACGCCTTAATAGGTAGTGATAGGATTAGTTTAATTATGTGAAAACCTATCTGGTATTTAAAATGTAAATTCCGATGTGTTTATAAACAAAGGAATATTTTAATGTTTTAAATCCCGCAGATTCTTTATCTCGGGATAGTTGATGTAAATAGCAGTGATGCTATCGTAGTTTGTTAAAACTTTTGATTAAATAAATATATCAAGTTGTTTGAGAAAGTGTGTTAAGTGATTATGTTATATTGTTTGAGTTAAGCCTTAAATATTTAGAAAATTGAATAAATATCTAATAAGCGTATATTTTAACAGAAATATGCCACCGAGAAGAAGACCAAATTGTCGACCAGCCCAGGAAGGGTCAACGAATAACAACAACAACAACGCCAATGCTGACCCCGTTCAGCAGTTGGTGAATTTACTGGTTGGAGCAATTAACAATCAACCTCAAGCTCCACCAAATATAACTTTCAAAGAATTCAAGGCAGCGGGACCGCCAGAGTTCAAAGGTTCCATGAACCCGATAGAAGCTCAAACTTGGGCTATGGAGATGGAGAAAGTTTTTGATGTCGCCAGAGTCAGAGAGGACCAGAAAACTGCCTACGCAAAGTTCATATTGAAATCAGAAGCCAGTTATTGGTGGCAAGCAAATAAGGTCCGTGGAGGAGAAGGTGTGATC
This sequence comes from Panax notoginseng, assembly GCA_016801055.1. Classification (NCBI taxonomy): domain Eukaryota; kingdom Viridiplantae; phylum Streptophyta; class Magnoliopsida; order Apiales; family Araliaceae; genus Panax; species Panax notoginseng. The sequence goes on from CM029013.1 coordinate 165,758,247, forward strand.
ACCTTGGAGAGGTTTAAGGAGATGTTCTTCGAGATGTACATTTCGACAAGCTCGTAAAACCAAATAGAAGTCCAGTTTCTAGAGTTGAAATAAGGAAATATGTCCGTACCCGATTATGCGGTAAAATTCAATGAGTTGGCTAGGTTCGCCCCGTATCAAGTACACACGGATGAGAGAAAAGTAAGAAAGTTTGAACAAGGACTAAAGCCCTGGTTATATAGCAAAGTATCAATGTTTTAGCTAAACACTTTTTCTGGAGTACTGGAAAAGGCCATCCTCGCTGAAGGTGGGAGCGATGCGGTGACCAAGTACAATCAGGATCAGAAGAAGAAGAAGAGTGAAAGTGAGGGAAATAATAAATTCAGTGGCAGTAACACGGGAGGAATTATCAATCAGAAAAGGAGGTGGTCTGACAACTCATCAACTGGAAATCATCAAGGAGGTCAGAAGAAGAGGATCGAAGCATGCCCGGCCTACAGGAAAGCTCATCTGGGAGTTTGGATGAAGGGAAAATGAGTGTGCTACAATTGTGGTCAGGAAGGCCACATAGCACCTAAATGTCCTAACCCAATGAAGGGTGCCTACTTCACTTGTGGCTCAAAAGACCATCTGGCAAGAGACTGTACTAAGAAGGGATCTGGAGGGGCAGGATCAGGAGGAAATAGGGGAAACAGCGGTGGAAGCGCTCTGACTATCACGGGACCAACCGCAACCAACAGACCAACCGCCAGGACCTTCAATATGACAGTGTAGGATGCTGTGCAGTCTCGTGATGTGGTGCCGGGTATCATTCCGGTCAATAAATATAATGCTTTTATATTATTTAATTCGGGTGCTACTTGTTCATTTATATCTGATGGCTTTGCTAAGAACTTAGAATTGCCTAAGGATGAGTTAGAATACCCCATGAACATAGAAATTGCAAATAGAGAAATAATTCATGTTAAGTACGTACATAAGAACTGTAGGGTGGATATTAAGAGTAATATTATGAACATAGATCTTATCCCTATCAGACTTGGAGAATTTGACGTTATCTTGGGTATGGACTAGTTATTCAATTACGGGGCTGTAATTGATTTTCAGAAAAAGCGTATTAACCTTATGACTTCGTCAAAGGTTATGTTTTATGGTAGCAAGTCGCCTAGACAAGCGAGTTATCTGACGATGATGTAGGCTAGGAAGTTTTTAAGATAAGGTTGTGTAGGATATCTAGTTTACATAGTCGACAGTCGTAAAGAGAATCCGAAAGTAGAGGAGATACCAGTAGTGAGGGACTTCGCAGACGTATTTCTGGACGATTTGCCAGGATTCCGCCAGATAGAGAGGTTAAATTTGTGATCGATTTGGCACCAGGAACGGCTTCAATATCGAAGGCACTGTACCGAATGGCACCAGTAGAGATGAAAGAATTAATGGTATAACTACAAGAATTACTGGACAAGAAGTACATTCAACCGAGCGTCTCGCCGTGGGGAGCGCCGGTGTTATTTGTGAAAAAGAAGGACGGAACGATGTGACTCTGCATTGACTATAGAGAACTGAATAAGGTCACAATTAAGAATAGATATCCATTACCGAGGATCGACGATCTATTTAATCAATTGAAGGGAGCTAGATACTTTTCAAAGATAGACTTGAGAAGTGGTTATCATCAACTGAAGGTGAGGCCAGAGGATGTACCGAAGACAGTGTTCAGAACACAATATGGTCACTACGAATTTTTGGTAATGTCATTTGGTCTAATGAATACTCCTGCAACATTTATGGGCTTAATAAATGGAGTGTTCAAGCCGTTTCTAGACAAATTCATGGTGGTATTTATAGATGACATTTTGGTATATTCAAAAACTAAGGAAGAACACGAAGAGCATTTGAAGGTAACATTAGAGGCGTTGAGAAGGGAGAAGTTGCATGCCAAGTTTTCAAAATGCGAATTTTAGATCGAGCGGGTACAATTTCTTAGACATGTGATTGATAAAGACAGAATTTCGGTAGATCCATCCAAAGTCGAAGCTGTAATAAACTAAGATCAGCCGAGAACGCCGTCGAAAGTACGAAGTATTCTTGGAATGGCAGGATATTACAAAAGATTCATTCAAGACTTTTCTAAGATTGCAACTCCGTTAACGAATTTGACTTGAAAAGCTGTGAAATTTGTTTGGACGGAGAAGTGTGAGGAAAACTTTCAAGAAGTAAAGAAGAGGTTGAGTACAACACCTGTGTTATCTCTTCCAGATGATACAGGAAATTTTGTGGTTTATACTGATGCGTCACATAAAGGACTTGGATGTGTGCTTATGGAAAATGGCAGAGTCATTACGTATGCGTCACGATAATTGAAGGATTATGAGAAGGGGTATCCGACCCACAACTTGGAGTTAGCTGCAGTGGTTTTTACTTTAAAAATCTGAATGCACTATCTCTACGGGGAGAAGTGTGAAATATATACAGACCACAAGAGTCTGAAATATATTTTTACACAGAAGGACTTGAATATGCGCCAAAGAAGGTGGTTGGAGTTAATTAAGGACTATAATTGTGAGATTTTATACCATCCGGGTAAGACAAATGTGGTTGCCGATGCCTTAAGTAGAAAGGGTCAGGAGAAATTGATGATGTTGATCGCTCAGAAGGAGCTAATTTTAGCCATGGAGAAGTTGGAATTGGAAGTGAAATACCCTATGGAAATTGATGAGAAACTGTTTCAGATGCAATCTGGTACAACCCTACTGAATAAAGTTAAGGAGGCTCAACTTCAGGACGAAGAATGTAAAAAGGTGAAAAAGAAGATATCCAAAGGGATCGAACCGAGATTCAAGATGGACAAGGAATGAATATTGAGATTTGAGAGCAAAATTTGGGTACCGCCAGTACCAGAGATTAAGGAAGACATTTTGAGCAAGGCTCATAGCTCACAATATTTGATTCACCCTGGTAGTACTAAGATGTACCAAGATCTTTGACAACATTTCTGGTGGTCAAATCTGAAACGAGATGTTACAGAGTGTGTTGCCAAATGTCTGACCTGTCAGAAAGTGAAAGAATAACATCAAAGGCCGAGTGGGTTGCTACAATCGTTAGAGATCCCAGAATGGAAATGGGAATATATTACGATGGACTTCGTGGTTGGCATTCCGATAACTCAGAAAGACTATGACGCAGTATGTGTTATCGTTGACCGATTGACGAAATCCGCACACTTCCTTCCGATCAAAATCAGATTCAACTTATATCAGTTGGCAAGGTTATATGTGAAAGAGATTGTTTTGAGGCACGGAGTTTTGGTGTCAATTGTTTCCGATAGGGATCCGCGCTTTACATCAAACTCGTGGAAATGACTACAGGAATGCATGGGTACACAGTTGAGAATGAGTACGGCTTATCACCCTCAGACATATGGGCAGAGTGAAAGAACGATTCAGACATTAGAAGATATGTTAAGAGCTTATATAATGGACTTTAAAGGACATTGGGATGATCATCTACTGCTCGTAGAGTTCGGCTACAACAACAGTTACCACGCAAGTATTGGCATGTCGCCTTATGAAGCGTTATACGGCAGAAAGTGCAGAACTCCGCTATACTGGGATGAAGTAGGCGAGAGACAATTACTAGGCCCAGAATTGGTACAGCAGACAACAGAGATAGTCAAAGTGATCCGAACAAGACTAGTAGCAGCTCAAGATAGGCAGAAGAAATACGCCGACTCACACCGTAAAACTTTTGAGTTTGAATCAGGTAGTTATGTGTTTTTGAAAGTCTCTCCCTGAAAGGGAAATATCAAGTTCGGAAAGAAAGGAAAATTAAGCCCAAGATTCATTGGACCCTTCGAAGTACTGCGAAGAATCGGAGAAGTTGCGTATGAGGTAGCCCTACCTCCATCACTCAAAAATGTCCACAACGTCTTTCATGTTTCAGTTTTACAACCCTACAAACCAGATTACAAGCACGTGATTGAATATGAACCCCTACATTTTGAGAAAGACTTATCTTACGAAGAAATTCCTGTTCAAATTGTCGATAGGAAAGAACAAGTTCTCAGAAATAAAGTAATACTTAGGGTAATTTGGAGGAACCACAACGCTGAAGAAGCTACATGGGAACTTGAAAAGAATATGATGAAAAATTATCCTCAATTATTTACTTCAATTATGTGTAAGCGATTCTAGGGACATAATCTTTGTAAGGGGGAGAATATAACGGGACGAAATAATTGAGTCGTGATTCTGAGGACAGAATCCTTTTAAGGGGGGAAAGATGTGACAAACGAGATTTTGTAATTTAATTTTAATATTTATTGAATTAAATAAATATTTTTCGATGATTTAATTATTGGATTAAATAATTAATTAATGAAGTTATGGTAGATTAATTTAATTATATGTGTTATATTTATTAAATTAATGTGGAGAATTTCTATTATTCAAATTATGTATTTATGTGAGCTTATTGAATTAAATAAAATATTTAATAAGCATAATATTATTTTAATTAATTTAATAATTAATTAGATATTTAATAATTTGACATAATTAATAAATGAGAAATTTAATTTTATAACTGTGAATTAATGAGAAATTATTATATTATATTTAAATTAAATTAAATAGGATATTTGATTTATTGAGTAAATGAGTGTGACATTATTAAACTATAGTATAAGAAGTTTATCAAATTAAATGGGTTTGAGTCTTTAAGAATAACCAAACAGAGCTTTAAGGGAAGTTGAGAGCAGTTAACCACGTATGGGTTAACTGACCTCAACGTTACTGGTTATAATAAAGTGCGCCTTCATCAGTTTTCATTATTACGTATGTTATTTTGAAACAAAAAACGTGAGAGTCAGAGAATTCAGAGAGATTTTCAGATAGAGTTAGAGGAAATTGTGATATTGAAGAATCAGAAGGAGTGCTTGAGGGTAATTTCTTTAACCCAATTTTATTTACGTCATTAAAGTTTCATGAAAATGGCTTTCAAGTTTCTGATTAAAATCTCTGTAGTTGGAAAGTGTAACGATTATGTGAATATATGTGTTAATATGTTATCATAACATGTTTTATTATATATTATATGATTCCATAACATCAGTTTCATAAAAATATGTCGTATATTGTTGCTTTAAAATTTACAGAGTATAGAAATATGGCCATATGGCCCTTACACGCAAATTTAATACGTCAATCGTATGTTGTCTCATAAATTTTACACTTGTATATAATTATGCATGTTAAAACGAAGAAAACAAAATTCGAATGGACAGATTCGGTGTTACAATGAACCCGTGGTGTCAATTTTATGCTTTATCTTTAAAAACATTCAAAATCACCAAGAACATAAAATTACATGATTTGATTTTGGGAATTGTATGAATTAAGTTGTTAAAATCATGTTAGAAAGGTTGGGTAATGATCATATATGAATTATAGTATTTGGGTATGCTTAAATTAATGTATGGACAAGAAAATTGGAAGTTATGGCCACGTTCTCTGTGTTCTTCATGAGAACATATGGGTGAACTTGTGAGATTTTTTTGGGGCCTAAATTGGCCTTGTTACGTGTTCGCGAACTGCAGAACTGCAGAAATTACAGAAACTAAGTCTGGGTAACCCCGCCCCCGCGGGTGTTACCAAACTAAATTACCTTGCCCCGGCGGCCAAAAAAAGAATAAAAATAAATAAAATATTAAAAAATAATAATAATATAAAAAAATTAAATAATTAAATATTTATCAAATAAAATAAATATTTTTTAAGTGAGATATTTATGGAATAAAATAAATATTTGATAAAAATTAATATTAAATTATTTATCAAATAAAATAAATATTTTAGTTGAAATATTTATGGAATAAAATAAATATTCGATGGAAATAATTATTAAAATATTTATAAAATAAAATAAATATTTTAATTGAGATATTTATAGAATAAAATAAATATTCGATGTAAATTATTATTAAAATATTTATAAAATAAAATAAATATTTAATTGAGATATTATAGAATAAAATAAATATTCAATGTAAATTATTATTAAAATATTTATAAAATAAAATAAATATTTTAATTGAGATAATTATGAATGAAATAAATATTCGATGGAAATTATTATGAAAATATTCTAATTTAATTAAGTAATTAAATTAGAAGGGTAATGATTTGTTAAATAAAGTGGAGTTATATTAAATAATTAAGTAAAAATGTAACTAATGAATGTCATGAATACATATGGTATATGTGTAGGACTTGTGGTGAACGGAAGTAGTAATCGTTTAGCCTACGCACGAGGCAAGTTCCTGAACCTTGTTTCTTTACATAAAGCAAGTTCCTTATTCTATCTTGTTTATTATTGTTCAAGTCAAGATTTCATATTAGATGTTATCATTCCTTAAAAGCATAATTCCTGTTATACAACACTTATTCGATTGTATACATCTTGAACTTTATTATTCAAATTGAATATCAATTATTGTTGAACCTTGTAAGACTAGCGAACCCTTATTGATTCGACTAGTCCATAGTTGATGAACATTCTAAATTTCAGAACCATTGTTGAGCTTATCCAAACCAAACTTCCTTTGGTGCGGACTCTAATGTCAAACTGAGATGAACAACCCTGTTATAGGTGATTAATTATAATTTAGCGTTAAGATATTGTGCACAATATGGTACTAAGGGCTGATCCCCCTAAGTACGAGAAGAAGAGTTCATAGTCTTATGACTGTTAAAGGTTTCAAGTATAAACACTTGACAACCTAGGACGTATTTCAAGGTCTTATGACCCCCAGAAGTTCTTTTGATTCTTGTTTTTCATTCTTGATTCAAAAGTTGAGCTATTATTCCTGAAGTCTTTGATTAACTCACATGTTATTAAATTGTTATTTCATTATTTTACTTGTGGGCAATCGTGTTCACTCTTTCGTAATAATAATATTGCAGTTAAGAACGAAAGGTCCGACGAGCCTTCTACTAGCAAAGGCAAGGGCAAAGCTAATAAGTGATGAAGATTTGTTATTTAATTTTAAGAATTTTTATTGTCAAGACTTGATGTTGTTTAAGAATTATTATTTATTTATGTTTCCGCACAAATGTTTAAGGTTAGTTGACTTGGGATTGTATTTATTATTCAGATGTTGTAACCCCATAAGGGAGAAGATCTATTTCTATCTATTGCATGGGTTGCATTTATTGTGGGTAGATAGATATATGATATTTATAAAGTGAACACCAAATCCCGTGGAACTGAAGTACCCGGATTTGGGGGTGTCACATTTGCATCATTATTAAAATCATTATAAAAAAAACCAGAAAACTTTGTCACATACAAGCTGTTTAAACAAACTTGGTTTATATTGTAGTACTTATTTTAGAAGTTAGATAACCAACCAAGAATTTGAAAATTTTGATATACTTGTATTTTGGAAAAAGTATAACTAAAAATTTCCTACTTTAGCCGCCATGACCTGTGATTTACTAACTATCCAAGTGATAGACACATAATTCATACATTTTATTATTCCTAATTTTATTTTATTTTGTAGGATCTAATATTTTGATACAATAAGTCAAAATCTTGATGATCAAATAATATTTAATGCTCTTATTCATATAAGGAAATATCCAAGAAGAATCCCACAAAGAGAAGGAAAGAGGTGGAACAATATTGGTGTGAAAGTTAAATCCAACAAGAGAAAGGGAAGTTCATCTAAAAGATCTGTTTGAGAAATTGATTGCCACAAGGAAGTGGAAACCTACATGGAAAATAATTAATACCTTATGCCTATAAATAGAGGAGATGATTAGGTATTTGAAAAAAAGGAGCATTATATTAGTTTAGGTTGGAGTAGGAGTAGGAATAAATTACTTATTCATTGTACGTTTGTCGGATGATCGTTAATTAAATGAAGTTTCTTATTTATTTTTAATCTTCTTCTCTTATTTATTTTAGTTAGTTTATTTATTTGCATGTCTAGTTAATTTTTTTATATCTGATGAGTGGGTTTTATACCTACTAATCGGTCTCTAATTCGAGCTTAAACTGTGTTAATTTTTTATTTTTGTGATTCTTTTTACTTGTTTATTATTGTTTTATGTTTAGGTGTGGTGGCGTAGCATTTGGACTTAAAAGGTGGTTTCGTGGCAAAACTTGGCAAGTAAAGGAGCAAAAACTGGACTGCAGCAGAATAGACCCCCGCCGGGGCGGACATTATACACACAAAACCCCAGCTGGGGCGGGGGTACTCGATCAAGAGCAGAAGCACCCCCCACCGGGGCGGGCACCAAGAGAAGAAAAACCCCCGCCAGGGCGAGGGTACGGGAAACATCCAAGACTCCTGTTTCAATTGTGTTGCTGCAGTGGCATGAAGGAAGGAGGTTGGCATGGTTTGGAACTGTATTTGGCATCGAGTTATGGTCAAAATATGTGTCTTATTCTGGAGATAACAAGAGACAACAAGGGAGATTATCATAGGACAAAGAATTAGCAATTTGAAGCCCTAATTTTGAGAAAATTTATTAGAAGAAGGATTGAAGGTCAGTCACAAAAATTACAAGTTGGAGCTAAGGAGAAAGGTGGTTTTGGATTCATTATACTTCTTTAATTCAATAATTGTAATTGGGATGATGATTACTTTGATGATTTCAGTTTTTAATTCATTTGTGATGAACTAATTTACTTGTTAGGCTTATGACGGATCTTTATGGTGGAACGATGATTATGTAGTCCTTAATTTCAGTTTAATAATCTATCATTCAATTTATCTATTGTGATTTGTGCTTTAACTTATGAATTGCTTGATCACCAATTCTATTTGGATTTGTATGGACTCGAGAGATGATATATGAATCTAGACCTAGTCACTATAGCATGTGTTCTTGAATTCTGTGAGTGAATGGAATCTTGATGAATGTTAGGGTAGAGATATGCTTAACGTCACATGTAATCGGATTGAGAACTTGAAATTAAATCGTGTTTGATTGTAACTCACATAGAGATATAGTGAATTAGTTGATTAAGGTGTTTAGCTTAATTCTATCTAATTTGTGGATTTAAGTTAATATGGTATTAGTGCATCGAGAGATGGCTAGTTCTACTTGAGTGTTCTTGATTAATAAATTGGGATAGTGAATTGAACTGAAATAGGGTGTAGTAATCAGAGTGATACTTAAAGTAAAGTTGTAAGCCTAATTCTTCAATATTTGCTTGAAATTATAGTTTTTAGGTTTGTTGATTGCTTAGTATTTTTATATTTTTAGTTTTTGATAGTTATATTCATTGAATTGGATAGTTTAATAAAATTTGGAATAATATAAGGCAGGTAATTGTTAGGATTAATTTCATACTAGTCTCTGTGGGAACGATACTTGACTTATCATTATATTACTTGTTGACCACGTGCACTTGCGTGTGAGCGTAATTAGATTTCGACCAACAAGTTTTTGGCGCCATTGTCGGGGACTTAGTATAGATTTTAATATTTTTTCAATATCAGTTTAATTAGTCCAGTTTTACTTAAACAATTTTTTCTTTTGTTTTGTTCTCTCTTATTTTAGGTTCTTGGAGTCAGTTTATGCAAACTCGGTCTAAGAAGCCAGACTTGCTTCCTTTTGAGGACGATATCGAGAAACGGTTTCAAAGGCTAAGTAAGTGGATTAAAGACATAAGTGAAAACTTTGAGAACTTTGAAAAAGAAGAAACAATGGCTGCAGAAGATCAAAAAATGCTTAGGGATTTTGCTATTCCTAAGGTGACTGAGCTTCAGTCGAGTATCACCAGGCCGACGATTGCTGCAAATACTTTTGAGATCAAGCCTGGGATGATTCAGATGATTTAGAACTCAGTTCAGTTTGGGGGACTAGCCAACGACGATCCGAATGAACACTTGGTCAGCTTTTTGGAGATATGTGACACCTTCAGATACAATGGGGTGTCAGATGAAGCAGTCAAACTTCGCTTGTTCCCGTTTACCTTGCGGGACAAGCCGAAGAGTTGGTTACATTCTCTACCATCAAGATTGATAACTACTTGGGATGACCTTGCTCAAAAGTTCCTGGCTATGTTTTTTTCCACCAGCTAAAACTGCAAAGATGAGAAACGAGATCACCATGTTTGAGCAGCAACATGGGGAGTCTTTATATGAGGCATGGGAACGGTATAAGGAATTGCTCAAAAAGTGCCCTCATCATGGACTACCCAAATGGCTGCAGATGAATACATTTTACAACGGGTTGAATGGGAATCTCAGGACTAGTATAGATGCAGCTTCGGGTGGAGCATTTATGGCCAAGAGTTATGAGGAGGCATATGAGTTAATTGAAACTATGGCAGCTAATAACTACCAGTGGCCTACAACGAGGATGACACAACCTAAGGTAGCTAGGGTATTAGAGGTAGACAGAGTAACAACGTTAGCGACACAGATTTTAGCCTTATCAAAGAAAATGGATGCTCTGACAGGTGCACAACCACAGCAGGTGGTATATGTTTGTGAGTTATGTGCATGAGAACATCCTACAGAATAGTGTGCCATCAACCCAGCATCGGTTCAGTTTGTGGGCAGCTACAATAGGATTCCGCAGAACATGTATCAAAATGCCTACAACCCAGGGAATAGGAACCATCCTAACTTTTCATGGAGCAACAATCAAAATCAGCAGGCTCGACGACCTTCTTATCTCCCGGGGTTTCAAAATTAGCATCAACAAGTAGCTCCGCATCAAGAAAAGAAAATAGACTTAGAAGAGCTTTTGTAGAAATACATATCGGGAAATGAGGCGGCAATGAAAACACAAGCTGTGGCCATCAAAATTTTAGAAAATCAGATGGGACAACTTGCCTTAGCATTGAATAATAGGCTGCAAGGGACTCTACCAAGTGACACAAAAAAGAATCCAAAGGGAAATCATGAGTAGTTTCAAGCAATCACTTTGAGGAGTGGAAAGCATCTTGATGGAAAAATTTCAGAAAATACAGCATAGAAGGATGTCAAGGATAATGAAAATAAAGTGGTTTCAGAGAAACAGGATGGGGAAAAACAAGGGGACAAGAGCAAGTCAGATGTTGAGCTAATTATGAATCCTCCATCGCCGTTTCAGTAGAGGGTCCAAAAATAGAAATTAGATAAGCAATTCGCCAAATTTTTTGGAAGTTTTTAAGAAACTTCAAATTAATATTCCTTTCGCAGAAGCCCTAGAGCAAATGCCTAGTTATGCCAAATTCATGTTTCTGTCTAGGAAGAAAAAGTTAGAAGACTATGAAACTGTGGCTTTGACGGACGAATGCAACACAGTTTTACGGCGAAAGTTACCTCCAAAGTTAAAGGATTCGGGGAGTTTTACTATACCGTGCACGATCGGTAACATGGCCTTTAAAAAATGTTTGTGTGACTTGGGGGCAAGTGTAAACCTCATGCCATTATCCGTTTACACCGAATTGGGTTTACCAGCTCCAAAGCCTACAAACATATCGTTGCAATTAACAGATAGATCGGTAACATACCCCAGAGGAATTATGGAGGATATTTTGGTTAAAGTGGACAAATTTATATTTCCAGCTGATTTCATAATTTTGGATTATGAGGAAGATAAGAACATCCCAATCATCTTAGGGAGACCATTTTTGGCTATGAGCAGGACTCTTATCGATGTTCAAAAAGATGAATTAATCATGAGGGTCCAAGATCAGGAAGTCACATTCAATGTGTTCAAAGTCATGAAGTTCCCTACGGATGATAAGGAGTGATTCTAGGTGGATGTCATCGACCGGATAGTTAATGATGATATGGTAAAAGGTCGGGTCAGTGATCCATTGGAAACTACACTGCTGGGCGATGAGGATTTGGATGATCCAGAGTTTGTGGATTATTTACACATGCTAGATGCTTTGCCGATAGTTAGTAGATTAAAAGTCCCATTCGAGCCATTACACATGGAAGAAAAAACTTCAGCTCGGATGAAACCTTCACTTGAGGAGCCACCCACTCTTGAGCTCAAACCACTTCCTAAACACCTCAGGTATGCTTATTTAGGTGATTCAAATACTTTACCTGTTATTATTACATCTGCACTTAACGAATTGCAGGAAAGTAAATTGATGAGGATTTTAAGAGAATACAAGTCAGCAATAGGCTGGACCATTGCCGATATAAAGGGGATCAGCCCCTCCTTTTGCATGCATAAGATTCTCATGGAAGAGGATGCGAAGCCAACAGTGGAGCAGCAGAGAAGGTTAAATCGAATCATGAAAGAAGTGGTAAAGAAAGAAATATTGATGTGGTTAGATGCGGGAATTATTTACCTAATTTCAGATAGTGCATGGGTCAGTCCAGTACAGTGTGTGCCGAAAAAGGGTGGAATGACAGTGGTTACGAATGAAGATAATGAGATGATTCTGACGAGGACAGTGACCGGATGGAGGGTGTGCGTGGACTATAGAAAGCTAAATAAGGCAACCCGAAAGGATCACTTTCCTCTACCCTTCATTGATCATATGTTAGACCGACTAGCTGGACATGAATACTACTGCTTACTGGATGGATACTCGGGGTACAACCAAATCGTCATAGCTCCCGAGGATCAAGAGAAGACCACCTTTACATGCCCATATGGCACCTTTGCATTCAGAAGGATGTCCTTTGGGTTATGTAATGCACCAGCTACATTCCAAAGATGCATGATGGCTATCTTCTCGAACATGGTGGAGAAAGAGGTTGAAGTTTTCATGGATGACTTTTTAGTCTATGGAAACTCTTTTGATAATTGTCTAGAGAATTTGGTCATGGTCTTGAAGCGGTGTGTGGAAACTAATTTGATACTCAACTGGGAGAAGTGCCACTTTATAGTTGAAGAAGGGATAATTCTGGGGCACAAGGTCTCTGCTAAAGGTGTAGAGGTTGATAAGACAAAGTTAGACATGATTGAGAATCTTCCACCACCGAATTCAGTAAAGGAAATTCGCAGTTTTCTTGGACATGCCGGGTCCTACAGAAGGTTTATAAAATATTTCTCTAAGATTGAAAAGCCATTGTGCAGTCTTTTAGAGAAGAATGTAGTATTCAGATTTGCTGAAGAGTGTAAAATAACATTTGAGCAGTTGAAAAAGAAGTCGACTACAGCGCCAATGATCATCGCACCGGATTGGACTATGCCCTTTGAACTAATGTGCGATGCGAGCAACTATGCGGTAGGAGCTATTTTGGGTCAACGCCAAGATAAAATATACCACGCCATACACTATGCAAGTAAAACTCTTACAGATGCACAATTGAACTACACAACTACAGAAAAGGAGTTACTTACAGTAGTATACGCCTTTGACAATTTCATGGCATATTTGATTGGGACAAATGTGGTGGTTTACACGGATCACTCGGCAATTCACTATTTAATTTCGAAGAAGGATCCTAAGCCTAGACTAATCAGATGGATCCTTCTCCTTCAGGAATTCAATTTAGAAAAAAAGGATAGGAAGGGAACAAAAAATCAAGTAGCATATCATCTTTTGAGGCTGTAAAATCCGGATAAAGATGGAATGGATAAGTGTGTGATCAATGATTCATTCCCGGATGAATAACTCTTTGGAGTTAATTCCGAGTTTCCATGGTATGCGAATTTTGCTAACTATTTGGTGAGCAACATCCTTCCCCCTGATCTGACGCGAAAACAGAAAAAGAAATTCCTACATGACGTTAAGTGGTACATGTGGGATGAGACATACTTATTCAGACAGTGCGCTGACAAGATGATTCAAAGGTGTGTACCGTACAGTGAAGTGAAGAATATTCTACACGAATGTCATTCATCAGCATATGGGGGACATTATTGTAGTGAGCGGATAGCGGCCAAGGTACTTTAGGCAGGATTCTACTGGCCTACGGTGTTCAAGGATGCCCACCAATTTATGAGAACTTGCGACATATGCCAAAGGGTGGGTAATATTTCAAAGAGGAATGAAATGCCGCTTCACACTATCATGGAAGTGGAATTTTTTGTCGTATGGGGGATAGATTCTATGGGACCATTTCCTCCATCTTTCAATAACCTGTACATCTTGCTAGATGTTGATTATGTGTCAAAATGGGTTGAAGCCATAGCACTCCCCACAAACGATGCCAAGGTAGTTCTCAAGTTCTTACATAAGAATATCTTTACAAGATTTGGCATGCCAAGAGCAATTATTAGTGATGAAGGTAGTCACTTCTGCAACAGATCGTTTATAGCTCTTTTGGCGAAATATGGGGTTAATCATAGGGTGGCTACAACATATAACCCCCAAACGAGTGGTCAAGCTGAGGTTTCGAACAGAGAAGTGAAGAAGATTTTAGAGAAAGTTGTGAATCCAAGCAGAAAAGATTGGTCTCTAAAATTGGATGACACACTATGGGCATATAGGACAGCATATAAAAAACTAATTGGGATGTCTCCATACCAGTTGGTCTATGGGAAAACGTGTCTCCCAGTTGAATTATAGCATAAAGCATATTAGGCCATTCAGAAACTCAATTTTGACCAAGCAGCTGTAGGAGAGAAAAGATTGCTCCAACTGAACGAACTAGATGAGTTTCGACTGCAAGCATACGAGAACTCAAAGTTGTACAAGGAAAAGGTTAAGAAGTGGCACGACCAAAAGATCATGCAGAAAAAGTTTGAACCGTGACAAGCAGTATTATTGTTCAACTCACGACTGCGGCTGTTCCCAAGAAAGCTCAAATCGAGATGGTCAGGGTCATTCACAATTAAGAGGGTTTTCCCACATTGCGCCATTGAACTATACAGTAGGAATCCATTGGAGACATTTAAAGTTAACGGTCATCGATTAAAGCATTACTGGGGTGGAAACATCGACAATGAAGTCACCGCAATCATAGTTGCCGACGCGCCATGAACAGGGACTAGTCAAGCTGAAAGACTTAAAATCAAGCGCTAATTGGGAGGCAGCCCAATTTTACTTTCATTTTCAATATTTTTAAGTATGCGAATTAATTTGTAGTTTAAAATATAAGTTAGTATAGAATAAGTTTATTTCGATTCATTAAGTAGTTAGTTGAGTTATGATTTCTAGATAATTTGACCATACATGCTTAATTTGCACAATATTGTCTTATGTTCATGATTTAATTATGTTTCAGGCATTTACAAAGCTCATGGATATGTGTTGGATACAAAGAATTAGAAAAATCAAGCTTAGTTACAGTGTACCCCCCTCGTCGGGGCGGATAATTTATGAAGAAATCCCCCACCGGGGCGGGGCTCTTGACACAGAAACAGTATACCCCCCGCCCCCCCCCCCCCCCGCTAGGGCAGGCATATTACATAGGATACCCCCCGCTGGGGCGGGGTCTTGCACCAAGAACAGAATACCCCCCCTGTCGGGGCGGGCATCTGCAGCTTATTACCCCCTGCCGGGGCGGGGGTACGGGAAGGTGAAGGAGTTTAAATTCGGCAGTTAAAACATTTTAGCCCATCTTCTCCACTTCCTTCTCCCACAACTGACTCCTATACCCCCATTAACCCACAAATTAGCTACAATAATTCCCACTTACCCATTACATTAACCCACTAAATACATACACTATCTCCTCTCTATAAATTCAAACCCTTACTACACCACATCTCCATCTCAGTTCATACAATTTCAGGCATACAAAGTTAGGGTTCTTATAGTGCAATTTTTTACAGCAAAAAGAAAGGAGAGAATCAACAAATTTGTCAATATACTATGGGTAAGCGATTATTTCTTATAATTTCTCATCATATATCACCATATTCAAAGTCTATTACCAATTTTGGGGGTATTGTGAGTCATGCACATCACGTGTTCAACGAATTGTTCAAGTAAAGTTTGGGGGGAATTTTGGCTCAAGTTCATCCATTTAATCACCATGGCACCAAAACCAGCATCAAAGAGACAATGAGGCGAGAGCTCATGGTCTACATCATTGACTCGAGCCTTTGACAAGAGAAAGTTCATGAGTGCCAACAGCACCGATTGATATGACTATCTTGTGACTAAGGCACTAACTCTAGAGCGAGGCTTGGCACCCGACAACGTAGATGGCCAAATAAAGAGACAAATTTATGAAAAAGGATGGGATAGGTTCACTGACGATCCAGAGCCAGCAATCGTCAATGTGGTGAAAGAATTTTATGCAAATACGGAGGATAAGACCCCATTCATTACATTCATCAGGGGCAAACAAGTGTCGTTCAGTTCGGAAGCCATTAACGAGTATTACCGCCTACGAGTTCCTGTGGAATGCCAGTATGCATATTTGCGTGACCACGATCCCGACTATGAGGTGATTTTAACTAAAATAACAAAGCCGGGCACCACATGGGTCAAGGGAAGAAAAGGGGGCACAATCTTCCATAGCAAGGACCTGAGCCGTTATGGGAAGATTTGGTATGCATTCTTGTGCACCAAGCTATTATCGACCACACATACTACTAAGGTGACAAAGGAGAAGATACTTCTTTTGTATGCAATCGTGCAAGACTTTCTCTTCGACATAGGGGCCATCATCAATTTCTCAATATGAAGATGCCTGCGAGGGCCATTTTTTGGCGACCTTCCACACCCATCCGTCATATGTGGGCTATGCAAGTAGGCTGGAGTTAGGTGGTCTAGTGATGAGACTACCCAATAACCGCTTCAGATTTTGGACTTAAGGATGATTGCACGTTACATAGTGTGGCCCGGGGGGAATCACATCCAAGAGGAGTCGGGTTCATATCTCCACCAGCCTCTGAGGAGGAGGCTGATACTGAGGACACCTCTGATGACGATGAGTTCCAGGTGGATGAGATGATGGGAGAGCAAGCAATGAGGAGATGCAGCAGACCGATAGAGATATGTTTAGCCCTCAGTTTCACAGCCTCCAAAGTAAAGCTGATGGGCACAATAAAGAAGCCAATCGACATATGAAGAAACTCATGGCCAGGCAGGACCATATGTTCGAGGCCATGAACATGTCCTTCACCTCTTTGAACGCGACCCTCCAAAGTTTTAACCCAAATGCTCAGTTTCCATACCAGCAGCCGGCCCCAATGCCACGATTTCCACCTTCAGATTCAGGCAATGATGAGCCACAACCACCACCACCTCAAGCTTAAATGATTACAGGGAAGTCCTCGTACACTTGATGCTTTATTTTTACAATGAGGACATTGTAATTGTTAAGTTTGGGGGAGTTAGTTTAATTTAGAGTTTATGCATTTTTAATTTAGCATATTAGTTTTGCATATGTTAGTTTCATGATTAGAGTTAGGTTCATGATATGTTGCATTCATTTAGTGTAATTGCATAGTAGATTAGTATTATAGTGTAGTATTGTAAATAGTTTTTATTAGTTTTTAATTATGTTATGTTTATTCCATATTATAAAAAAAAAAAAGAAAAATATATAAAAATCACAAAATAAATTTAGTTTGTATTGTGTTTATCTTGCATGAGTCCAGCTGTTTGATATGTTACAGTCTATTTTGGCCAATGATGAGACTGACTTCGAGTAGATAAGTATAGTACCAACTATTAGAACTTTTGATGTGATGTTCTGTTATGAATTAAATCTTTTCCTGTTTGAACATGGTATAATAAGGTTAGCACGATAATAACAACTATGTTGATTAATTTAGTTAAAATTGATACATAATGGACTTCTAAAGGATAATGCTAGTTTGAATAAAAGAATGACAAGGATAGCGAGTGAAGGCAAAAGTTAGGCAAGAACCTAAGTTTGGAGAAAAATTTGGGATATATAAGCTTCATAAAAAAAAGAAAAAGAAATAAAGAATAAACACCGTGGCATGCTTGTCCAGTTTTGTGGCATTTGTTACTTGAGTAAGTAAGCCCTAGGGGATTGTCTTTACACCTAGCGCCCTAAGGTCTTAATGGTCTGGGAGTCGTTGGTCGAAAGCTCGTTAAGGTAGCATTGAAAAGCCTAAGGGAATAAGACATTGCATAGTCATGTGTATATAAAAAAACATATGAATAAAACGGGAAATAAGAGCAAAAAGCCCCTGTAAATGAAAAATAAAGCATAAGTACCCTATTTGGACCCTTAAGATTGGTAATTATTTGATTTTAGTTGGATCTTGACTGTTTCTAAGATTCTTGAGTTTACACTGTATGATACCTTCTAAGAGACTTGTTATGTATTAAATTTGAATTTACATCAGTTAGCATGGGTGTTGAGCACACACGCACTATATCAGTGATTACAGTTTAAGATTTGATGATTGATAGGAATTTACTGATTGGTTTTGATATGAAGTATTGTTATGTTTTCTTGATTTCTCTGAGGCCGATTGAACAGACTCATTTCTATCATTGTTGCTGGATTCGTAGGCATGTAGACTAGTTTCATTCCATTCCATTACATCGCATAACATTTTTGTTTTGTTTTGTGCTCGAGGACTAACATGGGTTTAAGTTTGGGGGAGTTTGATGAGTGGGTTTTATACCTACGAATCGGTGCTTAAACTGTGTTAATTCTTTATTTTTGTGATTCTTTTTACTTTTTTATTGTTGTTTTATGTTTAGGTGTAGTGGCGTAGCATTTTGGACTTAAAAGGTGGGTTCGTGGCGAAATTGGGCAAGTAAAGGAGCAAAAACTGGACTGCAGCAGAATAGACCCCCGCCGGGGCAGACATTATACACATAAAACCCCAACCGGGGCTGGGGTACTCGATTAAGAATAGAAGCACCCCCCGCCGGGGCGGGCACCAAGAGAGGAAAAACCCCTGCCGAGGCGGGGGTACGGGAAACATCCAAGACTCCTGTTTCAATTGTGTTGTTGTAGTGGCATGAAGGAAGGAGGATGGCATGGTTTGGAACAGTATTTGGCGTCGAGTTATGGTCAAAATATGTGTCTTATGTTGGAGATAACAAGAGACAACAAGGGAGATTATCAGGAGACAATGAATTAGCAATTTGAAGCCCTAATTTGAGAAAATTCATTGGAGGAAGGATTGAAGATCAGAGTCACGAAAATTACAAGTTGGAGCTAAGGAAAAGGGTGGTTTTGGATTCATTCGACTTCTTTAATTCAATAATTGTAATTGGGATGATGATTACTTTGATGATTTCAGTTTTTAATTCATTTGTGATGACTAATTTACTTATTAGGCTTATGACGGATCTTTTTGGTGGAACGATGATTATGTAGTCCTTAATTTCAGTTTAATAATATATCATTCAGTTAATCTATTGTGATTTATGCTTTAACTTATGAATTACTTGATCACCAAGTCTATGTGGATTTATATGGACTCGAGAGATGATATATGAATCTAGACCTAGTCACTATAGCATGTGTTCTTGAATTCTGTGAGTGAATGGAATCTTGATGAATGTTAGGGTAGAGATATGCTTAACGTCACATGTAATCGGATTGAGAACTTGAAATTAAACCGTGTTTGATTGTAACTCACATAGAGATATAGTGAATTAGTTGATTAAGGTGTTTAGCTTAATTTTATCTAATTTGTGAATTTAAGTTAATATATATGGTATTAGTGTATCGAGAGATGGCTAGTTCTACTTGAGTGTTCTTGATTAATAAACTGAGATAGTGAATTAAACTAAAATAGGGTGTAGTAATTGGAGTGATACTTAAAGTGAAGTTGTAAGCCTAATTCTTAAATATTTGCTTGAAATTACAGTTTTTAGGTTTTTTGATTGCTTAGTATTTTCATATTTTTAGTTTTTAATAGTTATAATCATTAAATTGGATAGTTTAATAAATTTTGGATTAATATAAGGCTGGTAATTGTTAGGATTAATTTCATACTAGTCACTGTGGGATCGATACTTGACTTATCATTATATTACTTGTTGACCACGTGCACTTGCGTGTGAGCGTAATTAATTAGATTTCGACCAACAATATCTAGGATGAAGATGAAATTAAATAATTATTTATGATAATATTTTCATCTCTTCTATTATTTATGTTTAATTGATTTCGCCTTCATGTGTCGTTATTGAAATATCTTCTTTTTATAGTTCATATGTAATTTTAAATTAATTAAGAGGTTTTGATATATTATTGTTAAGATATGAGTTTTTCATAATCCATGCTTGCTCGAAGGTGTTTTGATGGGTTATAGTTAATCCTTAAATTTTCATCATCTATACTTGTAATTAAAGGAAAGTAAGATCAAAATCGTAATTAAGTTATAAAAATAGAAGAGACCGAATTACACTATAAGAAAAACCCTTAATCTCGACGAATTTAATTCTGTCGAAATAAGGTTATTTATGACGGAATAATTCGTCGAACATAAGTCCCTCGAAATTACCATAAGTACAACGAAATTCCGTCGGAACTAGCAAAGTTTCCCGCCAGTGCGAAACATAATTCCGAGGGACTTATGTTCGACGGAAAGTCCGTCGAAAATAACTTATAAAACCTAATCAGATGCTCCCTTCTCCTCAGTCGCCCCATTTTTCTCATTTCTATTTCTCTCTCCTCACTCTCATAACTTATAAAACCTATTTCCGACTGAATAGGCTTATTTTCGAGGGAAAAATCCGTTAGAAATAAGGCTTTTTCGTGTAGTAATTACTTGTTATGTTTATTATTTAGTGGATACGGCCCTTCCGCAGGTGTACCTGCACAATCAGCAAGTTTACATGTGGAAGACTGGGGCTTTATATACAAGCTGCCCATCAGCTTGTTGAAGAAGAAGAAGAAGAAGAAGAAGAAAAAAAAAAGAAAGAAAGAGAGAAAAGAGAGAGATTTCACGCCAGAAATCGCTCAAATTTTACTTCCAAACCTGTAAACCTCACTTGTAAGGTTTCATATACATATCTATTGCAACATATCAAGTTTTCATTGGTGGAAATCGAGTCTAAGGGCCTTTAAAGCCGCTCGATCGCTAGTCTCATGCAAGGCCGTATGGTTTCTTCAGATTTTCATTTTTTCTTGCTTATATACCTATATATGAGTAATATATATGTATATTAGTTAGTTTTACGGTTAAAATATCGATCTTTTGCTTTTCCTTGAGTTAATATATATATATATATATATATATATATATATATATATATATATATATATATAGTTAACCATTGTGATTAAATATAGTTTGTAAATGTTCATTTGATGTAAATCTGCAATATTTAAAGTTTGCTGACTAGATTTATATAAATCTAGCCGTATCTAGGTTTTAACCTGTTCAAAAGTGTTAAAACTAGAACCGTTGAGCTAGAATGACTATGATTTAGTTAAATCTAGTTTTCTTTCTAGTTTGTAAATATTTGGCAATCACGGGACCCTAGATCTATGTCTAGAGGAAACGTGGAGCTTGGCTATGCACGTACAAGGATTTAACTGATAAATATCTTGTTTTGTGACGCCTGGAGTTAAATATGCATTTTAATTTTTCCATTGTGCAAGCTTTTAAATAATATTTTGTGAGCCTGGGAATCACGGGATCTACGATTAAATCCATGAACCTGGATCCGGTTCCCATAATGGACATGTTCGAGTTGTATAGTTAGCTTGCAACCCTTTGTAAATGTAAATAAAAGGAACCTTAAAACGGTTATCCGGATTTAAGGTCTCAACATAGTAAAATCATTGATTGTGGTGTTCGGGTCACTTTGATGGCTTTTATGCCCATAAGGAGCCCGACACTTATATGTATATTATTTTGTCGAAGATGCTTCGCATCTCAAGAATAAAATCAAAATAAGCCGAATATGGAATAAAATGGAAGTATCGAAGTCCTCGATTCCTAGTTGAGCGAAGGATTTGAAAACCATTGTGTTTTTTAAAATATCATATATCTTGCCTAAAATAAAGTTTTTACTAAATCAAATCCTTCGTACCTAGGCACAAAAGAGGTACAACACTACTTTCAAATAATGCACTTAGGCCCAATTAACTGCAATTCACACACACACAAATTAGAGAACAAAAAGTGCGGTAACCATGTTTCACAGAAGTCGAGGGGGTGCCTAACACCTTCCCCCAGCTTAATCGAGTCCCCCGAACTCTATGAATCTCGGTTTCCAAGACATATTAAATAGAGTCCAATAATTGGGCCATATTGCAAAACCTTTCAAAACTCGGTTGAGTTAGTACAACTATTTAAACTCATTTCAACTGGCGACTATGTCTTATTCGGACAAATAAAATCAAATCTTTTCAAATCGTCAACATTATATGTCAGTTTTTTTCCTGAAAATCTCACCCTTCAGATCAAACAAATTCACATAGAAAACATAAAGGGTAAGAAACACATAGGGAGAGGGAGATAAAATCTTTCCGACGTCGACAGGTGACGACTCTGCTGGGGATAGTAGAGGGCTTAAGCCGCATTTCAATCTTTTTAAAATCCCTTCTTTGTGCATGTGTGTGAAATGACGTCTTTACATTGAATGGATGTGAATGTCTCTTTACCAGGCTTTATATTAGTGCTTCGCACAACGTCATCATTTTGCATGCGATAAGACGCGATGAATGTATGTTGTGTGATTCCTCCACCAGGAGGCGAACCCGTCGGTTACTCATTACTGGACTCAAGAGGAGACTAATTCCGTAAGGCTCAGGAAAGGCGCCACTCAGATCCACTCCAATTGAAAGATCGGATTAACTTCCCATCTAGTAGATTGAGATGATCTAGGAACCTTTATGCCGAAAAGCCCATGAGAGTAACCTTAAGATAGGTCAACCTTTGATAAACCAAACGCGAAGGAAAGTCTCTTTATGCCTTTCCCTTTCAATTCAATGTAAAGTTCAAATCCTTGTAAATATCATTACATTTTCCTATCAAGTTTGTTATACAAATATTAAAACCTGCCATCCTGTCATCAAAACAACTGACATCTGTTTTGTAGGAAAATATTAGAAAACCCCTAAAACTTAAACATTGCATGAGCATGCATACTGTACGGGTTTATTGAAGGTAAGATTGATCCCATTACCAGATCCAGATCTAAGAAGGCAAAAAGCCTACTCATTAACATGGAAGAAAGTGCCCAACAAGGGTCAGGTTTCATGTCTCGGGAAAAATTTGAGGGACTCAGAAATCAGATAGCAGAATTAGTTGTCTTCTTAAAAGAACAGAGTAAAAGTACTCAGGGTAAACAAATACCTACTCATCGAGAGTCGTCCGAACAAAGTGGCAGTCAGGGTACTGACAAGAAAAAGGAAGCACAAATTCTGGAATCTCAAAATAATGAGAAAACCAACAAAACCCCTGAAATCATCAATCTCAAAGAAGATTAAGATACTAGTGATATCCGAAAGAAAGTCCAGCAAATGGAAGAAACAATCTGGTCAATCAAAGGAACTTGGGCATTTGGAAGTGTAAACTACTCAGATCTTTGTATATTTACAGGGGCTCGGTATCCAGACAATTTCAAAATTTTGGATTTTGAGAAATATGACGGATTGGGAGATCCTTACACTTATTTAAAAGTGTTCATTGGAGAACTCGGATCCTATGCAGAGAATGAAAAGCTTAGAATGCAGCTATTTCAGAAAAGTTTGACCGGAGAGGCTAGAGCCTGGTATGCCTGACTAGAGAATTCTAAAATCCACAGCTGGGAAGAGCTAGCCCATGCCTTCCTAAATTAATACAACTTCCAATCACAAATGGCTCAAGACAGATATCAAATTACCAAAGTTAAAAAGCAGAATACTGAGTCATTCAGAGAATATGCCCAAAGATGGAGACGCCTGGCTGCTCAAGTTATTCCATCAATGACAGAAACTGAGATGGTGATGACCATCATCGACATACAAGAAGCTCCATATTATGAGAGAGTCCTAGCAGGCATAGGAAAACCATTCTCAGAAATGATCAAACACGGGGAAATGGATGAGATGGGGTTGAAGTCTTAAAAGATTAAAGATCTTACTTCTTTAGAAGTCGTGGCTGAGCACATTTAGGCTGGAAATTGTGGGAATAATCCTTGAAGAGTTCATAAAAAGAAAGAAGAGGATGTATCCTTGGTACTGCAAGGTCAAACTCAGAGAGGTAACCAACCTACCTATTCAAAGAAAGAATTATTCCCCTTTCCAAACATCTGTACAATCCTCAAATCCTACGTTCCAAAGAACTTGAAAGGCCAAACGTCGAAGGACATTTACACCCTTAGGGGACTCACTTGAGAATATTCTCAAGCTTCTGACAGCATAGAAGAAAATCACTCAGCTCCTTCCTCCAGCCAATCCAAGTGGGAAGAAATTTGACTCAAGCAAGAAATGTGCATACCATTCGGAGGCTCCAGGTCATGATACCCAAGAATGTTGGTCTTTGAAGCACAAGATCTAAGGCATGATAGACAGTGGTGAGATCGTGGTGACAAAACTAGAGCAACCACATGTTGAAGATAACCCTTTTCCTCAACACAATGAGGAGGTTGTTAACATGATCAGTACATGGAGTAAAGAAAGTTCCAAGTACCTCATATATGTGGGTAGCTCTCCCCAGACAAGCAAGGATAATTTTGGTAAATGGGATTATTTAGAATGTCAATTTCTGATAGAACGAGAATTGAAGTATATCAATGAATAGATTGGTCAACTGGTGGAAATGATGGTATACCAGCACCAAATAACTTGACAGTTGATAACCCAAGTCAGCTCGAGGAAAACAAATCATCTCGTGCCCAAAATCCTTCCAACTGCAAAGAGGGACCATTATCGATTCCATGAAGATGAAACATGGGCAGATAAAGTTGCCAAGGAAGAAAGATTCTGAGCTCATAGAGAATTTTCCCTCAAAAGGAAGTTCACTCCTCTGAATCAACCCATGGAAGAAATTCTCCAAACATTGATCAATGAGGGAAGAGTTGTGACGCCCTAAAAATAGGTATACATCACCTATTCTGAGTCGCCAAATACATGGTACAGAATACAAATACAATCTTAAATATACAACATGAGCTGTGAGTTTTAATAAAAATATTGTCTTCTAGACAGTATTCAAACTCAAAATAAGTCATCAATACATTTATTATCACACTATTTCATAGAATAGTGAGGACTACTAATGTTATCATCTGGACCGTCACTCCATTCCCCGACTAGTCCCTACTACGTTCTCATTTCCTGAAGAGAACAATGAAAGTAAAAGGGTGAGCTCAACTAGCTCAGTAAGAAATATTATGACTAAGATAATGCAGAATAAGTTACATTAGCCTTCAACAGTATAACAACTGATAGAATATAATAGACAACAAGTTTTAGATCAAAAACTGCAGCGGAATAAGCAATCCATTAGAAGAGTCAATTAAAGTATAAAATCTACTATCTTCTATGATTTAAAAAGTTTTTCATCAACTTTATCGTTGAGACTCAGCTAAATAAATAAAATTGAATCATCCTTGTACCACGGCCAAGGATATTCATGTAATCATTAATGCTCATGACTATACCGAATAATCCCTGGTCATAATCATACCAACAACTGTCCACCAATGAACTATAGACCAAAGTGGACTTTTACCACATCATTCGTCACATTACGATCATGATTATACCGAACAATCCCCGGTCATAATCATACCAAGTCCATCTATGCACGTAAGCCAAAGATGACTTTCATCACAATATAAGCATGAGGATGATGACAATGACATAATAATTTAATAAAACAAGTTCATGAATAAATTTTAAAGATTTATAAATTAATTTATCCAGGAACCAATAACGTCCAAATTGTCAACATGATACTGCTTTGTAGAGTAAAATTCAAGAATGCTCAGAAGAATATTTCCATGAAAAGATACTGGATGAAGCGCAAATATCAAGGATATTCCACTAATTTCATGGAGTATAGAAGCCAAAGCTTTAACCAACTGAGTATAATAGAATATATGAAACTGTAAATGGATTTTTGCCCGCCATGCGGTAATCCACGTAGACAGATCATTTCCACAATTTAATAAGGAATGAATACGAAGGATCATTCACCATGCATATGGTAATCCACATAGGCAGGTTATTCCAACAGAATAATAAAGAATGGAATAACAAAAGAATTCACCATGCATGCGATAGACTGCACAGACAGGTTATTCCAACAGAATAATAAAGAATGGAACCAGGTCATGCGTAATCCGCACAGATAGGATATTCTAACAGAATAATAAAGAATAGAACCAGGTTATGAATAATCTACACTGACAAGATATTCCAACAGAATAATAAAAAATGGAATATCAACAGAATTCACTAGGCATGCGATAGACCGCACAGACAGGTTATTCCAACAGAATAATAAAGAATAGAATAACAGAAGAATTTCACCATGTATGCGGTACTTCGCATAAACAGGTTATTCCAACATAATAATAAGGAATGGAATAACAGAAGAATTTCACCAAGTATAGGGTAGTCCACGTATACCAGTTATTCCAACATAATAATAAAGAATGGAACAACAGCTCTTACGAGTATTGGAAAGAAAATAATTCTCTTCATGAATATGAAAGAATAATTTCCCTTACGAGTACAACAAATAATATCCCTTACCTTAGAAGAAACTGGATATAGGAATAGTGAAGTAGCAGAATACTTTTCTTCTTTCTCTCTAGAGTTTCAGTGAATTCGTAAGAAATAATGAAGGATTGAGCTTCTATTTATAGGAGAATGGACTGAATAGTAACTAATTCATGAACGGTCCAGATTGATTTACTTTTAAACGGACGGTCCATATTGATTTACTATGCAGTATTAATAAAATATTCTAATAAAACAAAATCTTTTAAATAAAGTATAATATATTCTATTTATAGTCTAATAAAACGAATAACTTTATAAAAGTATTCTGTTTTATATAAAAAGATTTTACTATGCAAATACTATGCAGACACTATACAAATACTATGCATAATAGAATATTATATATTCTATTTATAGTCTAATAAAATAAATAACTTTATAAAAGTATTCTGTTTTACATAAAAAGTTTTCTGATTTATTACATTTATAATAATAATAAAACAAAACTTATCACCTTTATTATAATTCATAATATTAATCGACCAGGTCGTTTCTAGGAAAGAGGGGGCTTTCCAATAAGGATTTCTCCCTATTGGCGCGCAATTAGGTGACCAAACCTCTCCTCGGCGAAACTTCTAGACATCATTAATATTACAAATAATAATATGAATAACTTTGCTATCTCAATTCTTGATTTAATAACATAACATATTATGCAGATGCTACTGTGACAATAATTGAATCAATAATATGAGAGATATGATGCAGCAATTACTCTAGCAATAATTGAGTATAACTGGGTGACTTCTTACGTAAGCATCAATAATCAATACCGTGTGCTACTATGCAACCACGCGTATTACTGTACTTTTACTATCGAGTAGTTCAACAGTTTTAACGGTAACACTTTCGCCGTTATTTTTATAAAAAGATAATTCTATCATTTTCTTACTACGACAATACTTCCGTTGTGGGGTCTACCAATGATTATGCCGTCGTACGGATATTTTCCGACAAAAAGAATATTCTCTGACCAAACGAATATTATATAATAACTTGCATACTTTGCAAAATTTATAAATACTACCCACAACTATAACACTATCTCAAATCCACACCATAATATTAAAAAAATATTTCGAGAAAATTAAATCTTTATTCATAAAATTTGGGGTCTCACAATCTCCCCTCCTTATAAAATTTCACCCTCGAAATTTACGTACGTACCTGGTATGCAGAATAGGTGAGGATACCTTGACTTCACTTCAAATTCTAACTCTTGAGGTATAACCTTTGAGTTTCGAATATAATCCTTCTTATCCTAGATTTTAACACGTATCTCCTCATACGTTAAATCTTCTGCTATCTCGTTCAAATCCAATTCAATAATATGGTTCGGGTCATCCACATAATTACGTAACATCGATACGTGTAAAATATTATGAACACGCGACATACTTGGCGGTAAAACGAGTCTATAGGCCACAGTTCCTACTCGATTGAGGATTTTAAATGGGCCAATTAAATTGAGGGTTGAGATTTTCTCTCTTCGTCGATTCTTGCTTCTAGAATAACGCCCTCTTAAACCTTCTTCTCCACATTCATCAGATTCAGGTGTGTAGCTTGAGCGGCTTTAACTTTACCAATTAAAGTCGATTCTACTCGTATATTCGTCATCATCACATGGGTCCCTGGAGTCTTTAACTCTATCTTCATCATTTGTAAGTTATACGAAATGGGTTTTTGTGTTAACAACATCGCACTCATAAACGCATACGATCTTCTACTCAACGCGTCAGCTACCACGTTCGCTTTTTCACAATGATATTGAATGGTATAGTCGTAATCTTCAACAGCTCGAGCCAACGTCCTTGGCGCATATTATGTTCGTTCTAGGTGAAGAAATATTTGAGGGTTTGAGAAATGGATTTTGTAGTAGGATCAATACAAAATTCGATTTCACGCTCTAGGGGTAGGCTAGGAAGTCTTCAAGAATACGTCAGGAAATTTATTAACAATAGAAATATCATTCAAAATTGTGACTCTCATCCAAGACTTGGATAGTACGTCACATTGATACCTATCAACTTGCCATCGTCATTCACAACATCCCCTACGAAAAGTCTGGTTTCTGTGCATTCCACACAAGGAAGTCAACAATGAAAGGACTGGGGCTCTTTACTTATGGCTTCATATGACAATGATTGACTTTAGTGGTTTGGTTGCTTGAATTCGCATAACAGGTTGGTTAGGAATATGAAAGCTAACCACCTTACAAAAAGCTTGATGAGTAGTTAACCAATCAATTCCTAAAATCACATCAAAGGTAAGTATTTTCAAAGAGATAAGATCGACAGGTAACGTGAATCAACAAGATTTATAAATAGTAGACGTAACGAAGGCTTCTGCTAACGAAGTTTCAATCAATAAGTCAAAGTCTAACTTCTCCTGAGTTAAATTTAAACGTTGAGCGCAAGCAAGAGAGATAAAAGAATGGGTAGAACCGGTATCTAATAAGGTATAGACTTCGCAAGAATTTATAATTAACTAACCCGTGCTAACTTCGTTCGGGTCACTCGCTTTTTAAGAAGTCACAAAAAATGCTCTTCCTGAAACCACCGACTTTGTTTTGTCCGTATCCGCCTTTGGTGCCACCGTCCCAGCTGGACTTGTCTTCGGTGAACGACAAAATCATGCTAGGTGACCTTCTCTTCCATAATTATAACATGCTTTGGACGGCATCGCGCAGTTTGGACTGATGTATCCCTCCCCTCCGCATTTGAAGCATATGATAGGTGGTTATTCTCCTTCCATAACAATGGGTGCTGGTGCTGACGTCTTTCCATCATTATTGAACCTTCTCTTCTTGAAATTTCCACTCCTATTATCTTGGCCATGATTACCACCGAAGTGGTTACCATTCTTGGCATGATAATTTCCTCCATGATGGTTATCATTGTTCCGATGGCCGTTGCCACCGGTATGATTATTATCGTGTAGTTGGTCGTTACCTTTTGGTTGTGCTGACTTATTATCGCGCTCCAATAACTAAGGCCTATTCACAACATCTAAATATAAAAAAAGTTTGTGAGAAATGAGGTATTGACGTATATCGAGTTTCAAACCTCTTAGAAATATTCGCCTCATTCGCTCCTCATTATCGACCAAATGGGATGCAAACCAGGATAACTCCGCAAATTTAGCCTCGTATTGCGACACGGTCATATTATTTTGTTCCAGCTTGATGAACTCCACCTCCTTCATGTGACGAATACTTTCGGGAAAATACTTATCGTTGAGCAATTCCTGGAACTTCTCCTAAGACATCTTCAGTGTGGCAGGCTGGTTACGTTTTACTGATTCCCACCAGTAATCCGCCTCTCTTCGCAACATGAAGGTGGAAAAGGGAACCTTTTGCTCCTCGGAGCATCCCAAGATATCAATTATTTTGGTGATCTGCTTTAACCACGTCTCCGCCTTAAGTGGTTCTGGCTCTCTCAAAAACTCCGGTGGTCCCAGCTTCTTGAACTTCTTAGCGGTAACCGACCGTGGGTTGCCATTGTTTTCACCTACATTATGAACAGGAGTCCCTCTCTCCTGTTGTTGCATGAATTGCATAAAGCCTCTAAACATCCCATCATTCATCATTTCATCGGTGTTATTGTTTACCTGAGAATTATTGTCTTTATGTTACACATTATCCTGGGTATTGATCGTTGGTGACTCAACGGTCTCATGTGCTTCATTGCTGATCTCAACATTTTCAGATGCCATTTTCAAACACTATCACAAAATAAGGGTTAATTAACATATCACATATTATCCCTATACTCTGACCGACCAATTAAATACCAAATAAACTTAGGTAGGTCATACTAGCGAAGGAATTCCCCGTCTCTCCCCTCCTAGTTCTTGTCTCACATCTCAGCCAGGGATCATATCCCTAAGCTTTGATACCAACTATGACGGCCCCAAAATAGGTATACATCACCTATTCTGAGTCACCAAATACATGGTACAGAATACAAATACAATCCTAAATATACAACATGAGCTGTGAGTTTTAATACAAATATTATCTTCTAGACGGTATTCAAACTCAAAATAAGTCCTCAATATATTTATTATCACACTATTTCATAGAATAGTGAGGACTACTAATGCTATCATCTGGACCGTCACTCCATTCCCCTACTAGTTCCTACTACGTTCTCATTTCCTGAAGAGAACAATGAAAGTAAAAGGGTGAGCTCAACTAGCCCAGTAAGAAATATTATGACTAAGATAATGCAGAATAAGTTATCATTAGCCTTCAATAGTATAACAACTGATAGAATATAATAGACAACAAGTTTTAGATCAAAAACTGCAGCGGAATAAGCAATCCATTAGAAGAGTCAAGTAAAGTATAAAATCTACTATCTTCTATGATTTAAAAAGTTTTTCATTAACTTTATCGCTGAGACTCAGCTTAATAAATAAAATCGAATCATCCCTGCACCACGGCCAAGGATATTCATGTAATCATCAATGGTCATGACTATACCGAATAATCCCTGGTCATAATCATATTGTGACGCCCCCAAATCTAAGTACTTGAAACTCGAACTCGGTGCTTCACGATACCATTTCTATGAGCGGAATAATACTAATAATAATAACAATAATATAAAAGTCAACTTAATTAACATGATTATCAGAGTCTAGCTTCCAAGTACGCAACCTTTAATACATTCATTACAACCCATGATAGATAATTAATATCTTACTTGTCTTAATAATATTAAACTATTACATAAGATAACGTTCATTCATTCAGCAACCTTTCCCTTTTCTTTTGTTCTTAGAAGAGCTCTCTGGTCGTTCGCACTTAGCGGAAAATATTTAAATTTAAGCAAGGATAAGCATTTGAGTGCCCAGCAAGTAATAGCAATTATATATATATAATCTGAAAGAATTTAAATATTTTCTTTGTACTATTCTTCTACAACAAGTCAATAGTTGTGAAGTATTCTGAACCAATAATAATAACATAACAACTCTCTTTCAAATTTTTGAAACTACATAATGACTATAACTGGGGTTATGGTGACATGCCATGAACATTGTTTTCATTTTTGAAAAGGTTAAACAGAAATTCATCTACAAACCGACATAACTTACGGGCACGAGGGGTGATCAGCCCGTTATGCCCTGCATTGATCAATACTACATTACAAGAACGATAGGATCGTTCACTCTGTTCCGCCTTGGGCGCATAAAAGTTTTCCCGTGTAAGGATGTTCATTCTTGTCTAGGTTTCAAACCAAAGGTTTTATCTTATTCAGCAATAATCTATAATTCAACATATATATATAAGGGTAATTGACAAAGGTATATCAACATGTGATTAAATACAATGATTATCCAAGTGGGGACACTTGTATAACCATTTACAGAAATTAACGAACATAATATATATATATATATATATATATATATATATATATATATATATATATATCTGAATTACCATATACTAACATGTTGATAAACAATGAGCTTATATAATATAAGGTTAATAATCTGTACAGTAATAATATAATTTAGAAACATTCTTACTCATATCCATTGCATAAAAAAATGCAAAGGTAAGATACTTGCCTGAAGCGCTGCTTACAGTTTGCAATTTAGATTTATCGCTTATCTCACGACCTATCATTAATAAGATCGTTCATTCTATTATAACAACATACTATAACACATAACACTGCTTATTGCAGTCAGCACATACCCTAATCACATTGACACATAGATTTAACAACCATTGAATCACAAATAATCACTTATCTAATCACATTATCTAAGTCCAGATCAATTTCAAAAACATGTCGGTGTACCGATAACTTTATCGAGTAATTAACGAGTCTAAGACTCTATTCTGTAACTTAATATCAATCATATTATTTTTAAATGACTTAATATAATTTTAAAACATTTATTATAATTTATCACGAAATTTCAAACATCGGAATCACATTAAAATGATTTAAATACTAATCAACTCTATTATCATTAATATTTAATTAGTATTAAACTATTAATGAAATCATTTTCAAAATATTAAAGTTATTTATAATAACTCAAAATATTTTTAAAGTATTAATATTACCCTTAAATGATTTTTAAAACATTTAAAATCATTCCTAAATAATTACCATTAATATTAAGGTATTAATGTTCAATTTATCAAAATATTAAAAGTCATTATTCATAACCTAAAATATTTTTAATTCATTTATATCCTTTTAAATGATTTTTAAATTAATAAAACCATTTATAAACTATTTATTTAATATAATTATTAAATAATTTAATATCATTAGTAATAACTTAATAATCATTAATATTTAATTATTAATGAAATTATCCTTTAAATATTAAAACTTATATTTTATAACTTAAAATATTTTTAAACACTTTATTTTCATTTAAACTGATTTTTAATATAATAAAATCATTTTTAATTAATTTATTTAATTCATTTAGTAAATAAATTAATTACCATTAATATCAATTTATTAATGAAATTTATCATAAAATATTAAAAGTCATTAAAAATAACTTAAAATATTTTCTTATATCATAATATAATTTTTAATGATTTTTCTAATATTAAAATTATTTTTAAATAATTTATTTAATATTATAATTAAATAAATTAAATACTTTTAATATTCCAAAAATATTAAATATTTATGAAATATATTTAAAATAATTAAAAACTAATTTTCGAAATTTAAAATAATTTTTAATAATTTATTTTATATTTTTAATAATATAAAACTAATTTTTCTATTTTTTTATTAATTTCCAAAAAAATAAATAATATCTGTCGCTAAAGACCACCTATAGCGACAGAACCGTCGCTATAGGTGTTCTTCATGTTCTTGGCCAAACCCAGAAACTCATAAGCAGTTACCGAGTAAGCACGTTTGACCTCCAATAATTCAGTGTGTAGTGTGATTCTGGATCAACTAAGTATTAGAGCGTGTAGTACTAGTGTAATACTTCAGGCTACAACAACAATCATGACCATAACACCTATAACCAAGGAGATCTGAGCCTCCTAAAGTGTTGTCAGAGGCTATTCTTCATTTCTGGGTTACCCAGAAATGAAGAACAGTTCGACTGTTCACTTTTGGGTTCCCATAACTTATGATTCAGGTATTGCTTTTGTGATCTAAAAGTTCCAGGTTGTAGCTAGCATGTAGGACAACATTTCTATTACAACACATAAACAAAACAACAACATAATACCAAGATCTTGTCTGGTCAAACGTTGTCAGAAACCACGCTCATGGACTTTCTGGGTTACCCAGAAAGTTCATCCGTGGACTTTCTGCCTAGTTTGACCATCCTCCAATTCCTGTTTGATCGTGATATAAGCTATATAAAAGCATCAACATGTAGTACATATACAACTCTACAACTTAGATAACACAACAACAATAAAATCTTAATACACTGACAGATCAAGACGGTTTAAAATGTTGTCAGGCCGGTCTGGGCTGTTTCTGGGTTACCCAGAAACTTGGCAAGTCATGGTCGGTCAACACAGTTTGACATATCTTGCAATCTACATCTGGTCTAAGCCTGATTTCAAGTTCAGATCAAAGAGCACATATCAGACTACAACTACAAAGTTTCAAAACACAAAACACATTAAAGATCACAGAGATAAAAGGCCTGACATTTCTTATCAGACTTTCTGGGCAAATTCTGGGTTTCAAAAACAGTCGGTCAATGCCGGTCAACCCACTTTGACCTTAAATAACTTTTAATCTACAACAGATATGACTTTGATTCTTTTTGCATATTAAAAACAACATTGCAGGCTACTATTAACAACTTAAAAACAACACAAAACATAATCGAGCAAGGATCTGTGGCCTCTGACATTCGTTGTCAGACCACAGAACCAAGTTTTTTTCCAAATTTCTAAGATCTTCAAATCTGAGCTTCTAGATGTTATGGATCTAACATCTAGCAACCTTGATCATCCTTAGACACTAGATTTAACATGTTTAACACAACAAATCTAACATCTAACAACAGATCGTTGGACAGAAATCATGACTAAGGTTTATACCTTCTATGAACGATTCTTGATTCTGGCTACTGATTTGTTTATGATGAACGTGGGGCTTGTTTCTTGACTGATATTATGAAATAATTTTGGAGGTTTGGGGCTTGAGAGAAAAGCTTTGAGTGTTGTGAAAAATATAAGTAACAAATGACATTTCTCTCTCTTCAAATCTATTTATACAACTTGCTAAATGCATGAATGGCTGGTGTATATTGCTTGTTGCTATTATTTTGAGCACATGGGGTGGTTGAAGTGGTTCACCCACTCAACCTATTGTCAAAACCTACAAGATAGCCAAAATAATGCATTTAGGGGCAAAATGGTCTTTTTGTAAATCATTTTAATGGTAAAATGGAACTTGGCAAACCCTTAGGGTTTAACCCTAAGGTTTAGCACAAAATGAAAGATTTTCCGACTAGGGTTTACACAAAATAAAAATTAAATAAAAATTAAATAAATTTTAGTTTCAGAAATTTTGAAATTTGTTTTTAATTATGATTAATTTTCTAATTACGCTATACAGGAACATTAGGGTTTAATATCATATAATTATCATTAACCTTGCTAAAATAGCAATTAGGGCTTACAATTTTGATAATTAGGGTTACCAATTTATAATTAGGTTTTCTAATTATCAAATTAGGGTTTAAAATTTTAGGGTTTCCAAAATTAGCAATTGAAATTATAATACTTGCTAATTAATCACATTAATACAATTACAACCAATCTCGAACTCTAATTTAAATTTCAAATTAGGGTTCCTCATTTTCAAAAATTATTTAGGATTTTTAGATTATAATTAGGGTTTTCTAAAAATTAGGGTTTCTAGAATTTTAATTAGGGTTTACCTAATTAATCAAATCATTATATAATGCACATCATAAATTATATAACATACTTATAAAACAATCTTGCACTCTAATTTGGATCTCAAATTAGGGTTTAGCATTATTACTAGGGTTTGGTCATAATACACCGTAATTGACCTACCATTATCAATATAGAAATACAATACATATTCATAGCACTGAAAAATCAAAATATAATTAATATTATATTATTATGCTCATACCTTGACAATAATCCAAAATTAGGGTTTAGATTCCATATTTGATTTATTCTTCATATTTAACCTTAATAATTAAGGTAAAATAATTCACTTAATAACTTGTACTAAAATTCATATAATAAAATAATTATTATAATTATTCTAAAAATCACTTCATATATTATTTAAATAATATATGACTATATATTCATGGAAAATAATTAATAAAAATATTTCTACTATAAAATTAATTATTATAAGAATGTACTTTATAATAATTAATAATTCTAAAATAAAATTATTTGTAAATATTTATGTAATAAATATATTTTTATTTACCACATAAATACACATACACATTATCTTGTACAACTCCTCATCCTTAAATAAATAAAAAAAAATTATACGCAAAATTTCTTATTTATTTATGTAGAAAATAGCGGGTTGTTACACATATCAACAACTGTCCACCAATGAACTACAGGCCAATAAGAACTTTTACCACATTATTCGTCACATTACGGTCATGATTATACCGAATAATCCCTGGTCATAATCATACCAAGTCCATCTATGCACGTAAGCCAAAGATGACTTTCATCACAATATAAGCGTGAGGATGATGACAATGACATAATAATTCAATAAAACAAGTTCAAGAATAAATTTTAAAGATTTATAAATTAATTTATCCAGGAACCAATAACGTCCAAATTGTCAACATGATACTTCTTTGTAGAGTAAAATTCAAGAATGCTCAGAAGAATATTTCCATAAAAAGATACTGGATGAAGCGCAAATATCAAGGATATTCCACTAATTTCATGGAGTATAGAAGCCAAAACTTTAACCAACTGAGTATTATAGAATATATGAAACTGCAAATAGATTTTTGCCTGCCATGCGGTAATCCACGTAGACAGATCATTTCCACAATTTAATAAGGAATGAATACAAAGGATCATTCACCATGCATGTGGTAATCCACATAGACAGGTTATTCCAACAGAATAATAAAGAATGGAATAACAGAAGAATTCACCATGCATATGATAGACCGCACAGACAGGTTATTCCAACAGAATAATAAAGAATGGAACCAGGTCATGCATAATCCGTACAGACAGGATATTCTAACAGAATAATAAAGAATGGAACCAGGTCATGAATAATCCGCACTGACAGGATATTCCAACAGAATAATAAAGAATGGAATATCAACAGAATTCACCAGGCATGCGATAGACCGCACAGACAGGTTATTCCAACAGAATAATAAAGAATTGAATAACAGAAGAATTTCACCATGTATACGGTACTTCGCATAAACAGGTTATTCCAACATAATAATAAGGAATGGAATAACAGAAGAATTTTACCAAGTATAGGGTAGTCCACGTATACCGGTTATTCCAACATAATAATAAAGAATGGAACAACAGCTCATACGAGTATTGGAAAGAAAATAATTCTCTTCCTGTATGAAAGAATAATACATCTTACGAGTACAACAAATAATATCCCTTACCTTAGAAAAAACTGGATATAGGAGTAGTGAAGTAGCAGAATACTTTTCTTCTTTCTCTCTATAGTTTCTCTCTCTAGAGTTTCAGTGAATTCGTAAGAAATAATGAAGGATTGAGCTTCTATTTATAGGAGAATGGACTGAATAGTAACTAATTCATGAACGGTCCAGATTGATTTACTTTTGAACGATGGTCCATATTGATTTACTATGCAGTATTAATAAAATATTCTAATAAAACAAAATCTTTTAAATAAAATATAATATATTATATTTATAGTCTAATAAAACGAATAAATTTATAAAAGTATTCTGTTTTATATAAAAAGATTTTTCTATGCAAACACTATGCAGGCACCATGCAAACACTATGCATAATAGAATATTATAGATTCTATTTATAGTCTAATAAAATAAATAACTTTATAAAAGTATTCTGTTTTATATAAAAAAATTCTGTTTTATTACATTTATAATAATAATAAAACAAAACTTATCACCTTTATTATAATTCACAATATTAATCGACCAGGTCGTTCCCAAGAAAGAGGGGGCTTTCCAATAAGGATTTCTCCCTATTGGCGCGCAATTAGGTGACCAATCCTCTCCTTGGCAAAACTTCTTGACATCGTTAATATTGCAAATAATAATATGAATAACTTTGTCGTCTCAATTATTGATTTAATAACATAACATATTATACAAATGCTACTGTAACAATAATTGAATCAATAATATGAGAGATATGATGCAGCAATTACTGTAGCAATAATTGAGTATAACTGAGTGACTTCTTACGTAAGCATCAATAATCAATACTGTGTGCTACTATACAACCACGCGTATTACTATACTTTTACTACCGAGTAGGTCAACAGTTTTAACGGTAACACTTTCGCCGTTATTTTTATAAGATAATTCTGTCGCTTTCTTACTACGACAATACTTCCATTGTGGGGTCCACCAATGATTATGCTGTTGTACGGATATTCCCTGACAAAAAAAATATTCCCCGACCAAACAAATATTATATAACAACTTGCATACTTTGCAAAATTTATAAATACTACCCACAACTATAACACTATCTCAAATCCACACCATAATATTAAAAAAAATATTTCGAAAAAATTAAATCTTTATTCATAAAATTTGGGGTCTCACAAGAGTCACATAGCTACTACCCCCAATGGACCCTCGATCAAAGAAATTTAATTCTTCCAAGATATGTCAATATTATTCCAACACTCCTGGACATTATACAGAAGAATTTTGGGGACTTCGTCATCTAATTCAGAATCTGATTGAAAGTGGCGAATAGTTAAAAACAAGTCAAGATAGTGACTTTCCTGATGAAGAAGACGTATTTCTTCCTCTAGCATGGAGTCTAAGGGAAGTGGTCGCAGTCATTTCCTGTGAACAAGACACAATTGTCATACCCCTGACAATTCAAGGGAAAGGGGATCAAAGAAGAAAGAATCCTTTGAAAGTGGTTTCACCAGAACCATTAATGTTGTCATTCAGGCCACAATATCCCTTAATCAGCTTGAAAAGAGTCCCATGGAATTAAGGGGAAAATGAGGGAACAACATCAAATGATATTGTAACGATATCAAAAGAAAACCCGTTGTATCTACCTCAGCGAGTGATAAAGCCAGTCACTAAAACCAAGGGGAGAGTTCCCGAGGAGAAAATTATAGAATTTCTCACCAAAATGGCATATAATGAAGCCAAGGTAGTGCAAAGATTAAGGGAGACACCTCAACAGATATTCATTCTGGACTTGGTATTGTCTTCTGAAGATCATCTCAAAATCTTGATACAAATGCTAGAAGAAGCGTATTTGCCGAAGGCAGTAGATACAGAAAAATTTCGTCACTTGATAGGTCACATTTTCAACAGTAATGTGATATCTTTCACTGGTTACGACATACCAGTGGAAGGAACTGGTCATTACAAGTCATTGCATATAGCAGTAATATCCTCTAGGTATGTGATAGGAGGAGTATTCATAAATAGAGGATCTTCCTTGAACATCTGTCCCTACGACACTTTGGAAAGAATGAAGATCAGTCCAAACCGAATCCGAAGCAGCCATATAGTCATAAGAGCCTTTGACGGTTCTCGACGAAATGTTGTAGGAGAAATTTAACTTTCAATGGAAATCAGTCGACATACCTTCTACATATCCTTCCAAGTGTTGAAAATTACCATAGGATATAATCTGTTGTTGGGAAGACCGTGGATTCATATGGCAGGAGTAGTCCCATCTACCCTTTACCAACAAGTTAAGTACATAATCAATGGCAATTTAGTCACTATCAATGCCGAACCAGAATATCCTGTCTATGTACAAGGTGATATGCCTCTGATCAACCTCAACGAAGGAGTTGAGCCAGCCAATTTTCAAGCCTTTGAAGTGAGCAACACTCACTATCAACCTATATGGGCTCCAGCCTTAAAGCCAAGAATTTCTTCTAAAGTAATGTCTGTCGATAAAGAAATGATGTCTTTGGATTTCTGTCCTGACAAAGGGCTAGGAAAGAATCGATAAGGGATCAAATGTCCAGTCTAGATATCTAGCCAAACAGGAAAGGCTGGATTAGGTTATTCTTATGGATCCAATCATAAGAACCCGCACAAGCATTAGCTGGTTCAGATAACCACCATTCTAATACCAGATCTCACGGATGCAGGATTCGTGAAACTAATAAGGAAAATCCATGTGGTTGTATCAGGAATGCTAATTCCTAAGGTTAATCCGATCAGTGAAAAGGGAATCTAGACTCATGTTGAGGAAAACCAGAAAAGGAATGAAAGGTTCCTACAAGAAGTGCAAGATCAATTTGTAAAGATGTATTTTCTGGCACAAACTAATGGTATGAACGAGGATATCCCAGATGATGACTATTCAGAAAATCAAATCCTGATCCCTCGCATAAATAGGGCTAAGGAGAATCGTTCAAAGAAAAGCACTAACCCTGATATGAATTCAATCATGATCATCATCAAAGAGGAGGAGGATATCAACCACCCCTTCATCACAGCTGTTAAAAAAGCCCTGACCCTGGACAACTAGAGCAACACTCCTTGCATCTTTCGTAAAGGGTAAAAGGGTAGGAAGTCCATCTGCCCTGAAGTGTAGATATTATATACTGCTTACTTTTGCTGGACAGTACTAGCAGTTACTTTTGTCATGCTTCCATTAATGCTTTGTATTATTAAGCAGTTTCATATAATAAGTGAAAGCATTTTGTTTTAAGGACTCGAAACTTAGATTTGTTTAGCCTTGTTGATGAATTGCCAAGTCTCAACAATGACTACGACTTTGATGTAGAACTGGACTTTGACTTGATAGGGATCGATCAAGAGGAGATAAATGACTATGAGGTGCATAAGGAAAGCAAAGAACGGGTCAAAGACAAACTCAAACCAAACCTCGATCAAACCACCACATTCAATATCGAAACCTCAGTAAATCCTAAAGAAATCCAAATAGACAATGACCTTATCCCAAACTAAAGAACATACTTGATTAAACTCCTAACTCAGTTCCAGGAAGTGT
The DNA here is from genome assembly GCA_016801055.1 of Panax notoginseng. Classification (NCBI taxonomy): domain Eukaryota; kingdom Viridiplantae; phylum Streptophyta; class Magnoliopsida; order Apiales; family Araliaceae; genus Panax; species Panax notoginseng. The sequence continues at coordinate 165,798,977 of CM029013.1, forward strand.
TTGCATGGTCACATGAAGATATGGTCGGCCTGTCTACTAACATTATCATTCATTGACTACCCATTAAAGAGGGATTCAAGCCTATCAAATAGAAACTTAGGAGACTAAAGCCTGAATGGAGTCTAAAGGTCAAAGAAGAAGTTGTCAAGCAATTCAAAGCAGGCATTATCATGGTATCAACCTACCCTAAATGGTTGTCCAATATAGTTCTTGTGCCTATACCGAGAGGGAAGGTACGAATATGCGTGGACTACTGGGACTTGAACAAAGTTCGTCTCAAAGATAACTTCCCAGTACCTTTCATCCACATATTGATAGACAACACGACGTAGTATAGCATGTCCTCTTTTGTCGACTGTTTTTACAGGTACCACCAAATCATGGTTACCGAAGAAGATATAGAGAAAACAACCTTTATCACCCCCTGGGGAACATTCTGCTATAGGCGTTTATCTTTTGGCCTCATCAATGCTGGTGTCACCTATCAACGAACCATGATAGCCCTTTCCCATGATATGATGCACAAGGAGATAGAGGTTTATGTGGATGATTTCATCATTAAGTCCAAAAAGAAAGATGACCACGCTGACCATCTCAGAAAGTTATTCAACCGGCTTCGTAAATATAACTTGAAGCTAAATCCAACCAAGTGTGCCTTCGGTGTCAAATTTGGCAAATTATTGGGATTTCTGGTAAGAAACAGAGGCATTGAGCTTGATCCTGCTAAGATTAAAGCCATCATTGAGATGCATGTACCCCAAACAGAAAAAGAGATATGGGGATTCCTTGGGAAAATTAATTTCATAATCAGATTCATCTCTCAACTCACTGCAACTTGTGAGCCCATCTTTAAGATATTGAGGAAAAAATAATCCAAAAAATGGAATGAAAACTGTCAAAAAGCCTACCTCTCCATCAAGAAGCAATTGGTGGAAGCTCCTATTTTGGTACCGCCAAGAGACAAAGTTCCCCTATTCAATCAGTCAATCCTAATGCCATAGGGTGTATGCTGGGGAAAAAAAGATGATAGATGTAAGACCCCAAATTATTAATAAATGAAATTTAATTTCCTCTATTTATTATTTTGAAATAGTACGGGTTGATTTGATTAATGTGGTTAGTTATGGGTAAATTGCACAAATATTTCAAATAAGCAAGTGGTCCTAAAATATTCATTGTTGTCGGGGAATATTTGTTTGGTCGTAGAATATTCTTGTTGTCGGGGAATATTCGTACGACGGCGCAGCCTTGTGTTAGCCCCATAACGGAAAGCGATTGGATGAAGAAAACAACAAAAATAAGTTGTTTATAAATAACGGCGTAGTTGTTACCGTTAATACCGTTGGAATACCCGGTGGTTAAAACACAGTAATACGCGTTGTTGCACAGTAGCACACGGTATTGTACCAATTATTGATTCTTACGTAAGAAGGCACTACTCAATAATGGTTACAGTAATTACTGTTCAATATTTTATTTTATTGATTCAATAATTGCTGCGTTGATATTTTATATTACTGTTGTTTTAATAATTGTCACTACACAGTATTTTCTATTATCGGAACAATAATTCATATTATCTGAATAATATTATTAGATAACATTATTGGCAATGTCTAGAAAGTTCTGTCTAAGGAGAGGTTTGGTCATCTAATTGCGCGCCAGTAAGGAGAGATCCTTATTGGAAAGCCCCCTCTTTCCTTGGAACGGCCTGGTTGCTAGTACTGTGATTCTGTAATATTATTTGTGTATAATTAATTATTGATTTATATGATGAGGAAAATATTGATTTTATGTGGATATAGATGGAGAAAATTTTTAATGTGACAATTGTTGAAAATTAATATTTTATTTTTTTCTGATAAAATAATTCATTTAAATATATTATTTTAATAATATATTGATGGTGATATTTTTACAATGAATGTGGGATATATGAGTGTATGAGGAGGAAGAGTATTTTTGTGGCATTAAATGATTAACACATGTTTTGTGTGTTGGTGGACACAATTCTTGACCGAAAATTTATTATTGACTGTAAAATCGCCCGTTTGTAGATTTCGGTCAATTTCTGTTTGGAATTTGGAAAAACTTTCTTCCGTAAAGTTGTAGAGAATTGAATTTCCTATAAAAACTCGCGAGATTCGAATTTTCTGATAAAAGAGCTATTTATTATGAATTATTGAAGTTCTGAAGTTCCGAAATAATTGATTTTTGGGAGTTTAAGTTAATTATTTTGGGAAAAATGTTTTTTCTTACTTTTTCTAGAAGGTTAGCATGTGTGAATTGCTGAAATTCAGATTCAAGAGGTGGGCTTGACAATTATATAAATATATTATTATTTTATTAAATTTTCTGCTTTGGTGTTCTAAGCATTTTTCTATAAATAGGGTGCTTAGGTTAGAATTGAAAATCACACTAGAAACTGAAGTTTTCTCTCTATTTCTCTCTCTATATTATCGAGTGTATTCTTGTGAGTATTTTGATATCTTGAGTGTTGCTATACGGTGCAAGTTTCCTTCAGCACTATATCTAGTATTCCAGTCAGAAGTACCGTATTTCCGAGGTAAGGGATGTTATTTCTTCTTAAATGATATTATTTTCTTCAATATCATTATGCCGAAGTATTGATCTGAACTTTTTATCAAATTTGGAACTTTTCATGTCGGGGTTACTATTCATGAGTTACTATTCACGAGTTACTATTCACCGAAAAATAAAATTTTCTTCTTTTCGTCCAAAATATCTATTCTGGATACTAGCTTTGATTGTATCCATATTTTGATCATTCTTGAATTTTACTCCACTATGATTGTTTATGAAGTATTGTTGGACATGGATAAACTGTAATACGAATCCCTAATATTTGTTCTTTTGCTTCACTGGATTCGTTTCCTTTAAAATATTTTTCATCATCCTCGGTCCTAAATGATGATATAATTAAATATCTTTGGCCTGTAGTGCAAAGATTGATGATTTCTGATGAATATCTTTGGCCCGTAGTGCAAAGATGAATAGGTGTTGAGATAAACATGATCGACTGGTGATACAAATGAATATCTTTGGCCTGTAGTGCAAAGATGAATATTTGATTAAAGATGGTTATTGATTGTTGTTACAGGGATAAAATATTGATGATGGACTTTTAAATCTTAGAAGATAGTAGAACTCATTCTCTACTTGACTCTTCTAATGGTTTGCTGTTTCCGCTGCGAATATTGATTTAAAACTTGTTGTTTATTGTATTCTATTAAATTTTTCCCTGTTGAAGACTAACGATAATTTGTTGTATATTATCTTAGTCATAATATTCTTTACTGGGCTAGTTGAGCTCACCCTTTTCCTTGTTGTTCCATCTTTCTTCTCAGGAGGCGAGAATGTAGCGAGTACTAGTCGGGGTGTGGAATGATGGTTCAAGACAGTTGTTTTAGTAGTCCTCACTATTTTATAAAATAGTGTATCAATAAGTATAATGAGTTCTTAATTGAGTATGAATACTGTCTAGATGACAATATTTGTATTTAAACTCACAGTATATGTGTTGGCGTATTTTGCACGACAATTGTAATAATAAAGTTGTAGTTATTTTCTGTACCATGTATTTGGCGACTCAGAATAGGTTGGATGGATTGGACCTATTTTGGGGGCGTCACAGTTGGTATCAGAGCCAGGTTAGTAAAGAGCCCCGAGCCTCTCGCTGGTGACTTCCTGTTGATGGGGGATGCACCGAAGCCAGACTCTCCGTAGGGGACGCCGTTCTGCGGTGGCAAACTGATAGGTACCACTGTGAGGTGCTGTCCACGGTTGGGACATGAGTCACAGTTGGTATCAGAGCTTAGGGATATGATCTCTAGCAGAGATCGGGGAATAGAACTAGGAGGGGAGAGACGAGTAAATCCTTCGCTAGTGTGTCCTACCTAAGCTTATCTGTTGGTCGGTCATAATATAGGGATATTATGTGATTTGTTAATTTGTTAAATTAACCCTTGTTTATGGAAGTATTTGAGAATGTCGATTGAGAATGTTAACAGTGGAGTAAATGAGACCGTGAAGACACCTTTGCTCACCAACGAGGAGAATGTGCAACAGGCTGGCAATATTCCTCCTGTAAACAACACCACTGAGCAGACGATGAACGACGGGATGTTTAGGAGTTTTTTTTCAGTTCATGCAAAACCAGACGAGGGAGACTCGTGTACAAAATACGGGTGGAAATGATAGCAATGCGCGGCTTGTCACAGCCAAGCAGTTCAAAGAGTTGGGACCACCAGAATTCTGGGGAAAGCCGAATCCGATTAAGGCGGAGACGTGGGTCAAGCAAATTACCAAGATATTCGATGTCTTGGGATGTGCGGAGGAACAGAAGGTTCCATTCGCCACCTTTATGTTCCGTGGCGAGGCAGACTACTGGTGGGAGTCTGTGAAGCGTACCCATCCAGCCGCACTCAACATGTCTTGGGAGACATTTCAGAAACTATTCAATGACAAGTACTTTCCTGAAAGTATTCGTCATATGAAGGAGGTAGAGTTTATTAGACTGGAGCAGAATAACATGACGGTGTCCCAATACGAGGCGAAATTTGCAGAGTTGTCCAGGTTTGCACCTCATTTGGTAGAGAATGAGGAACGTATGACGCGGATGTTTCTGAGAGGTTTGAAACCCGGCATACGTCAATATCTCATTTCTCATAAATTTTCTCTCTATTCAGATGTTGTCAACAGGGCTCAATTATTAAAGCGAGATAGCGAGTATGGTCAATCGAGGGACCACAACCAGGATTATACCGGTGACAGCAGTCATCAGAACAACGATAACCAGCGGAGAAAGAAGAATACGGACAAGAGCGGCAACCACTCTGGTGGTAATCGTGGCCATGAGAATAGAAGAAGCGAGTCGGGAGGAGATTTTAAAAAGAGGAGATTCAACAATGATAATACGAAGACGTCAGCACCAGCAGCAACTGGTTCCAAGGGAGGAGAGCGACCACCGGTCATATGCTATAAGTGCGGAAAAGAAGGACATATCAGCCCAAACTGCCCACAACAGTTTAAGGTATGTTATAATTGTGGAAAGGAAGGACATATCGCTCGAGATTGTACTGTAGCGAAACCAAGTCTAACGGGGGTGGTGACTCAAAAAGTTATTCCAGAAAAGTCAAAGTCAACGGTTCTTGGAAGAGCGTTTTTCGTGACTGGTCAGAATGCGAGGAACCCGAACGAAGTTAGCACGGGTTAGTTAATTATAAATTTTTGCGAAGTTTATACCTTATTAGATACCGGTTCTACCCATTCTTTTATCTCTCTTGCTTGCGTTCAACGTTTAAACTTGACTCCGGAGAAATTAGACTTTGATTTATCTGTGAAAACTCCGTTAGGAGAAACTTTCGTTACATCCACTGTTTATAAATCTTGTTTGATCCAAGTTGGCACCATCACATTACCTGTTGATCTTATCTCTTTAAAGATACTTGCTTTTGATGTGATTTTAGGAATTGATTGGTTAACTACTCATCATGCCAAAATTGATTGCTTTCGTAAAGTTGTTAGTTTTCATATTCCTAAGCAACCTGTTATTCGAATTCAAGCACCCAAGCTATTGAAGTCAAACTCTTTCATATCAAGCCGTAAAGTCATTCGTTTATTGAAAAACGGATGTCAAGCTTTCTTAGCTATGTTATGGACTTGAACAAAAATACGTCAGATTTGAATGATATTTCTATTGTTAGTAAATCCCTGACGTATTTCCTGAAGAATTTCTTGGCCTACGCGTGATATTGAATTTTGTATCATCTTTGAATCTGGTACAAACTTCTAAAATCTCATATCGAATGGCTCCTATTGAACATCAGGAGTTAAAAACCCAACTATAGAAGTTGATAACCGAGCCTTTATCTGGTGACTTCCTTTGTGGAATGCACTGAAGCCAGACTCTCCGTAGGGGATGCCGTATTCGTATGGTAGTAAACTGATAGGTGCCATTGTGACGTGCTATCCAAGATTGGGATATGAGTCACAGTTGAGAGCAACCTAAGTCAGTAATCGAAATACGTAGCTTTCTAGGCTTAGCTGGTTACTATCGGAGATTCGTGGAAGGATTTCTCGAATCGCTACTCCGTTAACTCAACTGACTCAAAAAGATACAAACTTCGAATGGACCGAGGAATACGAGAAGAGCTTCCAAGAATTCAACATGCGACACCGACGTTGGCTCGAGCTGTTGAAAGATTTTGATCATACCATCCAATACCATCCTGAAAATGTGAAAGCTGACGCATTGAGTAGAAGATCGTATGCGAGTACGAGTGCGATATTGTTGAACACAAAGACTTATTTTGTATAATATATAAATGATAGAGATAGAGTTAATGACTTTAGGGACCCACGTGATGATATACGAGTAAAATCGACTTTAATCGATAACGTTAAAGCCGCTCAAGCTACAGACCTGGAGCTGATGAATATAAAGAAGAAGGTGCAAGAATGTGTTATTCTAGAAGTAAGAGTTGATGAAGAGAAGAAAGCTCAAGCCTTCGATTTATTTGAAATCCTCGATCGAGTAGGAACTGTGGCCTATAGACTCGCCTTAACGCTAAGTATGTCACGTGTTCATAACGTTATTTACGTACCGATGTTACGTAAATATGTAGACGAACCGAACCACGTTATTGAGTTAGAACCAAACGAGATAGCTGAAGACTTAACGTACGAAGAGGTACCTGTCAAGATCTTGGATAGGAAGGAGCATGTCCTACGCACGAAGGTCTTACCACAAGTTAAAGTTTTGTTGAGAAACCATGCTATTGAGGAAATGACCTGGGAGTTGGAAACGGAAATGAAAGCGAGGTATCCTCATCTTTTCGAAACTCCAGGTACGTATGTCAATTTCGAGGACGAAATTTCATAAGGAGGGGAGGTTGTAAGACCCCAAATTATTAATAAATGAAATTTAATTTCCTCTATTTATTATTTTGAAATAGTAAGGGTTGATTTGATTAATGTGGTTAGTTATGGGTAAAATGCGCAAATATTTCAAATAAGCAAGAGGTCCTAAAATATTCATTGTTGTCGGGGAATATTTGTTTGGTCGTGGAATATTCTTGTTGTCGGGGAATATTCGTACGACGGCGCATCCTTGTGTGAGCCCCATAACGGAAAGCGATTGGATGAAGAAAATAACAAAAATAAGTTGTTTATAAATAACGGCGTAGTTGTTACCATTAATACTGTTGGAATACCCGGTGGTTAAAACACAGTAATACGCGTTGTTGCACAGTAGCACACGGTATTGTACCAATTATTGATTCTTACGTAAGAAGGCACTACTCAATAATGGTTACAGTAATTACTGTTCAATATTTTATTTTATTGATTCAATAATTCCTGCGTTGATATTTTATATTACTGTTGTTTTAATAATTGTCACTACATAGTATTTTCTATTATCGGAACAATAATTCATATTATCTGAATAATATTATTAGATAACATTATTGGCAATGTCTAGAAAGTTCTGTCTAAGGAGAGGTTTGGTCATCTAATTGCGCGCCAGTAAGGAGAGATCCTTATTGGAAAGCCCTTTCTTTCCTGGGAACGGCCTGGTTGCTAGTACTGTGATTCTGTAATATTATTTGTGTATAATTAATTGTTGATTTATATGATGAGGAAAATATTGATTTTATGTGGATTCTGTAATATTGAGAAAGCCCTTTCTTATTGGAAAGCCCTTTCTGTAATAGTAAGGAGAGATCCTTATTGGAAAGCCCTTTCTTTCCTGGGAACGGCCTGGTTGCTAGTACTGTGATTCTGTAATATTGATTCTGTAATATTAATTGTTGATTAATTGTTGATTTTATTTGGTAGTACATATACCAAAATATAACTTAGATTCCATAACCATAACAAAACATCAAAACACAGCCAGATCCGAGCCCAAGAAAATCTTGTCAGAGCCTTCTGGGCACGATCTGGGTTTTCCAGAAACTGAAAGTCACGGTCGGTCAATGATGTTTGATCAGCCATAACTTTCAATTTGTACATGGTATGACCTTGATTCAAGTTTCATATTAAAGATCTCCTATCAGACTACAAGTACAAACTTTGAAAACACAAAAGCACATAACAGATCAAGATCTATGGGGACTGACATTCACTGTCAGTTCCTTATTTTTACAATTTCTATATTTTTGAAAAACTTAATTTTGAGCACTTTGATGTTATGGGTCTAACAAATACCAACCCAGATCATCTATATGGACTACAAATAACATGTTTTAACTTTTGTAGATTTCGTTTTATAAGCGTTTCCGTTAAGGACCCCAAATCTGGAGAATGAACCAACTGTTGAAGAAAACCTTGCGGACCAGTAACTTTGGGACTTATTTCAGGGACCTAGACAGATTGGAATTTGGTGTTTAATAACTGAAAACTATAGTTCAAGAAGATACGGATCCAACGAGTTTGATTGGGCCTGAATCGGAGTTGTGGATCTCGTAATACAAGCGTTTCTGTAAAAGACTCCAATATTGAAAATGTTTACAAGGCATGTAATGGTCAGTCGGTAGTGGCATGTTTTCAGGGTGCTATACTATGCCAAATGGACCGTTTTTTGAGCCTAAAACGTAGCTCGGGAAGTCTCGGTTCTAACAATACCAAGTGGGCACAAATCAGACATGTAGATCACCGTCTACAAGTGTTTCTGTGGAGGACCCCAACTTTAAACGAAAATTATAGAATAAATAGAAAATAAATATTAGAAATTCATAATAAATTTGTAAAAATTATTTTAAAGCCTAAAAATGGGTTTTTAATAATTTGGAATATATTTCACTGATATTTTAATATTTTTAAATATTAATGATAGTTAATTTATTTAATTATTATATTAAATAAATTACATAAAAATGATTTTAATACTTTAAAAATCATTTGAAATTATATTAAATTGTAAGGAAATATTTTAAGTTATTTTTAATGACTTTTAATATTTTGTAATGAATTTCATTAATAAATTAATATTAATGATAATGGAATTAAGTAGTATTTAATTCATATTAATATGATATTAAATAATAATTAACTGAAAATTTTTATAAGTCATTGAAAAATATTTTGACTGAAAATGAAATTATCTAAGGTAAATGTAAAGCATTTAGGCAAAGTCTTATGGAAATTAGACTCATGAATTATCCGACTAGACTTTTTGGGATGTCAGAAATTATACCGAATTCAACTCAGACTGAAATAGTTTGACTTGATACCGAATTTTAGGTATTTTATAGACTGATAGGATTATGTGGTAATTTGTTTATAACTGTATTTAACAGTACTATACTGTGATGATATTCTAATATTTGGAGATCGGTATTATCTATATTAGGTCTTCAGTAAAAGCGATATAGGTTGAGTAACGGTAATCAATGGTACGGGCAAGTTCTCTAACTCGATCATGAATTGATATTTTTAAAATATGCTTGGGGTTAATCATTACTGATTATACCATGTCTATGAATTATTGATTCTCACTCTGTGCACATTTCATGTATTCATCAGGTATGAAAGGCTGATCACCTTCATTACCATTTGGTCCAGTTGATTTATTCATGTTCATTATTCGTTCAACTATGAAAATTTATTCATGCACTTTCGTAATGTGTATATTGTAGAAAGTTAGCCAACTTATTGTTCAATTCTTTCGATCATGATATATCCTTAATTGAACTTATACTTGCTGGGCATAAATATTGCTCACCCTCGCTATATCATGATAAACATTGCAGATTATGACGAATACATCGGTTACAGGAAAATTCCAAGACAAGTCAGCTTTGGATTATATGTGCAGCTAAATTTGTAACAGTAATGTATGATAATAACTTTGTATGTCTGATAGGATATTGATTTAGGTATTATGTGAAGGTTCTCGACCTTGGGAATAGTGTGTAATATTTAATGTATAAACAATTTATGTTTATATCTTCCGTAATAGTTATAGAAATAGTACACCGGATTCGTGGTGATTTGGGGCCCGAATCTGGGGATGTTACAATTGGTTACGGACCAGTCTCTTTGGGCCTTATTTCAGGGACCTAGACAGATTGGAATTTAGTGTTTAATAACTGAAAACTATAGTTCAAGAAGATACGGATCCAACGAGTTTGATTGGGCCTCAATCGGAGTTGTGGATCTCGTAATACAAGCGTTTCTGTAAAAGACTCCAATACTGAAAATGTTTACAAGGCATGTAATGGTCAGTCGGTAGTGGCCTGTTTTCAAGGTGCTATACTGTGCCAAATGGACCGTTTCTTGAGCCTAAAACGTAGTTCGGGATGTCACGGTTCTAACAATACCAAGTGGGCCCAAATCGGACTTGTAGATCACCGTCTACAAGTGTTTCTGTGGAGGACCCCAACTTTAAACGAAAATTATAGAATAAATAGAAAATAAATATTAGAAATTCATAATAAATTTGTAAAAATTATTTTAAAGCCTAAAAATGGGTTTTTAATAATTTGGAATATATTTCACTGATATTTTAATACTTTTAAATATTAATGATAGTTAATTTATTTAATTATTATATTAAATAAATTACATAAAAATGATTTTAATACTTTAAAAATCATTTGAAATTATATTAAATTGTAAGGAAATATTTTAACTTATTTTTAATGACTTTTAATATTTTGTAATGAATTTCATTAATAAATTAATATTAATGATAATGGAATTAAGTAGTATTTAATTCATATTAATATGATATTAAATAATAATTAACTGAAAATTTTTATAAGTCATTGAAAAATATTTTTACTGAAAATGAAATTATCTAAGGTAAATGTAAAGCATTTAGGCAAAGTCTTATGGAAATTAGACTCATGAATTATCCGACTAGACTTTTTGGGATGTCAGAAATTATACCGAATTCAACTCAGACTGAAATAGTTTGACTTGATACCGAATTTTAGGTATTTTATAGACTGATAGGATTATGTGGTAATTTGTTTATAACTGTATTTAACAGTACTATACTGTGATGATATTCTAATATTTGGAGATCGGTATTATCTATATTAGGTCTTCAGAAAAAGCGATATAGGTTGAGTAACGGTAATCAATGGTACATGCAAGTTCTCTAACTCGATCACGAATTGATATTTTTAAAATATGCTTGGGGTTAATCATTACTGATTATACCATGTCTATGAATTATTGATTCTCACTCTGTGCACATTTCATGTATTCATCAGGTATGAAAGGCTGATCACCTTCATTACCATTTGGTCCAGTTGATTTATTCATGTTCATTATTCGTTCAACTATGAAAATTTATTCATGCACTTTCGTAATGTGTATATTGTAGAAAGTTAGCCAACTTATTGTTCAATTCTTTCGATCATGATATATCCTTAATTGAACTTATACTTGCTGGGCATAAATATTGCTCACCCTTGCTATATCATGATAAACATTGCAGATTATGACGAATACATCGGTTACAGGAAAAGTCCAAGACAAGTCAGCTTTGGATTATATGTGCAGCTAAATTTGTAACAGTAATGTATGATAATAACTTTGTATGTCTGATAGGATATTGATTTAGGTATTATGTGAAGGTTCTCGACCTTGGGAATAGTGTGTAATATTTAATGTATAAACAATTTATGTTTATATCTTCCGTAATAGTTATAGAAATAGTACACCGGATTCGTGGTGATTTGGGGCCCGAATCTGGGGATGTTACAATTGGTTACGGACCAGTCTCTTTGGGCCTTATTTCAGGGACCTAGACAGATTGGAATTTAGTGTTTAATAACTGAAAACTATAGTTCAAGAAGATACGGATCCAACGAGTTTGATTGGGCCTCAATCGGAGTTGTGGATCTCGTAATACAAGCGTTTCTGTAAAAGACTCCAATACTGAAAATGTTTACAAGGCATGTAATGGTCAGTCGGTAGTGGCCTATTTTCAAGGTGCTATACTGTGCCAAATGGACCGTTTCTTGAGCCTAAAACGTAGTTCGGGATGTCACGGTTCTAACAATACCAAGTGGGCCCAAATCGGACTTGTAGATCACCGTCTACAAGTGTTTCTGTGGAGGACCCTAACTTTAAACGAAAATTATAGAATAAATAGAAAATAAATATTAGAAATTCATAATAAATTTGTAAAAATTATTTTAAAGCCTAAAAATGGGTTTTTAATAATTTGGAATATATTTCACTGATATTTTAATATTTTTAAATATTAATGATAGTTAATTTCTTTAATTATTATATTAAATAAATTACATAAAAATGATTTTAATACTTTAAAAATCATTTGAAATTATATTAAATTGTAAGGAAATATTTTAAGTTATTTTTAATGACTTTTAATGTTTTGTAATGAATTTCATTAATAAATTAATATTAATGATAATAGAATTAAGTAGTATTTAATTCATATTAATATGATATTAAATAAAAATTATCTGAAAATTATTATAAGTCATTGAAAAATATTTTGACTGAAAATGAAATTATCTAAGGTAAATGTAAAGCATTTAGGCAAAGTCTTATGGAAATTAGACTCATGAATTATCCGACTAGACTTTTTGGGATGTCAGAAATTATACCGAATTCAACTCAGACTGAAATAGTTTGACTTGATACCGAATTTTAGGTATTTTATAGACTGATAGGATTATGTGGTAATTTGTTTATAACTGTATTTAACAGTACTATACTGTGATGATATTCTAATATTTGGAGATCGGTATTATCTATATTAGGTCTTCAGAAAAAGCGATATAGGTTGAGTAACGGTAATCAATGGTACATGCAAGTTCTCTAACTCGATCACGAATTGATATTTTTAAAATATGCTTGGGGTTAATCATTACTGATTATACCATGTCTATGAATTATTGATTCTCACTCTGTGCACATTTCATGTATTCATCAGGTATGAAAGGCTGATCACCTTCATTACCATTTGGTCCAGTTGATTTATTCATGTTCATTATTCGTTCAACTATGAAAATTTATTCATGCACTTTCGTAATGTGTATATTGTAGAAAGTTAGCCAACTTATTGTTCAATTCTTTCGATCATGATATATCCTTAATTGAACTTATACTTGCTGGGCATAAATATTGCTCACCCTTGCTATATCATGATAAACATTGCAGATTATGACGAATACATCGGTTACAGGAAAAGTCCAAGACAAGTCAGCTTTGGATTATATGTGCAGCTAAATTTGTAACAGTAATGTATGATAATAACTTTGTATGTCTGATAGGATATTGATTTAGGTATTATGTGAAGGTTCTCGACCTTGGGAATAGTGTGTAATATTTAATGTATAAACAATTTATGTTTATATCTTCCGTAATAGTTATAGAAATAGTACACCGGATTCGTGGTGATTTGGGGCCCGAATCTGGGGATGTTACAATTGGTTACGGACCAGTCTCTTTGGGCCTTATTTCAGGGACCTAGACAGATTGGAATTTAGTGTTTAATAACTGAAAACTATAGTTCAAGAAGATACGGATCCAACGAGTTTGATTGGGCCTCAATCGGAGTTGTGGATCTCGTAATACAAGCGTTTCTGTAAAAGACTCCAATACTGAAAATGTTTACAAGGCATGTAATGGTCAGTCGGTAGTGGCCTATTTTCAAGGTGCTATACTGTGCCAAATGGACCGTTTCTTGAGCCTAAAACGTAGTTCGGGATGTCACGGTTCTAACAATACCAAGTGGGCCCAAATCGGACTTGTAGATCACCGTCTACAAGTGTTTCTGTGGAGGACCCTAACTTTAAACGAAAATTATAGAATAAATAGAAAATAAATATTAGAAATTCATAATAAATTTGTAAAAATTATTTTAAAGCCTAAAAATGGGTTTTTAATAATTTGGAATATATTTCACTGATATTTTAATATTTTTAAATATTAATGATAGTTAATTTCTTTAATTATTATATTAAATAAATTACATAAAAATGATTTTAATACTTTAAAAATCATTTGAAATTATATTAAATTGTAAGGAAATATTTTAAGTTATTTTTAATGACTTTTAATGTTTTGTAATGAATTTCATTAATAAATTAATATTAATGATAATAGAATTAAGTAGTATTTAATTCATATTAATATGATATTAAATAAAAATTATCTGAAAATTATTATAAGTCATTGAAAAATATTTTGACTGAAAATGAAATTATCTAAGGTAAATGTAAAGCATTTAGGCAAAGTCTTATGGAAATTAGACTCATGAATTATCCGACTAGACTTTTTGGGATGTCAGAAATTATACCGAATTCAACTCAGACTGAAATAGTTTGACTTGATACCGAATTTTAGGTATTTTATAGACTGATAGGATTATGTGGTAATTTGTTTATAACTGTATTTAACAGTACTATACTGTGATGATATTCTAATATTTGGAGATCGGTATTATCTATATTAGGTCTTCAGAAAAAGCGATATAGGTTGAGTAACGGTAATCAATGGTACATGCAAGTTCTCTAACTCGATCACGAATTGATATTTTTAAAATATGCTTGGGGTTAATCATTACTGATTATACCATGTCTATGAATTATTGATTCTCACTCTGTGCACATTTCATGTATTCATCAGGTATGAAAGGCTGATCACCTTCATTACCATTTGGTCCAGTTGATTTATTCATGTTCATTATTCGTTCAACTATGAAAATTTATTCATGCACTTTCGTAATGTGTATATTGTAGAAAGTTAGCCAACTTATTGTTCAATTCTTTCGATCATGATATATCCTTAATTGAACTTATACTTGCTGGGCATAAATATTGCTCACCCTTGCTATATCATGATAAACATTGCAGATTATGACGAATACATCGGTTACAGGAAAAGTCCAAGACAAGTCAGCTTTGGATTATATGTGCAGCTAAATTTGTAACAGTAATGTATGATAATAACTTTGTATGTCTGATAGGATATTGATTTAGGTATTATGTGAAGGTTCTCGACCTTGGGAATAGTGTGTAATATTTAATGTATAAACAATTTATGTTTATATCTTCCGTAATAGTTATAGAAATAGTACACCGGATTCGTGGTGATTTGGGGCCCGAATCTGGGGATGTTACAATTGGTTACGGACCAGTCTCTTTGGGCCTTATTTCAGGGACCTAGACAGATTGGAATTTAGTGTTTAATAACTGAAAACTATAGTTCAAGAAGATACGGATCCAACGAGTTTGATTGGGCCTCAATCGGAGTTGTGGATCTCGTAATACAAGCGTTTCTGTAAAAGACTCCAATACTGAAAATGTTTACAAGGCATGTAATGGTCAGTCGGTAGTGGCCTATTTTCAAGGTGCTATACTGTGCCAAATGGACCGTTTCTTGAGCCTAAAACGTAGTTCGGGATGTCACGGTTCTAACAATACCAAGTGGGCCCAAATCGGACTTGTAGATCACCGTCTACAAGTGTTTCTGTGGAGGACCCTAACTTTAAACAAAAATTATAGAATAAATAGAAAATAAATATTAGAAATTCATAATAAATTTGTAAAAATTATTTTAAAGCCTAAAAATGGGTTTTTAATAATTTGGAATATATTTCACTGATATTTTAATATTTTTAAATATTAATGATAGTTAATTTCTTTAATTATTATATTAAATAAATTACATAAAAATGATTTTAATACTTTAAAAATCATTTGAAATTATATTAAATTGTAAGGAAATATTTTAAATTATTTTTAATGACTTTTAATGTTTTGTAATGAATTTCATTAATAAATTAATATTAATGATAATAGAATTAAGTAGTATTTAATTCATATTAATATGATATTAAATAAAAATTATCTGAAAATTATTATAAGTCATTGAAAAATATTTTGACTGAAAATGAAATTATCTAAGGTAAATGTAAAGCATTTAGGCAAAGTCTTATGGAAATTAGACTCATGAATTATCCGACTAGACTTTTTGGGATGTCAGAAATTATACCGAATTCAACTCAGACTGAAATAGTTTGACTTGATACCGAATTTTAGGTATTTTATAGACTGATAGGATTATGTGGTAATTTGTTTATAACTGTATTCAACAGTACTATACTGTGATGATATTCTAATATTTGGAGATCGGTATTATCTATATTAGGTCTTCAGAAAAAGCGATATAGGTTGAGTAACGGTAATCAATGGTACATGCAAGTTCTCTAACTCGATCACGAATTGATATTTTTAAAATATGCTTGGGGTTAATCATTACTGATTATACCATGTCTATGAATTATTGATTCTCACTCTGTGCACATTTCATGTATTCATCAGGTATGAAAGGCTGATCACCTTCATTACCATTTGGTCCAGTTGATTTATTCATGTTCATTATTCGTTCAACTATGAAAATTTATTCATGCACTTTCGTAATGTGTATATTGTAGAAAGTTAGCCAACTTATTGTTCAATTCTTTCGATCATGATATATCCTTAATTGAACTTATACTTGCTGGGCATAAATATTGCTCACCCTTGCTATATCATGATAAACATTGCAGATTATGACGAATACATCGGTTACAGGAAAAGTCCAAGACAAGTCAGCTTTGGATTATATGTGCAGCTAAATTTGTAACAGTAATGTATGATAATAACTTTGTATGTCTGATAGGATATTGATTTAGGTATTATGTGAAGGTTCTCGACCTTGGGAATATTGTGTAATATTTAATGTATAAACAATTTATGTTTATATCTTCCGTAATAGTTATAGAAATAGTACACCGGATTCGTGGTGATTTGGGGCCCGAATCTGGGGATGTTACAATTGGTTACGGACCAGTCTCTTTGGGCCTTATTTCAGGGACCTAGACAGATTGGAATTTAGTGTTTAATAACTGAAAACTATAGTTCAAGAAGATACGGATCCAACGAGTTTGATTGGGCCTCAATCGGAGTTGTGGATCTCGTAATACAAGCGTTTCTGTAAAAGACTCCAATACTGAAAATGTTTACAAGGCATGTAATGGTCAGTCGGTAGTGGCCTATTTTCAAGGTGCTATATTGTTCCAAATGGACCGTTTCTTGAGCCTAAAACGTAGTTCGGGATGTCACGGTTCTAACAATACCAAGTGGGCCCAAATCGGACTTGTAGATCACCGTCTACAAGTGTTTCTGTGGAGGACCCTAACTTTAAACGAAAATTATAGAATAAATAGAAAATAAATATT
This sequence comes from Panax notoginseng, assembly GCA_016801055.1. NCBI lineage: Eukaryota > Viridiplantae > Streptophyta > Magnoliopsida > Apiales > Araliaceae > Panax > Panax notoginseng. Next base: position 165,816,213 of record CM029013.1, read on the forward strand.
AGAAATTCATAATAAATTTGTAAAAATTATTTTAAAGCCTAAAAATGGGTTTTTAATAATTTGGAATATATTTCACTGATATTTTAATATTTTTAAATATTAATGATAGTTAATTTCTTTAATTATTATATTAAATAAATTACATAAAAATGATTTTAATACTTTAAAAATCATTTGAAATTATATTAAATTGTAAGGAAATATTTTAAGTTATTTTTAATGACTTTTAATGTTTTGTAATGAATTTCATTAATAAATTAATATTAATGATAATAGAATTAAGTAGTATTTAATTCATATTAATATGATATTAAATAAAAATTATCTGAAAATTATTATAAGTCATTGAAAAATATTTTGACTGAAAATGAAATTATCTAAGGTAAATGTAAAGCATTTAGGCAAAGTCTTATGGAAATTAGACTCATGAATTATCCGACTAGACTTTTTGGGATGTCAGAAATTATACCGAATTCAACTCAGACTGAAATAGTTTGACTTGATACCGAATTTTAGGTATTTTATAGACTGATAGGATTATGTGGTAATTTGTTTATAACTGTATTTAACAGTACTATACTGTGATGATATTCTAATATTTGGAGATCGGTATTATCTATATTAGGTCTTCAGAAAAAGCGATATAGGTTGAGTAACGGTAATCAATGGTACATGCAAGTTCTCTAACTCGATCACGAATTGATATTTTTAAAATATGCTTGGGGTTAATCATTACTGATTATACCATGTCTATGAATTATTGATTCTCACTCTGTGCACATTTCATGTATTCATCAGGTATGAAAGGCTGATCACCTTCATTACCATTTGGTCCAGTTGATTTATTCATGTTCATTATTCGTTCAACTATGAAAATTTATTCATGCACTTTCGTAATGTGTATATTGTAGAAAGTTAGCCAACTTATTGTTCAATTCTTTCGATCATGATATATCCTTAATTGAACTTATACTTGCTGGGCATAAATATTGCTCACCCTTGCTATATCATGATAAACATTGCAGATTATGACGAATACATCGGTTACAGGAAAAGTCCAAGACAAGTCAGCTTTGGATTATATGTGCAGCTAAATTTGTAACAGTAATGTATGATAATAACTTTGTATGTCTGATAGGATATTGATTTAGGTATTATGTGAAGGTTCTCGACCTTGGGAATAGTGTGTAATATTTAATGTATAAACAATTTATGTTTATATCTTCCGTAATAGTTATAGAAATAGTACACCGGATTCGTGGTGATTTGGGGCCCGAATCTGGGGATGTTACAATTGGTTACGGACCAGTCTCTTTGGGCCTTATTTCAGGGACCTAGACAGATTGGAATTTAGTGTTTAATAACTGAAAACTATAGTTCAAGAAGATACGGATCCAACGAGTTTGATTGGGCCTCAATCGGAGTTGTGGATCTCGTAATACAAGCGTTTCTGTAAAAGACTCCAATACTGAAAATGTTTACAAGGCATGTAATGGTCAGTCGGTAGTGGCCTATTTTCAAGGTGCTATACTGTGCCAAATGGACCGTTTCTTGAGCCTAAAACGTAGTTCGGGATGTCACGGTTCTAACAATACCAAGTGGGCCCAAATCGGACTTGTAGATCACCGTCTACAAGTGTTTCTGTGGAGGACCCTAACTTTAAACGAAAATTATAGAATAAATAGAAAATAAATATTAGAAATTCATAATAAATTTGTAAAAATTATTTTAAAGCCTAAAAATGGGTTTTTAATAATTTGGAATATATTTCACTGATATTTTAATATTTTTAAATATTAATGATAGTTAATTTCTTTAATTATTATATTAAATAAATTACATAAAAATGATTTTAATACTTTAAAAATCATTTGAAATTATATTAAATTGTAAGGAAATATTTTAAGTTATTTTTAATGACTTTTAATGTTTTGTAATGAATTTCATTAATAAATTAATATTAATGATAATAGAATTAAGTAGTATTTAATTCATATTAATATGATATTAAATAAAAATTATCTGAAAATTATTATAAGTCATTGAAAAATATTTTGACTGAAAATGAAATTATCTAAGGTAAATGTAAAGCATTTAGGCAAAGTCTTATGGAAATTAGACTCATGAATTATCCGACTAGACTTTTTGGGATGTCAGAAATTATACCGAATTCAACTCAGACTGAAATAGTTTGACTTGATACCGAATTTTAGGTATTTTATAGACTGATAGGATTATGTGGTAATTTGTTTATAACTGTATTCAACAGTACTATACTGTGATGATATTCTAATATTTGGAGATCGGTATTATCTATATTAGGTCTTCAGAAAAAGCGATATAGGTTGAGTAACGGTAATCAATGGTACATGCAAGTTCTCTAACTCGATCACGAATTGATATTTTTAAAATATGCTTGGGGTTAATCATTACTGATTATACCATGTCTATGAATTATTGATTCTCACTCTGTGCACATTTCATGTATTCATCAGGTATGAAAGGCTGATCACCTTCATTACCATTTGGTCCAGTTGATTTATTCATGTTCATTATTCGTTCAACTATGAAAATTTATTCATGCACTTTCGTAATGTGTATATTGTAGAAAGTTAGCCAACTTATTGTTCAATTCTTTCGATCATGATATATCCTTAATTGAACTTATACTTGCTGGGCATAAATATTGCTCACCCTTGCTATATCATGATAAACATTGCAGATTATGACGAATACATCGGTTACAGGAAAAGTCCAAGACAAGTCAGCTTTGGATTATATGTGCAGCTAAATTTGTAACAGTAATGTATGATAATAACTTTGTATGTCTGATAGGATATTGATTTAGGTATTATGTGAAGGTTCTCGACCTTGGGAATAGTGTGTAATATTTAATGTATAAACAATTTATGTTTATATCTTCCGTAATAGTTATAGAAATAGTACACCGGATTCGTGGTGATTTGGGGCCCGAATCTGGGGATGTTACAATTGGTTACGGACCAGTCTCTTTGGGCCTTATTTCAGGGACCTAGACAGATTGGAATTTAGTGTTTAATAACTGAAAACTATAGTTCAAGAAGATACGGATCCAACGAGTTTGATTGGGCCTCAATCGGAGTTGTGGATCTCGTAATACAAGCGTTTCTGTAAAAGACTCCAATACTGAAAATGTTTACAAGGCATGTAATGGTCAGTCGGTAGTGGCCTATTTTCAATGTGCTATACTGTGCCAAATGGACCGTTTCTTGAGCCTAAAACGTAGTTCGGGATGTCACGGTTCTAACAATACCAAGTGGGCCCAAATCGGACTTGTAGATCACCGTCTACAAGTGTTTCTGTGGAGGACCCTAACTTTAAACGAAAATTATAGAATAAATAGAAAATAAATATTAGAAATTCATAATAAATTTGTAAAAATTATTTTAAAGCCTAAAAATGGGTTTTTAATAATTTGGAATATATTTCACTGATATTTTAATATTTTTAAATATTAATGATAGTTAATTTCTTTAATTATTATATTAAATAAATTACATAAAAATGATTTTAATACTTTAAAAATCATTTGAAATTATATTAAATTGTAAGGAAATATTTTAAGTTATTTTTAATGACTTTTAATGTTTTGTAATGAATTTCATTAATAAATTAATATTAATGATAATAGAATTAAGTAGTATTTAATTCATATTAATATGATATTAAATAAAAATTATCTGAAAATTATTATAAGTCATTGAAAAATATTTTGACTGAAAATGAAATTATCTAAGGTAATTGTAAAGCATTTAGGCAAAGTCTTATGGAAATTAGACTCATGAATTATCCGACTAGACTTTTTGGGATGTCAGAAATTATACCGAATTCAACTCAGACTGAAATAGTTTGACTTGATACCGAATTTTAGGTATTTTATAGACTGATAGGATTATGTGGTAATTTGTTTATAACTGTATTTAACAGTACTATACTGTGATGATATTCTAATATTTGGAGATCGGTATTATCTATATTAGGTCTTCAGAAAAAGCGATATAGGTTGAGTAACGGTAATCAATGGTACATGCAAGTTCTCTAACTCGATCACGAATTGATATTTTTAAAATATGCTTGGGGTTAATCATTACTGATTATACCATGTCTATGAATTATTGATTCTCACTCTGTGCACATTTCATGTATTCATCAGGTATGAAAGGCTGATCACCTTCATTACCATTTGGTCCAGTTGATTTATTCATGTTCATTATTCGTTCAACTATGAAAATTTATTCATGCACTTTCGTAATGTGTATATTGTAGAAAGTTAGCCAACTTATTGTTCAATTCTTTCGATCATGATATATCCTTAATTGAACTTATACTTGCTGGGCATAAATATTGCTCACCCTTGCTATATCATGATAAACATTGCAGATTATGACGAATACATCGGTTACAGGAAAAGTCCAAGACAAGTCAGCTTTGGATTATATGTGCAGCTAAATTTGTAACAGTAATGTATGATAATAACTTTGTATGTCTGATAGGATATTGATTTAGGTATTATGTGAAGGTTCTCGACCTTGGGAATAGTGTGTAATATTTAATGTATAAACAATTTATGTTTATATCTTCCGTAATAGTTATAGAAATAGTACACCGGATTCGTGGTGATTTGGGGCCCGAATCTGGGGATGTTACAATTGGTTACGGACCAGTCTCTTTGGGCCTTATTTCAGGGACCTAGACAGATTGGAATTTAGTGTTTAATAACTGAAAACTATAGTTCAAGAAGATACGGATCCAACGAGTTTGATTGGGCCTCAATCGGAGTTGTGGATCTCGTAATACAAGCGTTTCTGTAAAAGACTCCAATACTGAAAATGTTTACAAGGCATGTAATGGTCAGTCGGTAGTGGCCTATTTTCAAGGTGCTATACTGTGCCAAATGGACCGTTTCTTGAGCCTAAAACGTAGTTCGGGATGTCACGGTTCTAACAATACCAAGTGGGCCCAAATCGGACTTGTAGATCACCGTCTACAAGTGTTTCTGTGGAGGACCCTAACTTTAAACGAAAATTATAGAATAAATAGAAAATAAATATTAGAAATTCATAATAAATTTGTAAAAATTATTTTAAAGCCTAAAAATGGGTTTTTAATAATTTGGAATATATTTCACTGATATTTTAATATTTTTAAATATTAATGATAGTTAATTTCTTTAATTATTATATTAAATAAATTACATAAAAATGATTTTAATACTTTAAAAATCATTTGAAATTATATTAAATTGTAAGGAAATATTTTAAGTTATTTTTAATGACTTTTAATGTTTTGTAATGAATTTCATTAATAAATTAATATTAATGATAATAGAATTAAGTAGTATTTAATTCATATTAATATGATATTAAATAAAAATTATCTGAAAATTATTATAAGTCATTGAAAAATATTTTGACTGAAAATGAAATTATCTAAGGTAAATGTAAAGCATTTAGGCAAAGTCTTATGGAAATTAGACTCATGAATTATCCGACTAGACTTTTTGGGATGTCAGAAATTATACCGAATTCAACTCAGACTGAAATAGTTTGACTTGATACCGAATTTTAGGTATTTTATAGACTGATAGGATTATGTGGTAATTTGTTTATAACTGTATTTAACAGTACTATACTGTGATGATATTCTAATATTTGGAGATCGGTATTATCTATATTAGGTCTTCAGAAAAAGCGATATAGGTTGAGTAACGGTAATCAATGGTACATGCAAGTTCTCTAACTCGATCACGAATTGATATTTTTAAAATATGCTTGGGGTTAATCATTACTGATTATACCATGTCTATGAATTATTGATTCTCACTCTGTGCACATTTCATGTATTCATCAGGTATGAAAGGCTGATCACCTTCATTACCATTTGGTCCAGTTGATTTATTCATGTTCATTATTCGTTCAACTATGAAAATTTATTCATGCACTTTCGTAATGTGTATATTGTAGAAAGTTAGCCAACTTATTGTTCAATTCTTTCGATCATGATATATCCTTAATTGAACTTATACTTGCTGGGCATAAATATTGCTCACCCTTGCTATATCATGATAAACATTGCAGATTATGACGAATACATCGGTTACAGGAAAAGTCCAAGACAAGTCAGCTTTGGATTATATGTGCAGCTAAATTTGTAACAGTAATGTATGATAATAACTTTGTATGTCTGATAGGATATTGATTTAGGTATTATGTGAAGGTTCTCGACCTTGGGAATAGTGTGTAATATTTAATGTATAAACAATTTATGTTTATATCTTCCGTAATAGTTATAGAAATAGTACACCGGATTCGTGGTGATTTGGGGCCCGAATCTGGGGATGTTACAATTGGTTACGGACCAGTCTCTTTGGGCCTTATTTCAGGGACCTAGACAGATTGGAATTTAGTGTTTAATAACTGAAAACTATAGTTCAAGAAGATACGGATCCAACGAGTTTGATTGGGCCTCAATCGGAGTTGTGGATCTCGTAATACAAGCGTTTCTGTAAAAGACTCCAATACTGAAAATGTTTACAAGGCATGTAATGGTCAGTCGGTAGTGGCCTATTTTCAAGGTGCTATACTGTGCCAAATGGACCGTTTCTTGAGCCTAAAACGTAGTTCGGGATGTCACGGTTCTAACAATACCAAGTGGGCCCAAATCGGACTTGTAGATCACCGTCTACAAGTGTTTCTGTGGAGGACCCTAACTTTAAACGAAAATTATAGAATAAATAGAAAATAAATATTAGAAATTCATAATAAATTTGTAAAAATTATTTTAAAGCCTAAAAATGGGTTTTTAATAATTTGGAATATATTTCACTGATATTTTAATATTTTTAAATATTAATGATAGTTAATTTCTTTAATTATTATATTAAATAAATTACATAAAAATGATTTTAATACTTTAAAAATCATTTGAAATTATATTAAATTGTAAGGAAATATTTTAAGTTATTTTTAATGACTTTTAATGTTTTGTAATGAATTTCATTAATAAATTAATATTAATGATAATAGAATTAAGTAGTATTTAATTCATATTAATATGATATTAAATAAAAATTATCAGAAAATTATTATAAGTCATTGAAAAATATTTTGACTGAAAATGAAATTATCTAAGGTAATTGTAAAGCATTTAGGCAAAGTCTTATGGAAATTAGACTCATGAATTATCCGACTAGACTTTTTGGGATGTCAGAAATTATACCGAATTCAACTCAGACTGAAATAGTTTGACTTGATACCGAATTTTAGGTATTTTATAGACTGATAGGATTATGTGGTAATTTGTTTATAACTGTATTTAACAGTACTATACTGTGATGATATTCTAATATTTGGAGATCGGTATTATCTATATTAGGTCTTCAGAAAAAGCGATATAGGTTGAGTAACGGTAATCAATGGTACATGCAAGTTCTCTAACTCGATCACGAATTGATATTTTTAAAATATGCTTGGGGTTAATCATTACTGATTATACCATGTCTATGAATTATTGATTCTCACTCTGTGCACATTTCATGTATTCATCAGGTATGAAAGGCTGATCACCTTCATTACCATTTGGTCCAGTTGATTTATTCATGTTCATTATTCGTTCAACTATGAAAATTTATTCATGCACTTTCGTAATGTGTATATTGTAGAAAGTTAGCCAACTTATTGTTCAATTCTTTCGATCATGATATATCCTTAATTGAACTTATATTTGCTGGGCATAAATATTGCTCACCCTTGCTATATCATGATAAACATTGCAGATTATGACGAATACATCGGTTACAGGAAAAGTCCAAGACAAGTCAGCTTTGGATTATATGTGCAGCTAAATTTGTAACAGTAATGTATGATAATAACTTTGTATGTCTGATAGGATATTGATTTAGGTATTATGTGAAGGTTCTCGACCTTGGGAATAGTGTGTAATATTTAATGTATAAACAATTTATGTTTATATCTTCCGTAATAGTTATAGAAATAGTACACCGGATTCGTGGTGATTTGGGGCCCGAATCTGGGGATGTTACAATTGGTTACGGACCAGTCTCTTTGGGCCTTATTTCAGGGACCTAGACAGATTGGAATTTAGTGTTTAATAACTGAAAACTATAGTTCAAGAAGATACGGATCCAACGAGTTTGATTGGGCCTCAATCGGAGTTGTGGATCTCGTAATACAAGCGTTTCTGTAAAAGACTCCAATACTGAAAATGTTTACAAGGCATGTAATGGTCAGTCGGTAGTGGCCTATTTTCAAGGTGCTATACTGTGCCAAATGGACCGTTTCTTGAGCCTAAAACGTAGTTCGGGATGTCACGGTTCTAACAATACCAAGTGGGCCCAAATCGGACTTGTAGATCACCGTCTACAAGTGTTTCTGTGGAGGACCCTAACTTTAAACGAAAATTATAGAATAAATAGAAAATAAATATTAGAAATTCATAATAAATTTGTAAAAATTATTTTAAAGCTTAAAAATGGGTTTTTAATAATTTGGAATATATTTCACTGATATTTTAATATTTTTAAATATTAATGATAGTTAATTTCTTTAATTATTATATTAAATAAATTACATAAAAATGATTTTAATACTTTAAAAATCATTTGAAATTATATTAAATTGTAAGGAAATATTTTAAGTTATTTTTAATGACTTTTAATGTTTTGTAATGAATTTCATTAATAAATTAATATTAATGATAATAGAATTAAGTAGTATTTAATTCATATTAATATGATATTAAATAAAAATTATCTGAAAATTATTATAAGTCATTGAAAAATATTTTGACTGAAAATGAAATTATCTAAGGTAAATGTAAAGCATTTAGGCAAAGTCTTATGGAAATTAGACTCATGAATTATCCGACTAGACTTTTTGGGATGTCAGAAATTATACCGAATTCAACTCAGACTGAAATAGTTTGACTTGATACCGAATTTTAGGTATTTTATAGACTGATAGGATTATGTGGTAATTTGTTTATAACTGTATTTAACAGTACTATACTGTGATGATATTCTAATATTTGGAGATCGGTATTATCTATATTAGGTCTTCAGAAAAAGCGATATAGGTTGAGTAACGGTAATCAATGGTACATGCAAGTTCTCTAACTCGATCACGAATTGATATTTTTAAAATATGCTTGGGGTTAATCATTACTGATTATACCATGTCTATGAATTATTGATTCTCACTCTGTGCACATTTCATGTATTCATCAGGTATGAAAGGCTGATCACCTTCATTACCATTTGGTCCAGTTGATTTATTCATGTTCATTATTCGTTCAACTATGAAAATTTATTCATGCACTTTCGTAATGTGTATATTGTAGAAAGTTAGCCAACTTATTGTTCAATTCTTTCGATCATGATATATCCTTAATTGAACTTATACTTGCTGGGCATAAATATTGCTCACCCTTGCTATATCATGATAAACATTGCAGATTATGACGAATACATCGGTTACAGGAAAAGTCCAAGACAAGTCAGCTTTGGATTATATGTGCAGCTAAATTTGTAACAGTAATGTATGATAATAACTTTGTATGTCTGATAGGATATTGATTTAGGTATTATGTGAAGGTTCTCGACCTTGGGAATAGTGTGTAATATTTAATGTATAAACAATTTATGTTTATATCTTCCGTAATAGTTATAGAAATAGTACACCGGATTCGTGGTGATTTGGGGCCCGAATCTGGGGATGTTACAATTGGTTACGGACCAGTCTCTTTGGGCCTTATTTCAGGGACCTAGACAGATTGGAATTTAGTGTTTAATAACTGAAAACTATAGTTCAAGAAGATACGGATCCAACGAGTTTGATTGGGCCTCAATCGGAGTTGTGGATCTCGTAATACAAGCGTTTCTGTAAAAGACTCCAATACTGAAAATGTTTACAAGGCATGTAATGGTCAGTCGGTAGTGGCCTATTTTCAAGGTGCTATACTGTGCCAAATGGACCGTTTCTTGAGCCTAAAACGTAGTTCGGGATGTCACGGTTCTAACAATACCAAGTGGGCCCAAATCGGACTTGTAGATCACCGTCTACAAGTGTTTCTGTGGAGGACCCTAACTTTAAACGAAAATTATAGAATAAATAGAAAATAAATATTAGAAATTCATAATAAATTTGTAAAAATTATTTTAAAGCTTAAAAATGGGTTTTTAATAATTTGGAATATATTTCACTGATATTTTAATATTTTTAAATATTAATGATAGTTAATTTCTTTAATTATTATATTAAATAAATTACATAAAAATGATTTTAATACTTTAAAAATCATTTGAAATTATATTAAATTGTAAGGAAATATTTTAAGTTATTTTTAATGACTTTTAATGTTTTGTAATGAATTTCATTAATAAATTAATATTAATGATAATAGAATTAAGTAGTATTTAATTCATATTAATATGATATTAAATAAAAATTATCTGAAAATTATTATAAGTCATTGAAAAATATTTTGACTGAAAATGAAATTATCTAAGGTAAATGTAAAGCATTTAGGCAAAGTCTTATGGAAATTAGACTCATGAATTATCCGACTAGACTTTTTGGGATGTCAGAAATTATACCGAATTCAACTCAGACTGAAATAGTTTGACTTGATACCGAATTTTAGGTATTTTATAGACTGATAGGATTATGTGGTAATTTGTTTATAACTGTATTTAACAGTACTATACTGTGATGATATTCTAATATTTGGAGATCGGTATTATCTATATTAGGTCTTCAGAAAAAGCGATATAGGTTGAGTAACGGTAATCAATGGTACATGCAAGTTCTCTAACTCGATCACGAATTGATATTTTTAAAATATGCTTGGGGTTAATCATTACTGATTATACCATGTCTATGAATTATTGATTCTCACTCTGTGCACATTTCATGTATTCATCAGGTATGAAAGGCTGATCACCTTCATTACCATTTGGTCCAGTTGATTTATTCATGTTCATTATTCGTTCAACTATGAAAATTTATTCATGCACTTTCGTAATGTGTATATTGTAGAAAGTTAGCCAACTTATTGTTCAATTCTTTCGATCATGATATATCCTTAATTGAACTTATACTTGCTGGGCATAAATATTGCTCACCCTTGCTATATCATGATAAACATTGCAGATTATGATGAATACATCGGTTACAGGAAAAGTCCAAGATAAGTCAGCTTTGGATTATATGTGCATCTAAATTTGTAACAGTAATGTATGATAATAACTTTGTATGTCTGATAGGATATTGATTTAGGTATTATGTGAAGGTTCTCGACCTTGGGAATAGTGTGTAATATTTAATGTATAAACAATTTATGTTTATATCTTCCGTAATAGTTATAGAAATAGTACACCGGATTCGTGGTGATTTGGGGCCCGAATCTGGGGATGTTACAATTGGTTACGGACCAGTCTCTTTGGTCCTTATTTCAGGGACCTAGACAGATTGGAATTTAGTGTTTAATAACTGAAAACTATAGTTCAAGAAGATACGGATCCAACGAGTTTGATTGGGCCTCAATCGGAGTTGTGGATCTCGTAATACAAGCGTTTCTGTAAAAGACTCCAATACTGAAAATGTTTACAAGGCATGTAATGGTCAGTCGGTAGTGGCCTGTTTTCAAGGTGCTATACTGTGCCAAATGGACCGTTTCTTTAGCCTAAAACGTAGTTTGGGATGTCACAGTTCTAACAATACCAAGTGGGCCCAAATCGGACTTGTAGATCACCGTCTACAAGTGTTTCTGTGGAGGACCCCAACTTTAAACGAAAATTATAGAATAAATAGAAAATAAATATTAGAAATTCATAATAAATTTGTAAAAATTATTTTAAAGCCTAAAAATGGGTTTTTAATAATTTGGAATATATTTCACTGATATTTTAATATTTTTAAATATTAATGATAGTTAATTTATTTAATTATTATATTAAATAAATTACATAAAAATGATTTTAATACTTTAAAAATCATTTGAAATTATATTAAATTGTAAGGAAATATTTTAAGTTATTTTTAATGACTTTTAATGTTTTGTAATGAATTTCATTAATAAATTAATATTAATGATAATAGAATAAAGTAGTATTTAATTCATATTAATATGATATTAAATAAAAATTATCTGAAAATTATTATAAGTCATTGAAAAATATTTTGACTGAAAATGAAATTATCTAAGGTAAATGTAAAGCATTTAGGCAAAGTCTTATGGAAATTAGACTCATGAATTATCCGACTAGACTTTTTGGGATGTCAGAAATTATACTGAATTCAACTCAGACTGAAATAGTTTGACTTGATACCGAATTTTAGGTATTTTATAGACTGATATGATTATGTGGTAATTTGTTTATAACTGTATTTAACAGTACTATACTGTGATGATATTCTAATATTTGGAGATCAGTATTATCTATATTAGGTCTTCAAAAAAAGCGATATAGGTTGAGTAACGGTAATCAATGGTACAGGCAAGTTCTCTAACTCGATCTCGAATTGATATTTTTAAAGTATGCTTGGGGTTAATCATTACTGATTATACCATGTCTATGAATTATTGATTCTCACACTGTGCACATTTCATGTATTCATCAGGTATGAAAGGCTGATCACATTCATTACCATTTGGTCCAGTTGATTTATTCATGTTCATTATTCGTTCAACTATGAAAATTTATTCATGCTCTTTCGTAATGTGTATATTGTAGAAAGTTAGCCAACTTATTGTTCAATTCTTTCGATCATGATATATCCTTAATTTAACTTATACTTGCTGGGCAAAATTATTGCTCACCCTTGCTATATCATGATAAACATTGCAGATTATGACGAATACATCAGTTACAGGAAAAGTCCAAGACAAGTCAGCTTTGGATTATATGTGCAGCTAAATTTGTAACAGTAATGTATGATAATAACTTTGTATGTCTAATAGGATATTGATTTAGGTATTATGTGAAGGTTCTCGACCTTGGGGATAGTGTGTAATATTTAATGTATAAACAATTTATGTTTATATCTTCCGCAATAGTTATAGAAATAGTACATCGGATTCGTGGTGATTTGGGGCCCGAATCTGGGGATGTTACAGTTGGTATCAAAGCCGTAGGTTATAAACCTTAGGTAGGAGTATCTTAGGCTATAACCTTAGAGAAGAGAGGTGAAGATAATGAACGAATACGCTCAAATAAAGTTTGAATAATAAGAAGTAATTTAAGAAATTTATAAAGAAGGGATGAAAACATGCGTGAGAGGATTCAAAGAAGAAGCTCGTAGAGTTATGGAGTTACCCAACTCCAATAATAAGAATGTAAGGTGATAACAAATAGACAGTGTCTATAAGAATAGATTGGTAACAAAGTTAAGAATGAAAAGTTATAGTTAAGTATGGTACAATTGTACTCTTTAGTAGTTGAGGAATGGTATCTGGGCTAAACGATTCCTTCATAGAGTGGAGGTATATACGAACTAGTAACTCGGAACCTAGTTTGTTGGTTGTTTGTGGGAAATCACTCAGCGTACCATATTGAAACTGTTAGAGACTCGATGTGTTCCAAGTGTAGAAATAGATACGTATGATGAAAGTGTAGAACTCGAATGAAATTTTGAGCGATGTAAATGAAGTTAGAAATTCTTAAAGGAAGAATTTTTTTTTATAAACAAGAAGATTCAAAGAAGAATCCAAGAGATATAAAGATATGAAATGGGAGTTTCCTAACTCCAAAAGCCAAGATAACGAATAATGTCGTAAATGATGAAAAAGAGAAAGAAAGAAGATCGTAAAACAAAACGATCACGAGTTAAGAAAAGAATTTTAAGGGAGATGATTATAGAATAAGATCACGATGTGGTTTGTTTAAGTTATAAAAGAAACATGGTCTATAATGTTTGAATAATTATAGCTTAATGCTATGAAGATGGAGTACTATGAAATAGTACGAGATAACTTATGAGGAGTTATAGATGATGTGATACGAGGAATTCGTATCGAGCAAAGAGCAAGTCATAAGCAAGATAGAGTTAGGTGGGATTTCAATTGAGGACTCATATGATGGCTGAGTTGTACAAACCTTTGTATGGGCGAGGGTTTTGTGCTTGCACTTAGTTTATCACATTGATAATCATTGGAATGTTTGTGTCGCGCTATTTGCTATATGCCTGTTGAGAAGATGATTCTTTTCTCATGTGTATAATAGATAGGTAGAGTATAGTTAGAGAATATTATAAGGTTAAGTGCGAGTTCTTAAAACTCATACTTATGGTAGGTTCGTGACTCATAATTATATGGTATGTTTTTGAACCCCTCAGCGAATGGACGCCTATGGTCTGACTAGGATAAGTTCTTAAACTCATATGATTGTGGCAAGTTCCTGAACTCATAACGTGTGGTAAGTTTGACGAACTGGGTATAGATTAGTGTAAATGGAGTATTGAGGATAATAGGAATAGATAGACCTATTAAGCAATGGATCATTATACAAAGTGGAGTTGATGGTGGAAGCATAGGTACTCTAAATCTACTAGCTATGCTAGACTTTCGAAAATTATTGACTTCGTGCTGATGTTTACACTCCTATTTTCTTGAAAAACATTGGATCAAATGATGGAACCAATGAGTTTTAACAACAATACTGTTATTCGTATGTCTATGCTAATTGCTTCGGTTAGACAAAAATGATTTGTAATATATCAAAATATATTTTATATCATTATTGCATCATGTAACCTGGTGCAAAGATGATAAAAATAATGGAGTCATCAATGCAGTATTACCTAGTGTTGGATGTGATCTAAGGATCGTCAGCCCACTATGGTATGATGTAGTATGATAAAATCACCAAATGACGGAATCCTCAACGTACTGTAAATACAGTGTGGTATCATGACGTCATAAAAAGATGTTTGAGATTTCTTTAAGATATGAGAATATATATATATATATATATATATATATATGTATATTTCGATTGATGTCCGAATTGTTGTAAAAGTCTACGCTACTTGATTCAGCTAGACGAATATTGAAAGATGTTCATGAAATGCAAGCGTTTATTGAAAAGTTATGCCAAACCAAATTATTTTGGTGCGGATTCAGATGTTGAAAAGTTGAGGTGAACAACCCTATAAGGGGACATGTTTTCGGGGACAATGGTTCTGAGTGTAACGCATATAGTCATTACAAAACACTACGTTGCGGCCCAACGTAGTGGTACAATAGGCTGGCCACCTAGTGTACGTGAGGAGGGTGTTTTTAGTCTTTGTGATTGATAAACACTCTGGTTTGTAGTGTGAAGGATTGACTTGAAGCACTAGTAAATCGAGAATAGAGTTCACGGTCTTTTGACCCCTCAGCATGATTTGGAATCTTTTAAATTCTTGAGTTATTCATACTTCTTCCCAATTATTGAGCAATTATGGAAGATTCTTGCAATTCTAAAAGGTGAATGTGGTAAGGATGATATTCCTTAGAAAGAAGTAGGTCGTATAATGCGACATTGAATGATGAATATATGGAATAAGTGAGAAAAGAAATTTTAAAATGAGAAGGAGGTGAGTTATCAAAGAATAATGTAAATCTCTTAATAGAAAAGTTTAATAATTGAAGAAAGATCTTTGTGGAAAGAAGTGGTTATAAAACCCAATGAATGAATAAAGTATTAACGTAAAATCTATTCTGATAGAATGAATGAATAAAGATTAATAAATAAAAATTTCGAAGATGAAATTCTTAGAAGAATGGGTGAATGTAATATCCCGAGTGTTTATGATAATGATCTTTAGAAAAAAAAATGAATGGATTAAAGAATATATAATACTCAGAATATAATTGAGTTAAAGTGAAAGTTATGAAATAAAATCTAGAATTTGTTGAAGAAATGAATGTAGTAAGAAATATAAAACCTATATTAAGGTCATGTGTTGAACTTATTCAATGAAGAGATTTGACGAAAACCTGAGTAAGGTAGGGTTTCGGTGATTCCGAGGATGGAATCCTTATAAGGAAGGAAGAATGTGACGAATGAATTATGTGAGTTGTGATTCTGGGGACAGAATTCTTGTAAGGAGGGAATCATGTAACAATCCAAAATTTTATTTGTAATTTAAAATATTTATTAAATTAAATAAATATTTTATTTATGTGATTGTTGTTAGTATATATTTGTGAATTTAATAATACTCTAATTTAATTTAACAGTTAGAGAGTTGTTAAAGATTACATGAGTTGCTATATTGATGTCATAATTTAATAATTAAAGTGATATATTAATTGTTAAATAAAATTATAATGAGATTATAATTTGTGATATTTGGTTAAGTGGGAAATTTATTTAGTATGTGGTAATTAGTTTATTTAATTAAGATTGGATATGAAAATCCAAGTAAACAATGTGGGACAATAAACTATATTATAAATGATTTATGAAAATAAATTAAAAGAGTTTTAATTTGATTTTACCAAACAAAACCTTAGAGCTTTTGAAATTCTTATTTTAATCTTGTTTTGCCAAAAAGGCTTAAGGAATGATTAAGTTATTATTTTAATATGGTTTTGCCAAACAAGCCTTAGGGCATTAAAAATTCTAATTTTTGTAACTTATATATTAAATTGAAAATAAGTATATGTAATTATATTGGGAGTTACATATTCTATAATTATATGTGTTATATGTATATTGTATATACACTAAGTTATGTTAATTTTTTTAAACCTAGGTCTAAATTAAGAACAATAGAGAGAGAAAGGAGGCTACATATTTCGGTAGTTATAGGGAGTCTAGGAGGGGTCTTGGATCTTCATACAACTTAAAATCATAAGCTACTTTGAAGCATCAAGAAGGCTTGCAAGAAGAAAAAGGTAAGAAAATGAAAGTTTTCACTATTTGGGCTCTTTTTGTTAGATCTTTATGAACCAAGCAACTTTTGTTTTGGTTCATTAAAAACTAATTATTTACATGAGTATTGGTATTTTATATGTGTATCAAAGTATTTTTGAAATCAAAAGTTAGATCCAAAGTGAGGAAATCAAGTTTTGTACCAAAAGGTTTAAGAAAAAGCTTTCCTTTGTATGATATATATATATTTTTATGTTAGATTCTTTGGGTTCATGTGATTAATGGTTTAAAATATGTTAGCATGCTAGATACATGAGTTAAGGGCAAAACGTCTTTGGAATCACTCAAATATGTTAAGAAATGAGCAAGTTATGAATTAAATCTCAAACTACCTTAACTGTTGAACACAAGCTACTGATCAGTCACTTCTGTCCATTTTTCTGGGACCAAAACAGAACCAAAATAGATGTTTGATATATGGAAACTGTAGTTCGGGAAATTATGAATCCAACGATACCTATTGGACCTAAATCCGATTTGTAGATTTCGTTTTATAAGCGTTTCCGTTAAGGACCCCAAATCTGGAAACTGAACCAACTGTTGAAGAAAACCTTGCGGACTAGTCACTTTGGGACTTATTTCAGGGACCTAGACAGATTGGAATTTGGTGTTTAATAACTGAAAACTATAGTTCAAGAAGATATGGATCCAACGAGTTTGATTGGGCCTCTATCGGAGCTGTGGATCTCGTAATACAAGCGTTTCTGTAAAAGACTCCAATACTGAAAATGTTTACAAGGCATGTAATGGTCAGTCGGTAGTAGCCTATTTTCAGGGTGCTATACTGCACCAAATGGACCGTTTCTTGAACCTAAAACGTAGCTCGGGAAGTCACGGTTCTAACAATACCAAGTGGGCCCAAATCGGACTTGTAGATCACCGTCTACAAGTGTTTCTGTGGACTACCCCAACTTTAAACGAAAATTATAGAATAAATAGAAAATAAATATTAGAAATTCATAATAAATTTGTAAAAATTATTTTAAAGCCTAAAAATGGGTTTTTAATAATTTGGAATATATTTCACTGATATTTTAATATTTTTAAATATTAATGATAGTTAATTTATTTAATTATTATATTAAATAAATTACATAAAAATGATTTTAATACTTTAAAAATCATTTGAAATTATATTAAATTGTAAGGAAATATTTTAAGTTATTTTTAATGACTTTTAATATTTTGTAATGAATTTCATTAATAAATTAATATTAATGATAACGTAATTAAGTAATATTTAATTCATATTAATATGATATTAAATAATAATTATTTGAAAATTATTATAAGTCATTGAAAAATATTTTGACTGAAAATGAAATTATCTAAGGTAAATGTAAAGCATTTAGGCTAAGTCTTATGGAAATTAGACTCATGAATTATCCGACTAGACTTTTTGGGATGTCAGAAATTATACTGAATTCAACTCAGAATGAATTAGTTTGACTTGATACCGAATTTTAGGTATTTTATAGACTGATAGGATTATGTGGTAATTTGTTTATAACTGTATTTAACAGTACTATACTGTGATGATATTCTAATATTTCGAGATCGGTATTATCTATATTAGGTCTTCAGAAAAAGCGATATAGGTTGAGTAACAGTAATCAATGGTACAGGCAAGTTCTCTAACTCGATCTCGAATTGATATTTTTACAATATGCTTGGGGTTAATCATTACTGATTATACCGTGTATATGAATTATTGATTCTCACTCTGTGCACATTTCATGTATTCATCAGGTATGAAATGCTGATCACCTTCATTACCATTTGGTCCAGTTGATTTATTCATGTTCATTATTCGTTCAACTATGAAAATTTATTCATGCTCTTTCGTAATGTGTATATTGTAGAAAGTTAGCCAACTTATTGTTCAATTCTTTCGATCATGACATATCCTTAATTGAACTTATACTTGCTGGGCAAAATTATTGCTCACCCTTGCTATATCATGATAAACATTACAGATTATAACGAATACATCGGTTACAGGAAAAGTCCAAGACAAGTCAGCTTTAGATTATATGTGCAGCTAAATTTGTAACAGTAATGTATGATAATAACTTTGTATGTCTGATAGGATATTGATTTAGGTATTATATGAAGGTTCTCGACCTTGAGGATAGTGTGTAATATTTAATGTATAAACAATTTATGTTTATATCTTCCGCAATAGTTATAGAAATAGTACACCGGATTCGTGGTGATTTGGGGCCCGAATCTGGGGATGTTACAAGAAAAGTGTGAACCTTCGAATTTCTTAGAAACCTAAGGTAGTGTTCTACGACAGTAAATCACCAGGACGTACTTATTGTCTAACCATGACACAAGCTAGGAAGATGTTGAAGAAGGGGTGTATAGGATACATGTGCCATGTTGTTAATACCTAGAGATTGGGAGAATCATTGGAACAGATACCTATATATAGTAGAAGACTTCGCAGATGTATTTTTAGACGAGTTACCAAGTCTTCCGCCGGATAGGGAGGTTAAATTTATGATTGATGTGCTACTAGGTACAGCTCCAGTTTCTAGGGCACTATATCGGATGGCACCAGTAGAAATGAAGGAGTTAATGGTTCAATTACAAGAATTATTAGACACAAAGTATATTCAACTTAGTGTTTCTCTAGGGAGCACCGGTATTATTTGTAAAAAAGAAGGATGGATCATTACGACTTTGTATCGACTATCGTGAGTTGAACAAGTTAACTATTAAAGAATAAATACTTATTTCCCAAGATCGATGATCTATTTGATCGGTTGAAAAGGGCAACGTATTTTTCTAAGATAGATTTGTGCACGGGATACCATCAGCTGAAAGTGAGGAAGGAGGATTTACCTAAGACGATATTCAAGACTCATTATGGTCATTACGAGTTTTTGGTAATGTCATTTGGGTTGACAAATGTGCCAGCTGCGTTAATGGATATGATGAACAGAGTGTTCAAGCAATACTTGGACAAGTTTGTCGTAGTGTTCATTGATGATATTCTAGTCTATTCTAAGATGCCAGAAGATCAGGTTGAACATTTTATGTTAGTGTTGGAAACACTATGGAAGAAAAAGTTATATGCGAAATTCACTAAGTGTGAATTTTGACTTGAAAGAGTGCAGTTTTTAGGGCACGTTATTGATAAAAATGGGATTTCTGTGGATCCAGCAAAGGTGGAAGTAGTTAATAATTCGGAATAGTCAAAAACACCAACCGAGGTACGAAGTTTCCTAGGGTTAGCGGGATATTATCGAAGGTTCATCCAAGAGTTTTCTAAAATAGCTACTCCATTTACAAATTTAATGAGGAAGTCTGTGAAGTATGTGTGGACGGAGAAGTGTCAGAACAGTTTTTAGGAACTGAAGAGGAGGTTAAGTGAATCACCTATATTATCGTTACCTGATGATACGTGGAATTTTGTAATTTATAACGATGCATCGCATAAAGGACTGAGTTGCATGCTCATGCAGCATGCCAAGGTCATTGCATATACATTACGTCACTTAAAGGATTATGAGAAAGGTTATCCTACTCATGACCTAGAATTGGCAGCAGTAGTTTTGCATTAAAGATATGAAGACACTATCTACATGGGGAGAAGTGTGAGATATACACGGACCATAAAAGTCTAAAGTATATCTTCATGTAGAAGGAGTTGAATATGAGACAGAGAAGGTGGTAGGAATTGATAAAAGATTACGATTGAGATATCTTATATCATCCAAGGAAGGCAAATATTGTGGCTGATGCGTTAAGTAGGAAGGGTTGGGAAAAGCTATCAATGTTAACGGCTCAGGATTAGTTAGTAACAAAGATGGCAAGGATGGAGCTAGAAGTTAGGTTACCTAGTGAATCGATAGGGAAGTTATTTACAATGGAGACTCGATCAACTATTGTGGAACGAGTTAAGGAAGTACAACTTAAAGACGAGGAGTACGAAAGAATGAAGAAGAGAATTGAAGATGGAGAGAAGACTAGGTATAGCCTTGACAAGGAAGGGATACTACATTTTGAAGGAAGAATTTGGGTTCTCTGTAATGCAGAATTAAAAGAAGAGATAATGGGAGAGGCCCATAGTTCGAGGTACTCGATACATCCAGGTAGCACCAAGATGTATCAAGACCTTCAACAGAACTTTTGGTGCCCGAATATGAATAGAGAAATAGCAGAATATGTTAGTAAGTGCTTAACTTGTCAGAAAGTTAAGGCTGAACACCAACGACTGAGTGGATTATTGCAATCACTAAAGATTCTGGAGTGGAAGTGAGAGCATATCACGATAGACTTGTGTTGGGACTTTCAACGTCGAAGAAGGGATACGACGCTATTTGGGTAATAGTGGATCGTTTGATGAAGTCAGTTCACTTTTTGTCGATAGGAGTTAGGTATAACCTAGAGCAATTAGCTAAGCTTTTTGTCAAGGAAATCATTTCAAGATATGGAGTACCAATTTCGATTGTGTCAGATCGTGATCCAGGATTCACATCGAATTTTTGGAGGAGTTTGTAAGAGCAAATAGGAACGCAGTAGAGGTTGAGTACAACATATCATCCTTAGAATGATGGACAAAGTGAAAGAATAATTTAAACGTTAGAAGATATGTTAAGATATTGCGTTATGGATTTCAAGGAGAGTTGGGACGAATATCTGCCTTTGGTGGAGTTCGCTTACAACAATAGTTATCACGCTAGTATATGCATGCTGCCTTATGAAGCGTTATATGGAAGGAAGTGTAGGACGCTACTGTGCTGGGATGAAGTAAGTGAACGTCGGATGTTGGGACCTGAGATGGTACAACAGAAGACATATATAGTGAAGTTAATATGTATTCGACTACTAGCGGCTCAAGATAGATAGAAGAAGTATACGGATCCTTACCGTGAGAAGAGGGAGTTTGAAGTTGGTTCGTATGTCTTTCTAAAGGTGTTGCCTTGGAAAGGGAAGATACACTTTGGGGAGTAAGGGAAATTAAGTCCAAGGTTTATAGGACCTTTTGAAATTTTAAGGATAGTATGAGAGGTAGCTTATGAAGTACCTTTACCTCTAGAGATGGAACGTATACATAATGTGTTTCACGTATCACTATTACGTCCTTATAAACTGGACTATAAGCACGTAATAGAGTATGAATCTATTCAGGTAGAAAAGGACTTAACATATGAAGAACTTCCAATTCAAATTATTGATAGGAAGGAACAAGTCTTAAGGAATAAGATAATACCTTCGGTGAAAGTAATTTGGATGAACCACAATGCTGAAGAAGCAAAATGGGAACTCGAGAGTAAAATGAAGGAAATTTTTCCCCATTTGTTTACTTAGTTGTATCGAGATTTTCAGGACATAATCCTTATAGGTGGGAAGAATGTAACGCTCGAAAAAAATCGGATTATTATGTGAATTAAATTTTTATTTGATTATTTGATTTAAATGAATTTAATTATTTATTAAAGTGAGTAAGTTTTTTAAAGGTCGTTCTATGACCTGGAATGTGCGAATGTGGTTGGGATTCTGTGTAAGGCCCCAACTTTTATGAATAAAGATTAATTTTCTCAAAATATATTTTTGAATATTATGGTGTGGAGTTTGATATAATGTTATAATTGTGGGTAATATTTACAAATTTTGTAAAGTAAGCAAGTGGTTATAAAATAATCGATTGGTCTGGAAATATTCTTTTTGTCGGGGAATATCCGTACGACGGCATGATCATTGGTGGACCCCACAACGGAATAACTGTCGGATATAGAAAGCGACAAAAATATCATTTTTATAAAATAACGACAAAAGTTTTACCGTTAACTGTTGAAATACCCGGTAATAAAAGTACAGTAATACGTGTAGTTGCATAGTAGCACACGGTATTGTACAATATCTTTGATTATTGAAGCTTACGTAAAAAGTCACTACTCAATAATTGTTACAGTAATTACTGTTCAATATTTTATTTTATTGATTCAATAATTGCTATGTTGATAATTTATATTATTGATTCAATAATTGTCATTGCATAGTATTTCAAATTATCAAATCAATAATTCATATTATTTGAATAATATTAGTATTTGCATTATTGATAATGTCTAAAAAGTTCTGTCGAGGAAAGGGGTTTGGTCACCTAATTACGCGCCAATAGGGAGAAATCCTTATCGGAAAGCCCCCTCTTTCCTCGGAACGACCTGGTTGTCAATATTGAAATTTTGTAATATTATTTGTGAATAATTAATTGTTGATATATATGATAAAAAAATATTTATTCAACGTGGATTTAAACTGAGGAATTTTTAGCATGTGACATTTGTTGAAAGTTGGTATTTTATCTTTTTCGATAAAATAATTCATTCAAATATATTATTATAATATTACATTACAGTAGTATGATGTGATTATATAATAGTATATTTTTTATAATTTGAATGGTAACATTATTATAGTAAATTCATGGTATAAAAGTAAAAGGAGGCGGAAGAGAACAAATTGAATCTGAATTCTTATGATGTAAGCGATGATGTCATCAGACGATGAGGTAAGCAATGATGTCATCGGATGATGAGGTAAGCAATGATGTAATATGATCGATGATGTAAGTGATAATGTCATAAATTATGGCGAAAAGACTATTTTACCCTTACTCTGCCAAGCCTATAAATAGAAGCTCATTTCTTCATTATTTTTCACCAATTCATTCAAGCTATAGAGAGAGAAAGTATAGAGAGAATAAGAGGGAAAGAAGAAGAGTATTCTGTTACTATACTATTGCAGTATCTGATGAGTGGGATTTATACCTGCGAATCAGATCCTTTGTGGCTTAAGTCGTTGCTTGTTTTCAGTCATTTAGTTAGCTTTTATTTTTATTTTATGGTTATTTTGTCTAATTTCTATAATGCAAGGCTTTATAGATCTTTTCCAGCTTCCAGGGGCATATTGAGCAAGTTGACTGTATTGGCGCCGCAGCGCCAGGAATACACTAAGAATCCGCGCCGTAACGCTATTGCATGTTGGAGCACACTGGAATTCAGTGCCACAGCGCCAAGGAGTACATAAAGAGTCACGCCCCAGCGCCACTCCTGGTGCCCCAGCGCCATATTAGGTGCCCCAATGCCTTCCTTTGAGGTCAACTTCGCACCGCAGCGTCGATGTCCCTTTATGTAGTCGCACCGCAGCGCCACCTCCGGTCTTTTTAAGCCTATGTGGCGCCGCAGCGCAGCTTGCTAATTCAATGCCCACACCGCAGCGCGAGCTCCAGTGTCCAGACAGTAAAGGGCTTTAAATGACCTAAAGGGAGAGAGATAAAGGGGGAAGTTAATATCAGCCGCCTGCAATAGAAAACCAGACAGTTAGCGTAGCTTAGAAATAATTATTACAGTCTTAAATTCCTAGAAGAGAAAGAAGATGTGCTTTAAAGGGAGGAATAATTATTGCATCTATAAAAGAACAGTAGCTATGCAATGAAGATAAGATTTGGAGGAAGAACACTTCAAAACAAGGGTTTTCTTATTCCAAATCTCCCAATACTTATCTGTGTATTAATGAAAATATGTAATGTTTTGAAAATGTGTGTTAGTACCATAGATATGAACTAACTCTATTTTTAGGATTGCAATGTAACCATTTGTTCAGCTTAATTAACTTTCTCTCTTATTTTATAAAATGAATCATTTTGGAATGGGTTGTTGTATTTTGTACTTAGTGACTAATTGCTTGATAGATAAATTAGTATTGACATTAACAGAGATTGAAAAATGGATGTTGTTATCTAGCTTTTAAATAAAACAACACCTGTTATGATCAGGCCAATGGAATGTATGCATAAACTGCTAATATGATGGACATATCCCTATTTGTCATGTGTGGCCTTGAGACTTAGCTTAATGACCTTGGCCTAATTATTTTCACCAATAGACATATTGTGATTTATCTGGCCAGGGATGTGCATTTGACTTTCGACAGAAGATTATGCTTATTTACTGTTCTCGGTTGACCATTCCTTGATTTGTTTGTAATTTGGAGAGTTAGGAGATTAGGCGACGCATTTGGGGAATTGTAATCCTATCTTGTCTTCCTAGCACAACTACTTTAGACTCCATTTTTTAGTATTGCAATGCGTATTTACTGTTCTCAGTTAATCATATAGCTTAACCAACCATCTTATTTTACTTGTTTAGATAGGATAAGTAACGACTTTACCTTAGTATTTGTTTATCTCTTAAGACTCTGTCCTCGTGGGTTCGACACTCATCTTATCATTATATTACTTGTGAACTGCGTATGCTTGCGTGCGATTTAGCAATAGCGAAATCGGCCAATAAGTTTTTGGCGCCGTTGCCAAGGACTTAATATTATTTGGTATTCAATATTAACACTAATTAATACAATCTTAATTTAAACTGATTCTTCTATTTAACTCTCTTTGCAGGTAGTCTTCACTATGTATGCCACCTCAAAAGGGTTAGAATATAATACCTCTCGATCCCGAGGTTGATAGAACATACAGGCTATTGCGGAGAGAAAAATCTAAGGACATACCTACTCCTATCAGAATGGCTGAGGAACTTCAAAAATCTTTAGGGGAGTATGCTATTCCTCGTATCGACGATCTCCAGGCGGGCATTCTCAGGCCCGCCATCCAAGCTAATAATTTTGAAATCAAGCCGGGCACCATTCAAATGTGCACCAATATGCAGTTTGGGGGACTACCGAATGATGATCCCAATGATCACTTGATAAACTTTGTGGAGATTTGTGATACGTTTAAAACTAACAGAGTGTCTGATGATGCCATCAGACTCTGGTTGTTTCCATTCACCTTGAAGGACAATGCTAAGAGCTGGCTGCACTCACTCCTGTCAGGCTCCATTACCACATGGGCTGATTTGGCACAGAAGTTTGTGGTGAAGTTTTTCCCACCCGCCAAAATCGACAGGCTCAGGCATGATATCACTTCTTTTGTCCAGTTCAAATTAGAATCTTTGTACGACTCGTGGGAGCGATTTAAGGATCTTTTGAGAAAATGCCCCCACTATGGATTGCCAGAATGGCTTCCTATCCAGACCTTTTATAATAGGCTATCTGGATCTACATGTTCAAGTATTGATGTCGTGTTTGGAGGGGTCTTCATGGCTAAACATCACACAGAAAGGTATGAACTAGTGAAAACAATGGCGGCCAATAATTATCAGTGATCGAATGATAGGCAAGCCCCAAGAAGAGCAGCGAGGGTATATGAGGTTAACTCATTCATATCATTAGCGGCTCAGGTTGCAGCACTAATGAAATGGCTAGACACCATGGGAGTGTCAGCAGTGCAGAGTGTCGCAGTCCAGTGTGAAGTGTGTCAAGGGAGCCACCCTACTGATCAGTGTGCAATAAGCCCTGAGTCAGTTCAATTTGTTTCCAACTACGGGCGGCAACAAAATGCTAATCTTCCCACTCATTACCACCCGGACTTGAGAAATCATCCCAACTTCTCTTGGGGCAATAACAACAACAACAACAACAACAACAACACCAATCAAGCACAACCTTTATCCACGAGGCCGAACTTTTCTAACCATTCGGGTTTTTAATCTCAGAATATGTACAATCCACAATCGCAGAGCTCTCAAAATCAGTTCCACCACCTCAACAGGAGAGAAAGCCTAGTTTGGAGGATCTTCTGTAGAGGTACATTACCCAGAATGAAATAAGGAGTAACAATCAAGAAGCCTCCATTCAGAAACTCGAAGTTTAAATGGGACAATTGGCCACTACTTTAAACAGTCGTCCACAAGGCACATTGCCTAGTGACACTGATGTCAACCCAAAATGGGAAGGTAAAGAACAATGCAAGGTAGTGACACTTAGAAGTGGGAGGACTACTAATGAACAAGGTGGAGGGAGTTCTCCAATGGAAGAAGAAGTCACTGAAAAGGAACCTATGGTGGAGAAGAAAAATTATGAATATGGGGGTGAGGAAAGTACTCAAGTTAGCCCTACAATACCAAACCCTCCAATGAATAAAGTCAATCCTCCTCTCCCTCAGTTGGCTTTCCCCCAGCGTCTGTAGAAACAAAAGCTGGACAAGCAGTTTTCTAAATTCCTAGAGGTGTTCAAGAGGCTTCACATAAACATCCCATTTGCGGAGGCATTGGAGGGAATGCCAAGTTATGTCAAGTTTATGAAAGACATATTATCTAAGAAGCAGAAAATAGGGGATTATAAAATAGTGGCACTGACAGAGGAGTACAGTGCCATCCTACAAAATAAGCTTTCGTCGAAGCTAAAAGATCTAGGAAGCTTCACAATTCCTTGCCCTATCGAGGACCAATTCATTGGCAAGGCTTTGTGTGATCTAGGGGCTAGCATCAACTTGATACCTCTATCTATATATAAGAAGCTGGGCCTAAATGAAGCCAAACCTACAAGTGTTACTTTACAATTAGATGATAGATCTTTTACGTACCCAAAGGGGATAGTAGAGGATGTGCTTGTCAAGGTTGACAAGTTCATTTTCCCTGCTAACTTTATTATCCTAGATTTTGAAGAAGACAGGGAGGTCCCTATAATATTGGGCAGACCATACTTGGTGACAGGGAGGACCCTAATTAATGTACAGAAAGGGGAGTTGACAATGAGGGTTCAGGATCAAGAAGTAACGTTCAATGTCTTCAAATCGATAAAATATCCTAATACTCCTGAGGACTGCTTCCAGATTAATGTAATTGATAATTCAGTTAGGGAAGTGTTCTCAGAAACCTGCATGACAGACCCTTTGGAAGTCACATTGATAGGGGTCAGTACAACGAAAGAGTCCACACATGTGGAATTTGCCCAGTGGCTAGATGCACCCCAAAGATCCAAACAGTTTCAAAGATAGTTTGAGTCTCTAAATGATGATGAAGCTTCAACTTCTAAGGCTCAGCCGTCGATCATAGAACCTCCTGTCTTAGAATTAAAGCCTTTACCCAATCACCTGAGGTATGCTTACTAAGGGAAATTATCCACTTTACCTGTGATAATTTCTACTTCTTTAACTAAGTTCCAGGAAGAAAAGTTGCTACTTGTGCTCAAGAAATACAAAACATCCCTGGGGTGGTTAATTGCTGATATTAAAGGGATCAGTCCGACTCTATGCATGCATAAAATCTTACTAGAGGAAGGATCTAAGCCATCCATTGAGCATCAGATGCGGTTAAATCCCATTATGAAAGAGATGGTCCGAAAGGAGATCATTAAATCATTAGATGCGGGCATCATTTACCCCATCTCTGATAGTCCTTGGGTCAGTCCTATTCAGTGCGTGCCAAAGAAGGGCGACATGACTGTAGTCTCTAATAAAAACAACGAGCTGATTCCTACCAGAATGGTGACTAGGTGGAGGGTGTGTATGGATTACAGGAAATTGAACAAATCCACCTGCAAGGATCACTTCCCTCTTCTATTTATTGATCAGATGCTTGATAGGTTAGCTGGGCATGAATATTATTGTCTGCTGGATAGTTACTTGGGGTATAATCAGATTTCAATTGCTCCTGAAGATCAGGAGAAGACGACGTTCACATGCCCGTATGGGACCTTTGCCTTTCGAAAAATGTCTTTCAGGCTATGTAATGCTCCCGTAACATTTCAGCGGTGTATGATGTCGATTTTCTCTAATATGGTTGAAAATACCTTAGAAGTCTTCATGGATGACTTTTCAGTATTCGGGAGCTCATTTGATAATTGCCTGAGAAATTTTACTGTTGTTATCCACAGATGTGTTGAGATTAACCTTGTCTTGAATTGGGAGAAGTGACATTTCATGGTTGAAGAGGGCATTATCTGGGCCACCAAGTTTCTGTTGGCGACATTGAGGTAGATAAGGCAAAAATTGATGTAATTAATAACCTTCCTCTGCCTACATCAGTAAAAGGGGTAAGAAGTTTCCTTGGGCATGCGGGGTTCTATAGGAGGTTTATCCAGGATTTCTCATGGATAACCAAACCGCTGTGGACACTGTTGGAAAAGGACATGCCTTTTAAAATTTGATGAAGCCTACCTGAGAGCTTTTGAAAAAGCTTATTTCGGCTCCTATTGTGGTTGCCCAATACTGGACCTTTCCTTTTAAGCTAATGTGCGGCGCTAGCGATTTTGTTATTGGGGCAGTGCTAGGCCAAAGAAGGGATAAGGTCTTCCACACAATATACTATGCCAACAAAACTTTAACTGATGCTCAATTGAATTACACCACCACTAAGAAGGAATTGCTGGCAGTAGTCTATGCATTTGATAAGTTTCGTTCCTACCTTATTGGAATGAAGGTGATCGTATACACCGATCACTCGACAATCAAATATTTGATTGAGAAGAAAGACGCTAAGTCGAGACTGATAAGGTGGGTTCTGCTTCTCCAGGAGTTCGATCTAGAAATCCGAGACAAAAAGGGGGAAAAAATCAGGTAGCGGATCACTTATCAAGGTTAAAAAACACCCCGCATTCGAGAGATGCTGAAAAAGCCATCAATGATTTTTTCCCAGATGAACAACTTTTTGTCATTCGAAGCAAAGCCCCGTGGTATGCAAACTTTTCTAATTATGTCACTTGCCAAGTGCTTCCTCCAAATCTGAGTTATCAATAGAGGAAGAAATTCCTAAAAGATGCTAAACAATATTTGTGGGATGAGCCCTTCTTGTTCAAGCAGTATTCTGATCAAATTCTGCGGAGATGCTTGCCGGATGAGGAAATTGAAGGTGTGCTCCATCACTGTCATTCATAGAATTATGGAGGTCATTTTGGAGGTCAAAGAACTGTAACTAAAGTGCTTCAGTCTGGATTTTATTGGCCCACCCTATTCAAAGATGAACACACATATATGTTGCACTGCGATAGATGCTAAAGGGTGGGCACCATCTCAAGACAGCATGAATTGCCATTACAGAATATCCTTGAGGTGGAAATATTTGATGTATGGGGTATCGACTTCATGGGTACATTCCCGTCCTCCTATAATAATCTCTATATCCTTGTGGCGGTAGATTATGTCTCCAAGTGGGTTGAAGCAATTGCCTTGCCGACTAATGATGCAAAGGGAGTGCTTAATTTCCTTAAGAAAAGCATTTTCACTCTTTTTGGCACGCCTCAGGCTATTATCAGTGATGAAGGGTCGCATTTTTGTAACAAATACTTCGAAGCCCTTCTAGCTAATTATGTGGTGACCCATAAGATAGCCACTGCTTATCATCCACAGACTAGTGGCCAAGCTAAAATTTCTAATCGAGAGGTAAAACGAATCTTAGAGAAGATTGTTAATCCCAATCGCAAGGACTGGTCAAAGAAGCTTAACGGTGCCTTGTGGGCTTACCGCACAGCTTACAAAATGCCTATCGAAAAGTCTATGTATAGGCTTGTCTATGGTAAGGCTTGTCATCTTCCAGTGGAGTTGGAGAACAACGCCTATTGGGCTATTAAGAAGCTAAACTTTGATTTAGAAGCAGCCGGTGAGCAAAGACTTCTACAACTCAATGAATTAGACTAATTTCATCTGCAAGCATATGAAAACGCTAAGTTGTACAAGGAGAAAACAAAGAGGTGGAACGATAAGAAAATCCTCAAAATAAATTTTGATTCGGGTCAAAAGGTTCTTCTTTTCAACTCCCGTCTAAAGTTATTCCTAGGGAAATTAAAGTCCAGATGGTCGGGGCCATTCACGATTGCCAAGGTGTATCTGTATGGGACAATACAGGTTGAAGACCCCAATTCTGACAAAACCTTCAAGGTTAATGGTCAGCGCTTGAACCATTACCGGGGCGGCAAGGTAGACCGGCAGAATACCTCCATCACATTCGGAGACCCGGTGTAAGGAGGGATAATAGTCAAGCCGACGACTCTAAATCAAGTGATTGATGGGAGGCATCCCCATCTCAGTATCAAACAAATTACTTTTATTTTTTATTCACTTCAGTCTTATTTTGGTTGTCATTAGTTACTATTTGTAGTTTTTAGTATAGCATGTAGTCTATATAGTGCATGTATGTTAGTAAGTGTTTCAGGGTTGTCTTTAGTTAGAACTTGTGAATATTGTGTTTGTTGTGTTTTTGTTGTGATTGATTGCTGATATGAGATTTTGGCCTGTGTAGGATTGCTTAACTCAGTATCAAAAGTTTATACTCCACGCCGTGGCACCAAGGTTTCTATTGGCATTCACGCCACAACACCATTCTTGCGCTACAGCCCTAATTTTTACGCTGTAGCGCCGGGCAAGGAGAGGACATACTGCAAACTTGCACCCCGACGCCAAATAATAAGGAACTATTCGCGCCGTAGCTCCATCTCAAAGTGGGTCATTCTGTAAACTCGCGCCCCTGCGCCAAATAGCAAACAATCTCCTCGCGCCGCAGCGCCATCTCAAGAGGTCACGCACTGGAAGCTCGCGCTGCAGCTCCGAGTGCCAACCAGATATTTATGCCGTAGTGCCAATGAGGGTTGTCACCGCGCCGCAGCGCCATGAACTGTGCCGCAGCATTTTAGCCAAAATTTTGGTTTTTAAAGGCGTCTGTTCAGTTATTTACAGCATTCTTCCCCTTCCAAAAAGCATATCACTGCGTTTTCCTCCTCTCGAGTGGTAGACAACTTCAATAGTCGCAAACCTTCTGTTGCCAACCGTTCGATTTTTGACTGTTCACCAACCGCCATACAGTTAATTTGGTCGTTACTCACCTACGCATTTTGTCTTTAAAAGGAAAGCGAGGTACGGTTCTTTATTATACTGTTGGGCTTGAAAAATTTCTTACAGAGCGTGCCTTTAGTTTATTCTTACAAATCAAATATGACTTCTACGCGTCCTAGAACTAGTATTGGCTCCCCTCCTCCATCCTCTTCCCGATCTCGTGCTTCGACTTGGGATACAATAAAATTTTCAACGGAAGACGTCTATAAGCGGTATACTCAAAATTTCTTATCTCGTAGTTTGGTGCCAAATGATGGCCATGATTGTCAAAATGAAATGGGTGCATTTTACCAAGCCGCCTAAATCAGCAGTTGTCGCGGTGGTGAAAGAATTCTACGCTAATGCCATTCCTGATGGCCTTCCGGCGTGCGGGGAAAGTTAATCCAATTCGATAGCCAGGCTATCAATGCAATTTATGGGACTCCCGACTATACTGGTCATAATTATCAAGAGGTTGGGCTACGAAGTTACAGTGCAGATGACATCATTAGTAAACTCTGCAAGCCTAGGATTGTATGGAAATCTAATGAATTTCATGGTGAGAAGACATCGTTCCCCCAACAGGCTTTAAGCCGTTATGGTAAGGCTTGGTACTCTTTTATCTGTGCTAACATTATGCCTACGCGTTACTTGAGTGATGTATCTCGGGAGAGGGCAATTCTGCTCTATGCCATTGTTACTGGTTTAAAAGTTGATGTAGGGGTACTGATTAGCGAGTCTATCAAGAAGGCTATAAAGAGCAATGTTATGGTAGGCCTCCCACACCCTTCTCTAATTACCCGTGTTTGCAAAAGGGCGGGTGTGTAGTGGGATAAGGAAGATGTCACCCAGCCACCCGTGTCTGTTATTGATCATCATCTCATAGGCTGCTATGGAGTATTGGAGGGAGCACCGTCGCACCCTCGAGGAGAGGGATTTTTGCCAGCACCTCAGCCGCCACCGCCATCTAGTGAACCGCCGCCATCCACTGAAGCGGGTACCTCCACGCACGTGCCTGAGCACCCTTCTTTTGAGATAGTTCATTCTGGGACCCTCGCAAAAATTATGAACAGCCTGAACTTCCTACACTGCAAGATAGACACTGTCGCCCAATGGCATAATCAATTCCACCATTTCCATGCAGAGTTCGCCAACACACTCTCCAACATTCATGCTACTCAGGGCGGTGACGATACTGATTACATGTCCTTTCCATTTCCAGCAACTCCAATTTATGCACCTTATCTGCCACAATTTTTTCCTGTTGAGGGGGCCCGTGCTGATGAACCTATGAACGTGGAGGATGATGTTGATAAAGATGATCTTGAGGTGGTCGGTGGTGATTATGATCATGATGATAATGATGATGAAGGTGGCGAGGCTCAGGATGCTTGATGATGAAGTTTAACGGCCATTGAGGACACTGGCCAAATTACAAGTTTGGGGGAGAATTTCCTTTTATTTATTTTATATATGAATTGTGTTAAGTTAGTATTATTTTATTTGAACTGCTATGATATGATGTGTTAGTTTAATTATGATTACTATGTAAGGGTGTGAGAGATTTACTTGGGCTGGAAGCTCCAGACTACTCTTTTAAATATGTTTTATCTATGTTTATTAATATTGTGGTTAATGGTTTTGTGTTGTGCTTGGTTTATTTTGGATGCATCTGTTGCATTTTAGTATTTTAATGTATATACGAATGCTTATATATGAATGCATGTTTTTGGTTGTATATCTTATGTTTATAATTATTATCATTTTGGGACTGCATATTTGGGGTTATTTTGGCTATGTCAGATATCATTTTGTGGATAGCCATAGTTTTTGGGGTTTACACTGATCATTGGTATAGTTATTGCTATTTGTTATGGCTTTGCCCTATTTTGACCCTAATTTGGCAAGGGTACTTTATAGTTTATAGTTTTTGCCTATTGCATGTTGATTAACCCTAACCCCTAGTCTGTAACTGTTTATATTCTGGGTTAGGGTAGTTTAATGCCTAACTTTTGATTCTGGCTTATGATAAGCACCAGATAATTATTTTGTTTTCTTAGAATAGTGTCAAATTCATGCGAACTAGGGGCGTGTTATGTAGATAAATTGAGACTGTTTTGGATCCATCCTTTTAGCGAGCACTGGCCAATTGTCTTTTCTAGTTATGTGTCCAGATTTAGGTTGTCTATTTATTGTGTTGAAAATTTGTACGTTGTTAAAAACTCTGTTGATTTCAAGGTAATAAAAGACTTAAAGGCTTTTACACTTTTGGGTCTATAGTTCTAAAAAAAATTCTTATAATAACAGTCCTGTGGTGGGTTGACATGGAGCGTGGAAATGCACTCGCCCATAAACGCACGCTGGTAAAATTTATTCTGAACTTATGTTGTTTACGTGGCCTTTGTGCTTGAGTTATTAGATTCTTAGGGGTGTTCTACACCTAGTGCCCTAAAGCCATCTGGCTTAGGAGTCATTGATCGAAAGCTTGCTAATGGGTGCTCTGTTTTGCCTAAAAGTAATCAAGTACTGTCTGAGTTGGAATTTACTTTGTATTATTAGAACCTTTTAATCTTTTCTTGTTTTTGCGTCTTGTTCTTAATGCTTGTTATTTATGTGGGTTGCATAGCAAGCTTATTGGTTATCACAATCGATTGTGTGATTTAATTTGGGTTATGGCTAGTTAAGATGTTTGGTCGGCACACACACACATAGAATGGATCGATTACAGTCTCATGTTTATTAATAGACATTAAGCCCTCGTTTGTATGCGTTGTGGCCTATTCTCAGAAGATTTTTATGATTGGGTTTAGAGGCCATAATATTAGTCTATAGGATTAGTTTTCATCCGTTTTTGCAGTAATGGGGTATGGATGTCTGATAGTTTGCTTGAGGACAAGCAAAAGCTTAAGTTTGGGGGTATTTGTTGAGTGGGATTTATACATGTGAATCATATCCTTTGTGGCTTAAGTTGTTGCCTGTTTTCAGTCATTTAGTTAGCTTTTATTTTTATTTTATGGTTATTTTGTCTAATTTCTATAATGCAAGGCTTTACAGATGTTTTCCAGCTTCCAGGGGCATATTGAGGAAGTTGACTGTATTGGCGCCGCAGCGCTAGGGATACACTAAGAATCCGCGTCGCAACGCCATTGCATGTTGGAGCATATTGGAATTTGGCACCGCAGCGCCAAGGAGTACATAAAGAGCCTCGCCTCAGCGCCACTCCAGGTTCCCCAGTGCCATACTCGGCGCCCCAGCACCATCCTCTGAGGTCAGCTTCGCCCCGCAGAGTCGAGGCCCGTTTATGTAGTCGCGCCGCAGCACCACCTCCGGTCTTTTTAAGCCTATGTGGCGCCGCAACGCCGCTTGATAATTCAATTCAATGCCCGCGACGCAGCGCGAGCTCCGGTGTCCAGACAGATAGAAAACCATACAGTTAGCATAGCTTAGAAATAATTATTACTGTCTTAAATTCCTAGAAAAGAAAGAAGATGTGCTTTAAAGGGAGGAACAGTTATTACATCTACATAAGATCAGTAGCTACGCAGTGAAGAGAAGATTTGGAGGAAGAACACTTCAAAACATGGGTTTTCTTATTCCAAATCTTCCAAAATTTATTTGTGTATTACTGAAAATGTGTAATGTGTTAGTACCATACATATGAATTAACTCCATTTTTAGGATTGCAATGTAACTATTTGTTTAGCTTAATTAACTTTCTCCCTTATTTTATAAAATGAATCATTTTGGAATGGGTTGTTGTATTTTGTACTTAGTGACTAATTGCTTGATAGAGAAATTAGTATTGACATTAACAAAGATTGAAAATTGGATGTTATTATCTAGCTTTTAAATACAATAACACCTGTTATGACCATGCCAATGGAATGTGTGCATAAACTGCTAATAGGATAGACATATCCCTATTTGCCTTGTGTGGCCTTGAGACTTAGCATAATAACCTTGGCCTAATTATTTTCACCAATAGACATATTGTGATTTATCTGGCTAGGGATGTGCATTTAACCTTCGACAGAAGCTTATGCGTATTTACTGTTCTCAGTTTACCATTCCTTGATTCATTTGTAATTTAGGAGAGTTAGGAGATTAGACGAAGCATTTGGGGAATTGTAATCTTGTCTTGTCTTCCTAGCACATCTACTTCTCGTATTCTTTTAGTTTTAATCGTATAGCTTAACCAACCATCTTGTTTTACTTGTTTAGATAAGATAAGTGACGACTTTACCTTAGTATTTATTTATCTCTTAAGACTCCGTCCTCGTGGGTTCGATACTCATAATATCATTATATTACTTGTGGACCACGTATGCTTGAGCGCGATTTAGCAATAGCGAAATCGGCCAACAATATCCAATCTCCTACTAAGGTAAGGGGTATTATTTCTTTCGTATTCGTAAGTGATATTATTCTTGTTCAATATTTGTAAGAAATAATATTTTTTTCCATACTATGTAGTATGTAAGTAATGTTATTTCGTTTCATATTTCTAATTCTACATTTATGTTGATAAGTATTGCTTCTATACTGCATAAAATTAGTAGAATATCCTTAATATTTGCGCTTCATCCAGTATCTTTTCATGAAAATATTATTCTGAGCATTTTTGATAATTTTTAATCTTTTCATGTCAGGGTACTATCCACGGGTTACTATTCCTGAAGTACTGTTTATGAGATACTATTCACTTAATTACTATTCAC
This sequence comes from Panax notoginseng, assembly GCA_016801055.1. Taxonomy (NCBI): domain Eukaryota; kingdom Viridiplantae; phylum Streptophyta; class Magnoliopsida; order Apiales; family Araliaceae; genus Panax; species Panax notoginseng. Next base: position 165,852,568 of record CM029013.1, read on the forward strand.
CCGGGGTACTAGTCATGACAAAAAAAATTGATTTCGTTTCGGTCCAAATTATTTTTGATACAATATTATTCTTGAATTTTACTCCACAAAGTATTATCATGTTGACAATTTTGACATTATTGAATTCAAGATAAATTGAATTATAAATTTTTAAGATTTATTCTTGCTCTCATTTAATTGAATTCTTATATCATTGTCATCATCCTCATACTTACATTATGATGAAAGTCATCTTTGGTCGTAGTGTATAGATGGACTGTTGATTGGTATGATTATGATCAAGGATCATTCGGTATAATCATGACCCGAAATATTACAAATGATGTGGTAAAAGTCCTCATTGGTTTGTAGTGCATTGATGGACAGTTGTTGGTATAATTATGACCATTGGTGATACTAATGAATATCATTGGCCCGTAGTGCTGGGATAATTCGATGATGTGGATTATTTATTAAGCTGAGTCTTAGCGATAAAACTGTTGATAAACTTTTTAAATCATAGAAGATAGTAGATATCATGCTCTACTTGACTCTTCTAATGTATTGCTTGTTTCGCTGCAGTTAAACTTGATGTTTATTATATTTTATCAGTTTAACACTGTTGAAGGCTAACGATAATTTATTCTGCATTATCTTAGTCATAATATTTTTTACTGGGCTAGTTGAGCTCACATTTTTCTTTCATTGTTCTCTTCAGGAAATGAGAATATAGCTGGGACTAGTCGAGAAACGGAGTGACGGTCCAGATGTTTGCATTAGTAGTCCTCACTATTCTGTGAAATAGTGTGATAATAAATATAATGAGGACTTATTTTGAGTTTGAATACTGTATATAAGATAATATTTGTGTTAAAACTCATAACTTATGTTTTGTCGTATTCTACACGACACTTAACAGTTGTATAAATTAAGTTTATATTTGTATTCTGTACCATGTATTTGGCGACTCAGTATGGGTGATATATACCTTTTTTGGGGGCGTCATAGTTGGTATCAAAACTTAGGGATATGATCTCTGGCTAAGATGTGAGACTAGAACTAGGGGGAGAGGCCAGAAAATCCTTCGCTAGTATGACCTACCTAAGTTTATTTGTTATTTTATTAGTCGGTCATAATATAGGGATAATATGTGGCATGTCAATTAACCCTTGTTTTGTTGCAATATTTGAAAATGGCATCCGAAAATGTCGAGTTAAGCAATGGGGCACATGAGACTGTTGAGTCACCAATGATCAATATCCAGGATAATGTGCATTAGGAAGGCAATAATCCTCAGGTGAACAACACAACTGACCAATTGGCGAACGACGGAATGTTTAGGAGCTTTCTACAATTCGTGCAACATCAGGCAAGAGAAACTCATATTCAAAATGCAGGTGGAAACACTGGCAACTCTCGGATGGTCACCGCTAAGTAGTTCAAAGAGCTGGGACCACCGGAGTTTTTGGGAGAGCCAAAACCACTTAAGGCTGAGGCGTGGATAAAGCAGATCACCAAGATATTTGATGCCTCAGGATGCTCCGAGTAGCAAAAGGTTCCCTTTGCCACCTTCATGTTGCGAGAAGAGGCAGATTACTGGTGGGAATCTATAAAGCGTACTCAACCTGCCGCACTTAAGATATCTTGGGAGAAGTTCCAAGAACTGTTCAATGACAAGTACTTTCCAGAAAGTATTTGTCACATAAAGGATGTAGAGTTTATCAAGCGGGAGCAAAACAATATGACTGTGTCATAGTGCGAAGCTAAGTTTATCGAGTTGTCCTGGTTTGTGCCCCACTTGGTTGATAATGAGGAGATAATGACGCAGATGTTTCTAAGAGGTTTGAAACCCGAGATACGTCAATACCTAATTTCTCACAAACTGTGTTTGTATTCAGATGTTGTAAATAAGGCTCAGTTATTGGAACGTGATAATGAGTTAACACACCCAAGGATAGCAGTCGACAAAGCGATAATACTAGTGGTAGCAGTCATCGAAGCGGTGACAACAAACGTGGAGGAAATCAACATGCCAGAAATGGTAACCAATTCGATGGTAATCATGGCCAGGACAATAGAAGCGAAAATTTTAAGAAGAGAAAATTCAATAATGATGGAAAGACTTTAGCACCAGCACCTGTTGTTAAGGAAGGAGAACGACCGTCAGTCGTATGTTACAAATGCGGAGGGGAGGGACACATCAGTCCAAACTATACTTAGCAGTCCAAAGCATGTTACAATTGTAGAAGAGAAGGTCACCTAGCCCGATTTTGTCGTGCACCAAAGTCAAGTCCAGCTGGGATGGAGGCATCAAAGGTCGTCTTAGACAAGACAAAACCGATAGTTCAAGGGAGAGCGTTTGTCGTAACCTCCCAAAAAGCGAGGAATCCGAACGAGGTGATCACGGGTAAGCTAATCATAAACACTAGAAAAGTCTATACCTTATTTGATACCGTTTCTACCCATTCTTTTATTTCTCCTACTTGCGCTCAACGTTTAAATTTAACTCCAGAGAAATTAGACTTTGACTTATCTGTTGAAACTCCGTTGGGAGAAACCTTTATTACATCGACTGTTTATATGTCTTGTTTGATTCAAATCTGTAACCGCATGTTACCTGTCGATCTTATCTCTATGAAAATACTTGCATTTGATGTGATTTTAGGGATTGATTGGTTAACTACTCATCATGCTAAAATCGATTGTTTTTGTAAGGTTGTTAGCTTTAATATTCCTAACCAACCTATTATGTGAATTCAAGCAATCAAACCACTAAAGTCAATCACTGTCATATCAAGCTATAAAGCTATTCGTTTATTGAAAAATGGATGTTAAGCTTTCTTAGCCCATGTCACGGATTTAAATAAAAATACGTCAGATTTGAATGATATTTCTATTGTTAATAAATTTCCTGACGTATTCCCTGAAAAACTTCCTGGCCTACCCCCATAGCGAGAAATTAACTTTTGTATCGACCTTGAACCCGGTATAAAACCCATTTCCAAAGCCCCATATTGAATGGCTCCTATTGAGCTTCAGGAGTTAAAAACCCAACTGCAAGAATTGTTAGACATCGGTTTCATTCTTCCTAGTACGTCTCTTTGGGGTGCGTATGTTCTATTCGTAAAGAAGAAAGATGGAAGAATACGACTTGTATTGACTATCGGGAGTTAAATCATGTCACCATAAAAAATAGGTACCCGTTGCCTAGCATTGATGACCTGTTTGACCAGTTGCAAGGTGCCAAATTCTTTTTAAAGATCGATCTTCGTTCCGGATATCATCAGTTGAAGATTAAAACTGATGACATTCCAAAGACTGCTTTCAGAACCCGGTACGGGCATTACGAATTCCTAGTCATGTCTTTTGGATTAACTAATGCTCCTGCTGCCTGCATGGATATAATGAACCGAGTATTCAAGGAATATGTTGGATCATTTTGTCGTTGTCTTTATTGATGACATCCTCATATACTCCAGAAGTAGTGAAGATCATGAGCAGCACTTGAGCCTGATACTCCAAAAGCTTCGTGAAAATAAGCTATATGCCAAGTTAAAGAAATGTGAGTTCTGGCATGAGGAAGTAGCATTCCTTGGGCACGTGATATCAAATGATGGAATATATGTTGACCCATCGAAGATTGAAGCAAAGCTGGGAGCAACCTAAGTCAGTTACCGAAGTACGTAGTTTTCTGGGCTTAGCAGGTTATTATCAGAGATTCGTGGAAGGATTTTCTCGAATCGCTACTCCATTAACTCAGCTGACTCGGAAAGATATAAAATTTGGTTGGGTCGAGGAATGTGAGAAGAGTTTTCAAGAACTCAAGAGGAGACTCATTTCAGCACCTGTTATGATAATACCATCTGGTTCGGAGGGATATGTCATTTACAGTGATGCTTCAGGTAGAGGTTTAGGATGTGTTCTCATGCAACATGGGAAAGTCATAGCCTATGCCTCACGAAAACTCAAAGAATATGAGAGGAATTATCCTACTCATGATCTAGAGTTGGCAGCTGTCATTTTCGCACTTAAAATCTAGAGGCATTACCTGTATGGGGAGAAGGTGGAGATCTTAATGGATCATAAAAGCCTCAAATATTTCTTCACTCAAAAGGAACTCAACATGCGGCAATTAACGACGTTGGCTTGAACTGTTGAAAGATTATGATCATACTATTCAATACCATCCTGGAAAAGCGAATGTGGTAGCTGACACATTGAGTAGAAGATCATATGCGGGTATGAGTGTGATATTTTCAACGCAAAGGCCCATTTTGTATAACTTGCAAAGGATGGAGATAGAGATAAAGGCTCTGGAGACCCATGTGATGATGGCAAATATACGAATAGAACCGACTTTAATTGATAAAGTTAAAGTTGCTCAAACTACAGACCTGGAACTGATGCGTATGAAGCAGAAAGTACAAGAAGGTGCTATTCCGGAAGCAAGAATCAATAAAGTAGGAATACTTAGAGTCAACTCCAGATTTTGTGTTCCTAATGACTCTGATTTGAAGTATAAAATCATGATATAGAGGCGCACAACACACCTATAACGACCCAAAAATTTGGATCGTTCAGAATTTAAGTTTAAAGAACTAGTTATTAATAAAATGAATATTTATTAATACTATTATGTGTTATGTGTTTATTAATCATTCTATAACCTAAGATGATAAGTTGGGAGGATTTTGGCTACGAGCTAGATTGAACGAGTAAGAATTTTCAAGACGAAAATAAAAAAATTTCGGGAATAAAATATTTTCGGGAAAAAAGACGAAATAGGCACTATTCACCGGACTAAACCTAAGGGTTAGGGTTTGAATAACCTAAGCCTTTTCGAGAGTTCGGTATGTCGAAATGAAATTCCGTCGAAATATTTGACGATAATATATCGTGAAAAGTTAAGTAACCCGATAAAAGTTTTTCTCAAAAAACGTGCAAAAATCGGACGAAATAAAAACGACGAAAAGTACAGTTATGTATTTTTCACTCGTTTAACTATGATAGGGGAAAACGTGAAAAAAAACGCTTGACACCAAAAAGTGTTTTTCAATTTTTCAGAGATCCAAATAATACCTAAATGTTAATCGGTAAAGGAAAGACAAAATATCCAAAAATATTTAGATTTTGAGAATCGCAGTTTTTAAAACTGTCGGACAGAACCCGAAAGACGAAACCATAAAACTTCTAAGGGAAGTTTTGTGAATAGTAAGGAGGTGTATTGAGGAGGTGGGAATAGTATGGATGTGTGAATAGTAAGGAGGTTTGGGGGGCAAAATGACTAAAACACCCCTAGCCTTGGTTTTTTGTAAATAGGAAGCTAAATTCATTTGTTTTGGATTTTGAAAATCCTATAACGCTTGAGAGAGAGAGAGTTCGGATGGGAGGAAAGAGGAGGAGGAAAAGCTTGCTCATGTGCACACTTTGTTCGACGAAAAGAGATTAAAGGAGAAAGGTAATCCGAAATCGAGTCTCTTATAAATTTTCTTTAAGTTTTCTATGTTAAAAATATAACCTAATGAGAATAGAAGTAAAAGATGTAAGAATGAATTAAAATGATCCGAGTGGATTATATAAATATGTAGGTGAAATAAGTAAGGAATGGTGTTCTATAACATCAAATTCCAAGAAAAAGTGAAATTGTAATCCAAAACATCGATTAAAATGAAGAACGAACGAAGAACACGAAGAACGTTGTTGATGGACAAATTTAAAACCATCGTAGGATAATTATTGTTGATGGATAAGTTTAAAACCATTGCGTATAAGTTAGTTGCTTATTGCTTGGTTAGGAACGGTAGAAACGTTCATGAAGAACGGATTAAAACATAGCTATAACGAAGTTATGGCAAAAATTTCGTAGAAGACGAACGAGAATTAGAAAGTTAGTAAATGAACCTGAACGTGTAGAGTTTCATAAGGAAGTAAGAGACCACAGAAAATGTGAGTCGTGGACTCAAGAACGAATGAGTTCTGAGTTCGGATGATCGAATTACGGACGAACGGACGAAGAACGTTAAAAACGTAAAAAAGAACGAAGGGTGAGGATCAAGTCTATCGAATGGAATGTTATTAGATTCAGAATGAAGTTCTATCTGAGGGGTATTAAAGTACATAAGATAAGGAAGAGAATGGCTTTAGAACGACCTCGTTTCGAGTTATAACGAAAAATTTAGGAGATCGGGATGTAGAAATTTTTCTAGGTTTTAGGCTCGGTGCCGCAGCGCCAGCTATGCCTTGAGAGGTGGCGCCGCAGCGCCAGGCTGGGGAGGTTGTGCACTACTAACTCACGCTGCAGCGCGAGAGGAACGGAAGAGAATGGCGCCACAGTGCCAGACCCAGGATAGAGGGTGGCGTATGCTCGCGCCGCAGCGTAAGAGGTAGAGAAGAGAGTGGCGCCACAGCGCCAGTGTAGGGAAAAAGCCAGAGAGGAGTTTTTAGCTAATCAGCTCTTGAGGGAAACGTAAGGGAAGATAAAGAACATAATGTTCATCAAATGTAACACTTACTCTAGTGAATTAAACCTGTAGTAAAGGCTGAACAGAAAGATTAAACAAGAATAAAAGACAAAAATTATAGGTGCGAGTTACAGAACCAATATCCGAGGACCGTAGTCACGATGAACGAACGTGAGGGATTGCTATGATTGTGATTCCTTGGATGTTGAGTGACGAAGGTAAGGAATAACATTTTGATGTTATGTCATGATAATGAGAGATAAGTGTAAAGCGTATAGACACTGTGAACGCAACGTTTTTGAAATGAACGATCAGTCTTAGCGTACCACAATCGGTATGGCTTTGACACTAAGAATGAGTAATGAACGTGGGGTTCATATAATGGATAACGAAAGTGTTTAGTAAGATATAAATTATCAAGAAAGCCGTAATAAATGGTAATAAGATTAATGAAAACCGAATGTGAGTCGGATAGGAATGAATCTTGAGGTATGGCATTCAGTTGTCAGAAAGCCGTAAGAATAAGAAATTGACTTAACGAATGTTATAGATAATGGTTCGGATAAGTTACCATAAGTTAAGCTGTGACGCTCCGAAAATAGGTATACATCACCCATTCTGAGTCGCCAAATACATGGTACAAAATACAAATACAAACTTAAATATGTAAGACCCCAACTTTTTATAAATAAAATTGAATTTTCTCTATTCATTATTTTGAAATAGTAAGGGTTGATTTGATTAATGTGGTTAGTTATGGGTAAAATGCGCAAATATCTTAAATAAGCAAGTGGTTATAAAAAATTATTTGTTGTCGGGAAATATTCATTTGGTCGTGGAATATTCTTGTTGTCGGGGAATATTCATACGATGGCGCAGCCATTTGTGGGCCCCATAACAAAAAATGATTGGATGAAGAGAACTACAAGTATGAGTTTTTATAAATAACGGCGTAGTTGTTACCGTTAACACAGTTGAAATATCCGGTGGTTAAAACGCAGTAATACGCGGTGTTGCACAGTAGCACACGGTATTGCACCAATTATTGATTCTTACGTAAGAAGGCACTACTCAATAATTATTATAGTAATTACTGTTCAATATTTTATTTTATTGATTCAATAATTGCTACGTTGATATTTTATATTATTATTATTTCAATAATTGTCACTACACAGTATTTTCCATTATCAAATCAATAATTCATATTATTTTAATAATATTATTAAATAGTATTATTGACAATGTCTAGAAAGTTCTGTTTAAGAAGATGTTTGGTCACCTAATTGTGAGCCAGTAAGGAGAAATCCTTATTGGAAACCTCCCTCTTTCCTAGGAACGGCCTGGTTGTTAGTATTGTGATTCTGTAATATTATTGGTGAATAATTAATTATTAATTTATTTGATAAGAAAAATATTCATTTTATGTGGATATAAATGGAGAAAATTTTTAATGTGACAATTGTTGAAAATTGATATTTTATCTTTTCTAATAAAATAATTCATTTAAATATATTATTGTATTATAATAATATAATAATGGTGATATTTTATAATGAATGTGGGATATATGAATAAATGAGGAGGAATAGTATTTTTGTTACTAAAAATATTTAAAATATGTTTTTCATGTTTGTGGACCCCATTTCTTGACTGAAATTTGATTATAGCCCGTAAAATCGTCCGTATGTGATTTCGGTCAATTTCTGCTTGGAATTTGGAAAAACTTAAACTTACAAAGTTGTAGAGAATTGAATTTCCTATGAAATGGACATTAGATTTGAATCTTTCTGATAAAAAGGCTATTTATTATGAATTATTAAAGTTTCGGAATAATTAATTTTTAAAGTTTTAATTATTTTTTTTAAGAAAAAATTTTTTTTTTATTTTTGTGAGGGGGGCCCACTTGTGTGGCTGATGTTTTGGATCAAAGAAAGTGTGTGTAGGAATTTATAAAAAATATATTAATATTTTATTAAATTTTTTACTTTAGTGTTTATAAGTATTTTCCTATAAATAGGGTGCTTAGGTTAGAATTGAAAATCATACCAGAAACTAAAGTTTTCTCTCTATATATTATCGAGCGCATTCTTGTGAGTATTTGATACTTTGAGTGTTGCTATACGGTGTAAGTTTCTTCAGCACTATATCCAGTATTCCAGTCAGAAATACTGTCTTTTTGGAGGGGATGTTATTTTTTTATAAATGATATTATTCCTTCTAATATCATTATGCCGAAATATTGATATGAATTTTATTGTGAAATTTCTACCTTTTTGTGTTGGGGTTACTATTCACGTATACGACACTATTCACGTATAGGACACTATTCACCGAAAAATGAAATTTTCTCTTCTTTGTCCCGTATGTCTATTTTTGTTACTATATTTGATTGTATCCATGTTTTGATCTTTATTTTTGAATTTTACTCCACTATGGTATGTTATGGGGTATTTTTAAACATGTATAAACCGAAGTACGAATCCTTAATATTTGTTCATTTGTCTCACTGGATTCGTTTTTTTTAAAATATTTTCATCATCCTCAGTCCTAAATGATGATATTACTAATATCTTTGGCCTATAGTGCAAAGATGAACGATTAACTGATGAATATATTTGACCCGTAGTGTAAAGATGAATAGATGTTTAGATGAACATGACCAATTGGTGATACAAATGAATATCTTTGGCCTGTAGTGCAAAGATGAATATTTGATTCAAGATGTATATTGATTGATGTTACAGGGATAAAATATTGATGATGTACTTTTAAATCTTAGAAGATAGTAGAATTCATCTCTACTTAACTCTTCTAATGAATTGTTGTTTTCTGCTGCAGTTACTGATCTAAAATTTGTTGTCTATTATATTCTATTAGATTTTTCCCTGTTGAAGACTAACGATAATTTGTTCTATATTATCTTAGTCATAATATTCTTTATTGGGCTAGTTGAGCTCACCCTTTTCCTTTTTGTTTCATTTTTCTTCTCAAGAGGCGAGAATGTAGCGAGTACTAGTCGGGGTATGGAATGATAGTTCTAGAAAGTTATTTTAGTAGTCCTTACCATTTTTGTAAAATAATGTATCAATAATTGTAATGAGGACTTATTTGAGTGTGGATATTGTCTAGAAGATAATATTTGTATTTAAACTCACAGTTTATGTGTTGTCGTATTTTGCACGACAATTGTATTAATAAAGTTTTAATTGTTTCTCTACCATGTTTTGGTGACTCAGAATCGGTGATGTATACCTATTTTGGGGGCATCACAAAATATATAACATAAGCTGTGAGTTTTAATACAAATATTGTCTTCTATACAGTATTCAAACTCAAAATAAGTCCTCAATACTATCACACTATTTCACAGAATAGTGAGGACTACTAATGCACCATCTCGAACCATCACTCCGTTCCCCGACTAGTTCCGGCTATGTTCACATTTCCTTAAGAGAACAATGAAAGCAAAGGGTGAGCTCAACTAGCCCAGTAAGAACTATTATGACTAAGATAATGCAGAATAAATTATCGTTAGCTTTCAACAGTGTTAAACTGATAAAATACAATAAACATCAAGTTTAACTACAGCGGAACAAGTAATCCATTAGAAAAGTTAAGTAGAGCATGATATCTACTATCTTCTATGATTTAAGAGTTTATCATCAATTTTATCGCTAAGACTCAGCTCAATAAATAGTATCACAACCACGAATTATCCATGCACTATGGGCCAAGGATATTTGTGTTTTCACCAACGGTCATGATCATACCGAATAATCCCTGATCATAATTATACCAACAACTGTCCATCAATGAACTACGGGCCACTGAGGACTTTTACCACATCATTTGTAACATTACAGGTCATGATTATACCGAATGATTCCTGGTCATAATCATACCAATCAACAGTCCATCTATACACATAAGTCAAAGATGACTTTCATCACAATATAAGCATGAGGATGATGACAATGATATAAGAATTCAATTAAATGAAAGCAAAGGATAAATTTTAAAGATTTATAATTAAATTTATCCAGAATTCAATAATGTCCAAATTGTCAACATGATACTGCTTTGTGGAGTAAAATTCAAGAATACAATTGTATCAAAATTGATTTGGACCGAAAAGAAATCAATTTTTGTCATGAATAGTACTTTGGGTGAATAGTACTCGAGTGAATAGCATCCTATGAACAGTACTTCAGGAATAGTACCCCCATAAATAGTACTTTATGAATAGTACTCATGAATAGTACTTCGTGAATAGTACTCGTGAATAGTACTCATGAATAGTATATATGAATAGTACTTTATGAATAGTACCCCGTGAATAGAACCGTATAAATGAATACTACTCATGGATAGTACTCCGGCATGAAAAGCTTAAAATTTAACAAGAATATGTAGAAAATATCCTTGTGAAACGATCTCCGGCATGAAAAGCTTAAAATTTAACAAGAATATGTAGAAAATATCCTTGTGAAACGATACTTGATGAAGCGCAAATTTCAAGGATATTCTACTAATATCACGGAGTATAGAAGTAATACTTTAACAAAATGAGGGTATAATAAGGAAAACGAGACGAAATAATATTACTCACATACTATAGAGTATGAAAGAAAATATTATTCCTTATGAATACTAAAAAACATAATATCCCTTACGACTGTTGAACGAAAATAATATTCCTACAATATTAAACGAAGATGATATTTCTTACTAATATTGAACGAAGATGATATTCATACGAATATGAAAAATAATATCTCTTCATAATATGAAATAAATAATACACCTTACCTCAAAAGAAGACTAGATACTGGAATAGTGAAGTAGTAGACTTCTCTTCTTCTTTCTCTCTATAGTTTCTCTCTCTATAATTGCTCTTGTGAGTCTTAGTGAATTGGTGAGAATGAAAGAAGAATGAACTTCTATTTATAGGAAAATATAGTTTCGATAATTGCACGTTTTAGGGCTCAAAATATTACAGTATAATACCTTCATCTTTAATTTAGTCCTGCAAGTATTATCAAACTTGCACCACCTCCCCTAATAGTACATCATGTGAATCAATAGTACACACATATGAACAAATAGTTCTATACAGTGAAAAAAAATAATTACAGTATAGTACCTTCATCTATACCTCCATTTTTAATTTAGTCATGCAAGTATTATCAATCTTGCACCACCTCTCCTAATAGTAATGCATGTGAATCAATAGTTCCATTTATGTGAGCAAATATTTATATGTATGTGAACTAATAGCAATTAATTGCTCATTTATCTGATTAATTACCCAATTGGTCAATATAACCTCCAGAAATCAATTATTATCGAAATAAATGTCGATTTCCACTAACACAAATAATCCCAACACAATAAAAATATTAATTTCATCTTTAATCAACTCGAACTTATTCATCATTAATATTATAACACGTAATATTTAACAACCAGATCATTTCTAGGAAAAAGGGGGCTTCCCAATAAGGATTTCTCCCTATTGGTGCGCAATTAGGTGATCAAATCTCTCCTCGACAGAACTATCTAGACATCGTCAATATTGCAAATAATAATATGAATAACTTTTGTCATCTCAATTATTGATTTAATAATAATAAATATTATGCATATGATACTGTGACAATAATTGAATCAATAATATAAGAGATATTATGCAGCAATTACTGTAGCAATAATTGAGTATAACTGAGTGACTTCTCACGTAAGCATAAATAATCAATACCGTGTGCTATTATGCACCACAGGTATTACTGTACTTTTACCACCAGGTTTCAACAGTTTAACGGTAAAACTTTCGTCGTTATTTTATAAAAAGATATTTCTGTCGTTTTCTAACTACGACAATACTTCCATTGTGGGGTTCACCAATGATTGTGCCGTTGTACAAATATTTCCTGTTAAAACGAATATTTCCCGACCAATCGAATATTCCCCGACACAACGAATATTTTATATCAACTTGCTTACTTTGCAAAATTTTCAAATATCACCCTTAACTTTAACCTTTATCAATTTAACCATTAACTAAATAACATAATAATTATAAGAAAATTGAATACCTTCATTTCATAAAATTCGGGGTCTTACAATCTCCCTCCTTATAAAATTTCGCCCTCGAAATTTACGTACGTATCTGGTATGTCGAAGAGGTGTGTGATACCTTGACTTCATTTCAGATTCTAACTCTTGAGGTATAACCTTTGAGCGTAGAATATATTTTTTTTATCCAAGATTTTTAACAGTTACCTCTTCATACATTAAATCTTCTGCTATCTCGTTCGGTTCTAATTCAATAATGTGGTTCGGGTCGTCCACATATTTACGTAACATCGATACGTGAAAAACGTTATGAACACGCGACATACTTGGTGGTAAAGCGAGTCTATAGGCCATACAAAATTCGATTTCACGCTCTGGGGTAGGCCAGAAAGTCTTCAAAGAATACGTCAAGAAATTTATTAACGATAGAAATATCATTTAAAAACTGTGACTCTCTTCCAAGACTTGGATATCACATATAATGAAGGTTTCTCCTAACGGAGTTTTAACAGATAAGTCAAAGTCTAATTTTCTTCAGAGTTAAATTTAAACGTTGAGCGCAAATAGGAGAAATAAAGGAATGGGTAGAACCGGTATCTAATAAGGTATAGACTTCGCAAGAGTTTAATGATTAACTAACCCGTGATAACTTCGTTTGGGTTACTCGCTTTTTGAGAAGTCACAAAAAATGCTCTTCTTGAAACCATCGACTATGTTTTGCCCATATTCGCCTTTGGTGCCACCATTCCAGCTGGATTTGATTTCGCTAAGGGACAAAATCGAGCTATATGACCATCTTTTCCACAACTAAAACATACCTTGGAAGGCTGTGAACAGTTTGTACTTATATGTCCCTCCTCTCCACGTCTGTATCATCAAACTAGCGGTCGTTCTCCTCCCCTAGAATTTGTTGCTGGTGCTGGTGCTGCTGCCGACGTCTTCCCATTATCGTTAAATCTTCTCTTCTTAAATTTTCCACTTGAATCATTTCTTCTATTATCTTGGCCATGATTACCACCGAAGTGGTTACCATTTCTGGCATGATAATTTCTTCCACGATGGTTATCATTGTTTCGATTGTCATTGCCACCAGTACGATTATTATCATGTTGTTGGTCATTATCTTTTAGTTGGGCTGGCTCATTATCGAGCTCCAATAACTGAGCCCTATTCACAACATCTGAATATAAACAAAGTTTGTGAGAAATGAGGTATTGACGTATTTTGGGTTTCAAACCTCTTAGAAACATCCGCGTCATTCTATCCTCATTATCAACCAAGTGGGACGCAAACCGAGACAACTCAGCAAACTTAGCTTCGTACTGTGACACGGTCATATTGTTTTGCTCCAGCTTGATAAACTCTACCTCCTTCATACAAAGAATACTTTCGGGAAAGTACTTGTTGTTGAACAGTTCTTAGAACTTCTCCCAAGACATTTTGAGTGCGGCAAGCTGAGTACGTTTTACTGATTTTCACCAGTAATTTGCCTCTCCTCGTAACATGAAGGTGTCAAAGGGAACCTTTTGCTCCTCGAGCATCTCCAGACATCAAATATCTTGGTGATCTGCTTTATCCACGCCTCTGTCTTAAGTGGTTTTGGCTCTCCCAAAAACTCTGGTGGTCCCAGCTCCTTGAACTGCTTAGCGATGACCATCCGAGAGTTGCCAGTGTTTCCACCTGCATTTTGAACAAGAGTCTCCCTCGCCTGATGTTGCATGAATTGCGTAAAGCCTCTAACATCCCATCGTTCATCATCTGATCAATGTTGTTGTTTACCTGAGGATTATTATCTTCCTGATGCACATTATCTTGGGTATTGATCATTGGTGACTCAACGGTCTCATGTGCTTCATTACCTATCTCGACATTTTTAGATGTCATTTTTAAACACTGCCACAAAACAAGGTTAATTGACATATCACATATTATCCCTATACTATGACCGACCAAATAAATACCAAATAAACTTAGGTAGGTTATACTAGCAAAGGATTCCCCATCTCTCCCCTCCTAGTTCTTTATCTCACATCTCAGTCCGGGATCATATCCCTAAGCTTTGAAACCAACTATGATGCCCCCAAAATAGGTATTCATCACCCATTCTGAGTCGCCAAATACATGGTACAAAATACAAATACAAACTTAAATATACAACATGAGCTGTGAGTTTTAATACAATATTATCTTTTAGACAGTATTCAAACTCAAAATAAGTCCTCAATTCTATCACACTATTTCACAGAATAGTGACGACTACTAATGCACCA